>OX377618.1:143730102-144161070 GCA_947397865.1 Polietes domitor
TAAATATTAATCACTTGACAGCTGACAAAATGGCCGCCAGTTAAAAAAGTGATGCCAACTTAAAGTTCTATACCCCAATAAAAAACACCCTTTAAAATCGTTTCAGCTAACTAAACCTAAAATGTCGTTCAGCCGGGCCTGATCTTATATACCCTCCACCGTTGATTACATTCCGCGATATTACCAGTAGATTAGCGGCTGTCGACTTCACGTATAAGTGTGGTAAATTATTAGAAAAATAATAAAACATAAATTAATATCGTAATTTATATCGTAGGGAAGAAACTTTTTGCTTTGGGCTGATTGCGCCCATTTTCAATTCCACGCGTTCCATTTGTATCCTAAAATTACGAAATTATAAAATCTATTATCGTTCGCGTTCATTTTCATTTCATTTGCTTGGTATCAGTTTTAACTCTTTTACCCCATTTTTGTACGAATTTGGAGAAAGTCTTTTACTTTGCGCATCTAAGAAGTCGCAGATATATATAAATAAAATTTCATGATTTCATATTTCCCCTTTAAAAGTACGAACTTTGAAAATCACTTTATTTTACGGTATCTGCGACTAGAGGTATGTACACACCCAATTTCAGTTTAGTAGCTATTTTCGTTTCACTGGTACCTTTTTTATCCCCTTTTGCCCCATTTCATCCACTGAAAGATTGTATCATTTGATCAATTGATTTTACCAAATACAGTACACAGTAGATTCCATTACTAGGGTATCCAACCGATTAAATTTTATTCGATTAATCAAATATTAGTTCGAATAATCAAAAAATCATGATTTTCGTATAACGAATAATTCGAATAAATTTACCCAAATAATCGATTAATCGATAATATAAGTTTTGCATAAAATTATGACATCAATTTATCAATAATTCGTTGGCTTTATTTGTCTATTTTCAATTAAATTTTAACGAAGGAATTGTGGACTGATTGGTTTAAATATGCTCAACGATGTTCAAAGCACTTAGGAGAATTAATTCGTAAATTTGAAGGAAATCCAGATTACATGAGGAAGATATATGCTTCGATTATTATTAACTGTAATTTTTCAAACTATAATCTCAAATTTAATTTGATGTGTTATTTTCGTCGACTAACTCCTTTGAATTTAAAAAAATCACAACATTTTCTGAATTTCAAATTAAAACCTTCAAATAAAGTCAATTATGCCTAAATCGTTGAGAAATATTCCATGATCAATATTTCGGAATAATATAGATTTAGGTTATAGGCGTTTTTGCAATTTGTGTTGCACCACGTTATTGAAGAATACGTTTTCCAACATTGAAATATCATTTGCACATAAATATGAAAAAGTACTGACTAACATTGAATCGCATTTTCTTGCCTATACAGCTATTATTAATTGTGCTTTACTGAGGTGAGCAATTGTTCGATTTTTTCGCCCATTTTCAATCCCAACAGATCTAGCTAAATACAAATGCAGCCAAAAAATTTGTGGGTACTTATAAAACAAACCAAACTTTCATTTTTTTGCGGAAAACTCCGGCATTTTCCTCCATACATAACCGACCCGGTCTAATGTATATAAGCATACAACAACTTGAACTAAATATTTAAAAAATCTTTTCAAATCTGCCGACGAAAACATTGCACGCATTAAGTTTTGACGAATAACCAAAAAATAAAATGATTACATTCATTCTGATTTCATGGGTCTTCTGACGTTTTCACATTAATAACGCTTACGTGGGTGGCGTGTTCTCCTCAGGCAACACTCATGATTTCAGCATATCTTGATTTGTATTTTGTATTATAATCGAGTGAGAAAAATAAGCTGCGATGTGTAAGTAAACACACTCAACCATAAACTAATCAATCACAATAATTCACCAGCCACAATAACGCACAAGTGCTCTCCTAAAGACCTGGCTGGCATAAATTAATCCATGTTTCACGTGAACAGGGAAGGGAAGGGGAGCGAGCGGGCAATCAACATTTGTTGCATATGTCCATGAGAACATCTGTTAAAAGCGAAAGCATTCATGATTTAAGTGGAAATGAAATATTTCATTTCCGCCACAGCACTCACCTAATAATTCAAGTGTAGCAAACAGAAATGTTGCATCGCAACGCTGCCTACCCTTAGTGTGAAACAATAATGATATTTATGTTATAATATGTAATATGGAGAACTGTTTATGAAGACTTCCGGATGATTCTGGTGATGTCCGCCGAACATATCGAGCCCTTAGCGCGGAATTATCGTAAGCGACATTTTCTGAAAATATTTTTTATTGTTGAATTTAAAATTTTATGGGCTGATACATGTACAAAAATTGTCAAAATGTCAAATTTGTTAACGTTTATATAAAAAAAATGGGGCTAAGATTTTATCGTAAGTCGCTGCTCACATTTTCAAAGAAAGCAATTAAGAAAGCGACAGTTTATGAATTTAGGCAAAAACTGTCAGATAATGTAAGAGATATTTATAAATGTTTTAGATAGGTCTATCAATATATTGATGCAATAATAAGTGTATTTTTATACCCTCGACCATAGAATGATGTGTTCGTCTGTTGGTTGAAAGTACGATAGGTTACGAACGAACTAAGCTAAGAGGTTCGAAGTTCCCAGATATTTGTTTTATATATTTTTTATCGATCCAGAAGAAAAAAGTTTTTCCACAGGAACTGAAAGTAGCCCTAAATTATTGTTTTTTGGGGAACACGAAGCCTTTTTGTATGATTTGTGCTTTATATACAGTAATTTAATATACTTCGTGGAATATTCGTATATTAAGCCAAATACTATATACATTGTTTTTGGTATTATATCCCAACTATTGTGGGTAAACGTTAACATTTATTTTATTCAAATAGTGGCAAATTTGACAAGGAAACATAATATTTAGCTTAATATAGTGATGCAAATTGGCATACTGCCCACAATTCTATAGAGTTAAAGAGTAAACAAGTAAAAACGGTGTTAAGTTCGGCCGGGCCGAAATTTATATACGCTCCACCATGGAATGCATTACACAGAGGCTTTCGATTTTCGTAGAAATGGAGTAATATTACAGGAAAATATATTTTTTTAATATAGCCAAACCAAAACAAATAAAAAATATAGAAAAAATAATTTTATAAACAAATATAATATTTTTATTATTTCAAACCACGCTTATAAGGCAAGGCTACTAATACGTTTACACTATATATAACGAAATAGTACTTCAAGTCAATTTAAAAAATAAATATTTTTATATTTTCAAAAAACCTTACATACCATAAATATTAATAGTGGATGCTACAGTTGCTTGTATTTCCATTATATTTTAATTCCAAATGTACAAATTATGAAAATTTATTATTTCACGTACATAGTGCAAAATAACGCAAATTTTTGACGTACAAGTAAAAAGTTCAAATTTTGAAAAATCTTTTTATTTTACGTGTCTATCAGCAATGTATACACCGAATTCCACGATTCTAGCATAGGCCATTTGGTTGGTACCATTTTTATCCCCCTTTACGTATTTTACCCCCTTAAGAGTATGTATACACCGAATTTTACTCTTCTAGATGCTGTGGGTTGGTTGGTACCATTTTTATCCCTCTATTTCCATTTTATCCCTTAAAAGTACGAATTTGGAAAAATATTTATATTATGTATCTACTCAATTAAATGAATGTGTTTATATCTGTCGTCGTTTGATAGGTACCATTTTTCTCCCTTTTGGTCCCAATTCACCCCCTACGAATAAGAATCACTTTATGGTCCACTTTTTGTAATAGGAGGAATGCGCATATCAAATTTGGACGTCCTAGCTCCTTTCGTTTAGATGCAAGCGTGCTGTCAACAGACGGACGGATGGACGGACATGGCCAGATCGTCTTAGAATTTTTTGACGATCAAGAACATATATACTTTATAGGGTCTCAGGTCGATATTTCAAGGTGTTACAAACTGAGTGACAAAGTTAGTATATCAGTTTTCGTTAGGAACGTTAACATAACTGGCAATGATGCCAGGAAGAATAATTTGGGCCTCTTTAAATATGGATATTTTGCAGATAGTAGGGTGGACGAAATGAATATTAATTTAATTATTCGTTCAAAGAAAAATTCAATGTCAATATTACCTAAAACTTTTATATGAAATTTAATTTAATCATAGGAATTCAAATGTGTCAAAAATAGTTTTTTTAACGATTTGAATTACTTTTCTGTTCATTTTCCCTTTATAAAAGTAGTTATATATTTTATTATGTTGTTTTAATATTTTTTTATAATAAAAAGTGTGTTTTTACTAAAATTTCGAGGTTTAATAAAAAAACTTATATCGTTTAATTAAAAAAAAATCATATGTTATTATGTCTTTGTGCATTTGTTTGAAATAGCCAAAAAAGAAACGAAACATGCAAAAAATAATTTTTGCAGGCAAAGGACGGACGGCACTGAATTTGAAGAAAATCAGTTCAGTTTAGATATAGCTCCCATACAAAAGTCGCTGCTGATTTGACTTTGCCGATGATGTCGTCATCATGGTAGGGTGTAAATTCCTACTAACAATCAGCGAGTTAATGCAAGGCGCACTAAGGAAATGATCAGGTTGGGCTAGGAACAGTGGCCTTGGTATTAGTCCTACACTATACATGTGTAGGAACTCCATCGGAGCTGTGGGGCTGAAACCGAAAGTTGTAGACTGGATCTACCGGTCGGTGGTCAGGCCCATTACTACCTATGGTTGCTTGGTCTGTTGGGGTGCTCTGAGAAATGGGAAACTATTAGCAAAGATTATGAAAACACAGAGATTAGCAAGCTTAGGCATTGCGGGAGCACTTAGAAGCACTCGACAGGCAGCACTGGATGTAATTCTACATCAACTACCTCTGGACCACTTCACAGAGATGGTAGCTGCCAATAGTGCTATAAGGCTCAAAGAATCCGGATGCTGGAGAAATAGACCATATGGTCTCGCAATTATTATTCAAAACAATAGAGCTTTCATGAACCAGAATTAAGCGGAGGTACCGACTATATGGTACCGGTTCTGGACCTCTCACCACCACAGATGATAATACCAAAGAGAGCAAATTGGGACAATGACGAGCCCTTCACGGGTTTGTCGGTCTACACCGAAGACTCAAAAATGGAAAAAGGTACAGGTGCGGGCTTTTATTTTGAATCATTGCAGATACCCAGGCCCCTCAGACTCGAACAACTGTAGTGTTTTTTAGGCAGATATCCTGGCAATTGTTGCAGCAAAAGTTCTATCGAGTATGAACATCCTGGAAAATACGGATATAAATTTCTACATAGATAGTCAGACAGAATGAAAACAATCATGTCTCACACTGTCAAATCCTAGCTGAGTTGTAAACGCTCACTAGATGACCTCAGCAACCATGTAGTCGTTGGGTTCCTGGACATAGCAGTATTACAGGAAACGAAAAAGTAGATGAATTGAATAGACAAGGTTCGTCCTTGGACAATAACCAAATCCGCACATTGATAGGTATATCCAATGTAACATCATAGACAGGATTTTAAGATGGCTGGCAGGCATCGAAGATTATTGTCGATTGTGTTAGGATGAAGACGAGGTAGAAACAATCGAATACATAATCTGCAGATGCCCTTCGCTCTGTGTACGCAGAAACAAATACCAAGGAGACTACCTCATTAGAAACTTAGAAGAAATTGCCACCCGCACCACCTATGACCTATTGGGATTCTCAAAAAGTCCAAACTGGATTAGGGGTGGCCCTTAGGAAACAAAGATATTTCACACACACCAATGGCTCTTAAGAAAGACTGAGCACCATAAAGGTACCACCAACGCCAATGGATGACGCTCTCGACTTAACTAACAGGCAATCAAATTCAACACACAGAAGAAAGAGCACTTTTGACCCAAAGTCAACACTTGATACTATTCTCGGCTTCATCATTAAATACTGACTACATTCACGAAAAATATTACACACTTTACTTCACATCTCAGTCCTCCTATCTAGTACCTAACCTCTACATCTAAACTATTCTCTGTAAACCTTCCTTCCCCTTCCCATTCCACTACCCTATCCTTATCATTATCTATTTACAGGAACAAAGGATATACAAAATGGATCCAAACGGGTCCCCGGGTGCTCAGAATGCAGGAGCATCCTGGTCCTTATAACCTAACCTATATTTTAACTAGAAACTGAGTTAAGTGGTTCCATGTTTCGATATAGCGCCCATACAAATGTATCTCCGATTTACACTATTATTGCTCTAAAATGCACATTTTACATCGGATCTTGATCAGATATCTCGCTATATTTAAACTATGAACACCTATTATAATGGCAACCTCTTGATACATTTTTGCAGATCATCTTATATTTCGACTAAAAATTCCTACTGTGCAAATTTTTATGATTACAGATCTAGAACCCAGATATTACATTCGATATTGATAATATTTTGCAGATCATCAACTAAGATTATATAATTTGAAGGTGATCTATAAGGGTCTCCTTTTTATACACTCCACGAGAGTATTATAACTTTATGCATTGGTTTGTAACACCCAAAAGGAAGCGAGATAGACCCATTGTTAAGTATACCGATCGACTTAGACAATGTCCGTCTGTCCATCTGTCTGTGTGTCTGTCTGTCCGCCTGTCCGTCTGTCCATCTATTGTTGTAATCAAATTACAGGTCGCAATTATAGTCCGATCTTAACAAAAATTGGCAAGTTTGGTGGATCAAGGACGAACGCTATTTAATTTGAGGCAAATCGGTTCAGATTTAGATATAGCCCCCATACAAATGTTCCCTCCCAATTTGACATTTTCCGCTCTAGAAACCACATATTGTAACCAATTTTCTTTAAATTTGGCACAACATCTTATAATCCAACTAGAAACACCTATGCAGAAATTGGGTAAGATCGGTTCAGATTAAGATATAGCCCCCATACAAATGTCGCTCCCGATTTGACATTTTCCGCTCTAGAAACCACATATTGTACTACACTTTGTTTAAATTTGGCACAACATCTTATAATTCAACTAGAAACAACTGTGCAGAAATTGGGTAAGATCGGTTCAGATTTAGATATAGCTCCCATATAAATGTCGTTCCCGATTTGAATTTTTCCGTTTTAAAAGCCAAATATTGTACTCGATTTTCTTTAAATTTGGCACAACATCTTATAATCTAACTAGAAACACCTATGCAGAAATTGGGTAAGATCGGTTCAGATTTAGATATAGCCCCCATACAAATGTCGCTCCCGATTTGACATTTTCCGCTCTAGAAACCACATATTGTACCCGATTTTCTTTAAAATTGGCACAATATTTTATAGTCCAACTAAACAAAACTATGGTGAAAGTGGGTAAGATCGGTTCAGATTTAAATATAGCCCAAATACAAATGTAGCTCCCAAAAGTTTAACCGATTTTGGCCAAACTATACATTTTATATTTCACCTATTTCGTTCCAGGTTTCAATATATCTTATACAAATGTCCTTTCCGATTTAAGATTTTTAGTCAAACACATACATTTACAGGATAAAAAAAAACCTCACCGAATTGAATTGTATTCGGATAGAAAGTGGAGTGTATCATAGAGTCGGCTACGCCCGACTTTAGCATTTCCTTACTTGTTAATTTGGCGTTCTTACAAATGGGCCCCAATTTTTATGATTACAGATCTAGAACCCAGGTATTACATTCGATATTGATAATATCTTGCAGATCATAAACTAAGATTACCTAATTTAAAAGTGATATGTAAGGGTCCCCTTTTTAATATAGCGCCCATAAAAATGTATCTCCGATTTATGCTATTACTGCTCTAAAATGCACATTTTATATCGGATCTGGATCATGTTATATTTCAGCTAGAAAAACCTACTTTCAAAGCCAGCTATATAGTTCCATATTTTGGTATAGTTCCCATACAAATGGGTCCCAGTTTACACTATTACCGTTAGAAACCACATTTTTCATTGGATCTTGATAATATTTTACAGATCACGTTAAATTTCCACTAATAGTACCTATTTTGAAAGTGATCTATATGGGCCCACTTTTCAATGTAGCGCCCTTAAAAATGGGCCCCCATTTTTTACTTTTACCACTCTAGAACCTACAGTTTACATCAAAAGTTTATCAAATTTTGCAGATCATGTTATATTTCAATTAAGAATACCTACTATGAAAGTCAAATATATGAGTCGATATTTTGGAATAACCCTCATAGAAATGGGACCTCCATTTTACGCTATTACCGTTCTGGAACCTACATCTTACATCGGATTAAATTAGATTTGATTAAATTTTGCTAATCATAATATATTTTAACTAGAAGTACCTTGAATGATAACTATAAGGCCCATGTTATTATTTACCGCTGTAAGTCTGCATCTACCATCGGATCAAATTTTCCAGATTATATTATTTTTATTATCGGAATACCTGCCTGCAGATTGGATCATATGGGTCTATGTGTTGAAATACTTAAGGCGGTAACAATGAAAATTGGTGGGGGAGCAATTTTCATTGTTACCGCCTTAAGTCCTCCATATTTGCATCGGATCTGGATCAAATTTTGCAATTCATGGATTATTTCATATAGGATCACACGGGCCATAGAGGTCCGTGATTTTATATTATCCCCATAAACATGGGTGCTTGTTTTGATATAGACACAAGTCAAATAGGCCTTCGATTTTAGACGTATTTTCCACATCACTTTATATTTCACTAGGAAACACTTACAGTAAAAGTGGAGCATCACGCAAATGTGTTGTCACCTTCCCATTTGTTTATAATGCTCTAGATTCAAGTTATTACAGCCAATCTTGATGTTATATGTTAAAATATAACGTGATTTTTTCTGCAGGTGCAGCTACAGTGAGAAATGATCACATCGATTTTATTTGTGTAGAAGTGTAAAATAATGCAAACTATTTTCACCAATTTTGTGATATTTTATTAAAATCGGACCATAAATATAAATTTTCGAAATAACTCTACCGTATTCTGAATTTCTATTGAATTAGACCAAACATTCAACTTTTCGATATGTGTAAATCCAATGTGGCTTCTGCAGTTATTATCGTTAAGATTTGATGATCTAAAAAACATATGTGCGAACGTTTTTATATATTTAAATATAAAATCTCCTCATCGATACTAAAACACATGGGTTTAGTAATCAGGTATAGATGCAGGGAGTGGTGTAGGGTATCATGCAGTCTGTCCCGCCCTACTTTAGCCTTTCATTTGTTGTTTATTTGCTGCATAGTGTTATTAATAGACATAGGAATATATGGAATTGCATGTTTAGATTATGGTTGTATCAAAATTGTAATGCCACACAAACGATTCTCGTAAAAATTTATTCGAAATATATGAACTTATTTTTCATATTTTATGCAAATTACATATTTACTTATGTAAAAAATTTAAGCTTTTAAATCGCACTACATTTATATATGATGTGGGCTATCATACTTGTTTTAGAACTAATTACATATTCTACAAAGCTATAAATAAAAAGATAGATCGCAATACCTAATGAGGTGGAAACACATTATATTGTTTCACATTCATTATTGTTCTAACTATGTATCTGATAGTCTGTATATCCACTCTATTAAACAAATATAAGCAGATCTGGAATTTTGATTTTGAAAAATTGTTTCAATTTGCTTTGGAACAGCAACAAAATCAAGACATGTCGGTCTTACATTTACCCCATCTTGGTGCGACTCCGAGACAGTTTTGGGGCTTTTTGTGTATTTTTACCCCTTTCCCCATATTTGACCCCCATGAGCGACTACTTACACTCACCTCACCATCACCATTTTTTGGCTCAAGATTTATTTTTCTGAACTTCACAAAATTATTCTTGCATATCGAAATCGAAAAGTCGTACACTATTCCACCCCTAAAGTACATGTTAAATTTCATTAAGATCGGAGGGTATGAATAACATTAAGAGAACGTGGCGACACTAAAACGATGTGTTCACAAATGTAACAATCGAATCGAATCGAATCGAATCTTATCATACGGATTACATATTACATATGAACACAACAGTAGTTCACTCCACTCACATGTTCGTATGTACGTCTGTGTGTATGCGTAAGTTTTAAAGCCACATTGTTAATGCCAGACCAGGTGTATTTGGTTGTATGCTGTGAGTAATACTTTCGCACAGCCCTCAATAGAACTTAAAGTTTTATGAAAATGTTGATTTCTCGTGCAGTCAAATAGAAGTCAGGTGAAGTTTTATTTAATACCTCTGTGCGGTGTGGTGCTCGAACGACCATATAAAATTTCTCATTTATAATCTAGAAGCAGTGAAACAAAACAAGATATGGTCAAATACAAACATGCAAATACATACATAGACTAACACACACACGCTCACGTCAACACACCTTAATTCAAGGGGAATAACAAACACCGAAAACAGCACACATTTGCATAAATTATATATATTTGTATGCGTGTGTGTTATATTGGCGCACGTACACACATGCAGAACGCGGTTTTACAGCGTGTCCTACTACATTAAAGTGGGTCGAGGTTTATGAAAACCGTGCTTTTGTTTAAATAACCAATTATATTTTGTCTAAATACCACGGTGTGAAATCGGATATTATTTCTAGCACCCAAAAGTAATCTAGCTAGGCCTAAACGACTAACCTAACTGCTGTGAAAATAGACCAAACCGATCAATGTTTAAATTTGTCGACCACATAAATGGCTTACCGCTTAGATTTTAAATCATTTTGCCCTAGTTCTAAACAATGCGTTAAATTTTAAAATAGGGAAGAGAGGGGTGGCATATATATATACATATATATATATATGCGTGTGTAGTACCTGCCCGAAGTTCAACCATGAACTTGCAATTATACCACTAACTGACAGCCATTCTTTTGGAATTGATTATTGAAATTACAAACTAGTTCACGAGGCTGAAATACGCCCTCGCAATATAAATTATCTTAAAATCTTGTAAACTACGTACCGGCAAATACAGCGCAGAGGACTGTAGAACATTTCAAATCCTAACTGGCCTTTTATATTATTTTATATGATTCGCATACATATTGTTAGAATTATAAGTAGCAGATTCAATATCAAACAAATAATGTATAAAAAGGTGTTAAGTTCGACCGGGCCGGATCTTATATACCCTCCACCACGAAGTTTATTCCACAGTATTACCGGCAGTTTAGAGGCTGTCGAATTTACATATAAGTGCAGTATAATATTAGGGAAAATCTAATATTTTGTTTGTACATTACGATATTTGTTTACTATTTTAAACTATAGACACACTTATACGCACTCTTCTCAACAAATTATGATGATTCATTATTATATATATGTATATACTTGCTGAACCCCCGCCCGCTTCGCCAGGCAGAAAAACAAACGGAAATAAAAAGCATATTGTTTATTCTTGTGATCGGTATTGTAATGTACCACTTATAATAACTTCCCTGAGATACAAAAGAAATGGATATGTTCCATTGAAAATATTGAAGTACGGCGAATAAAGGAAGAAATGTCAAAAATCAAATTGATTTTAGGTTGAGTGTGATTCTCCTCCTTTCCATTACCAAAGCAAAAAACTTCCTACTTAAGAAGAACTTACTTAATCGAATAGCTGGAATTCGAATGTACTACATTCAAAACACATAGCAAGTCAATCAAATAGTTCACTAATCAAACAACACAAAAACTAAAAAATTAATATAATTTCCGTTTTCTTGACTTAAGTCGGCTTTTGGCGATATATTTGATATTTTTTTTTGTAATCTTTCTTTGCTATTATGCTAAGAAAATCCAAAGAAAACGTGTAATCTTTCAAATCCCGCCCATTTGTATAACAATATAGGAATCTCGGTGTCGAATATACTCTAAACCAGGTTTTAATTTCGTATGGGAAGGGTCACGGATACTTTCCGCCCATCTCGTTGTCGAATATACTCTAAAACCGGGTTTAATTTCATATGGGAAGGGCCATGCCCACTTTCCGCCCATATTTGCACAACTATTTACACTGGATCTATTCAGACAATTTTTCAGCCTCTAGGTTTTATAGAACTGACAATATTCAATAATCCCAATACTGCCCATTTTTGGTACAACTACGAAGGTTTATGCTAGATGCACTCACAAAAAATTCAGTATTGTAGCTGTTATAAAACTGAATATATTCAATAATAGGTTTTAAGTTTGTATGTGAGGTAGCACGCCCACTTTTCCAATACCGCAAATTTTTGACGTTGCGTCAAAAAATATTGATGCTAGATGTACTCACACAAAATTTCAGTATTGTATCTGTCATAGAACTGAATATATTCGAAAATGGGTTATAACTTTGTATGGGAGGTGCCACACCCACTTTTCCAATACCGCCTATTTTTGGCACAACTATGCACATTGATGTTAGATACACTTACACAAAATTTCAGTATTGTATCTGTCATAGAATTGAACATATTCAAAAATGGGTTATAACTTTGTATGGGAAGTGCCACACCCACTTTTCCAATATTGCCTATTTTTGGCACAACTACGCACATTGGTGCTAGATGCACTTACATAAAATTTCAGCACTATAGGTGTCATAGAGCTGACAATATTCAATAATAGGTTTTAACTTCGTATGGGAGGAGTCACGCCCATTTTTGGCACAACTACGCACATTGATGCTAGATGCACTTACACAAAACATTAACACTCTAGGTGTCATTGAACTGACAATATTCAATAATAGGTGTTAGCTTCGTATGGGAAGTGCAACGCCCACTTTTCCAATTCCGAAATATAATATAAACTGAAAATTTCATATACTTCCGATGTAAATTGTGGGTCCTAGAGGGGTAATAATAAAAATGGGGGCCCATTTGTAAGGGCGCTACATTAAAAAGTGGGCCCTTATAGATCACTTTCAAAGTAGGTATTCGCTATTGATATGTACAAATTTTTGTCAAGATCCAATGTAAGTTCTAGAGCGATAATAGTGTGAACTGGGGGTCCTTTTACATCGGGGCTATACCAAAACATTGACCTATATATAGAGTGATCAAAAAATCGAGAGTAAGGTCGTTGCTCTAGATATCTCCAAGGCCAAGGTTTGGCACGGCGCACTCATATCAAAGCTTATCGCTTTTGGTGTTGGTAGCGACTTCTCTCGATTTATATCGAGCTTCCTCAGAGATCGCACTATACGTGTTGTTATAGATGGGTTCTCAACCGACGAGCATAGGTTAACCGCAGGAGTACCACAGGGCTCTGTCCTTTCCCCCTCCCTTCTTCTTATTTTCATCGACGACCTCTTGGATCGGACTTCGAATCCAATATACTCATTTGCGGATGAGAGCAACCTCTGTCATTCATACTCATTGGATCATAGACCAAGTCGTCAAGAAATTGAAGACAAAAGAAGATTGATGGATGAGTCACTCAGCCAGGATTTACTGGCCATTTCCGAATGGGGTCAACTTAATAGAGTAGATTTTAATGCACGTAAGACCCAGTGCTCCTTGTTGTCTCACAAGAGATTCGCTGATCCAACGGTGTCGTCGATTTCAATGAACGGTGTAGATATTGAGCAATCAGATACTCTTGATGTTCTAGGCATGAATATACAATGCGATGAATTCGTTCTTCGCCCGCACTATCCGTATGTGGAATCGACTTCCGGCAGATATCTTCCCAGCTAATTATGATATTCAGAAGTTTAAAACAAAGGTCAACAAACACTACTCCCTCTTTCCTCCTTCCAATACCGTATCTTCCTCCCGCCAACACAATGCGATGCATTTATAGGGGACACCCCCTGAGTGTTGGTTCAGTGAAAAAAAATGAAAAAAAAAACCGGTCGGTCCGGTTTTTTGGGTTTTTTCTTGAAACAGTAAGAAATGGGGAAATTATTCATTATAGGATAACTCCATTTTGTTTAGTCGTGAAATGGTCAACAAATTAGCCAAATCGCCCAATTTTTTAACGTGGCGAATCGAGGTCAATGGTCTAAATTGGGCTAAAATCCGTATTTTTGCAATAAATGTGCTATATGTGTTTTATTGTTATCGTCAAGAAATTGAAGACAAAAGAAGATTGATGGATGAGTCACTCAGCCAGGATTTACTGGCCATTTCCGAATGGGGTCAACTTAATAGAGTAGATTTTAATGCACGTAAGACCCAGTGCTCCTTGTTGTCTCACAAGAGATTCGCTGATCCAACGGTGTCGTCGATTTCAATGAACGGTGTAGATATTGAGCAATCAGA
Organism: Polietes domitor; assembly: GCA_947397865.1. Lineage (NCBI taxonomy): Eukaryota > Metazoa > Arthropoda > Insecta > Diptera > Muscidae > Polietes > Polietes domitor. Next base: position 143,744,406 of record OX377618.1, read on the forward strand.
TACTCTTGATGTTCTAGGCATGAATATACAATGCGATGAATTCGTTCTTCGCCCGCACTATCCGTATGTGGAATCGACTTCCGGCAGATATCTTCCCAGCTAATTATGATATTCAGAAGTTTAAAACAAAGGTCAACAAACACTACTCCCTCTTTCCTCCTTCCAATACCGTATCTTCCTCCCGCCAACACAATGCGATGCATTTATAGGGGACACCCCCTGAGTGTTGGTTCAGTGAAAAAAAAATGAAAAAAAAAACCGGTCGGTCCGGTTTTTTGGGTTTTTTCTTGAAACAGTAAGAAATGGGGAAATTATTCATTATAGGATAACTCCATTTTGTTTAGTCGTGAAATGGTCAACAAATTAGCCAAATCGCCCAATTTTTTAACGTGGCGAATCGAGGTCAATGGTCTAAATTGGGCTAAAATCCGTATTTTTGCAATAAATGTGCTATATGTGTTTTATTGTTATCTGACCTGGCGAGTATGGCTAGATGAAAAAAATCTCTAAATTTAGCGGGTTTAGACGTTACGTTTACAAATTGTTTAACGTCACTCCTTGCTGCTATTTTGGATAAATTGAAAGTAAGTATCAGAGATGCATTATATTTATTGTCAGCAGTATTGGACGTAGTAGGTCTGGATTCATCTGAATTTGTTATCAACCGAAGTTCTATACGCAAACAAAGAGATGCTTTAAGAAAAACCAAAAGTGATAATTTAATGGAACAATTCTCCTGCAACGTTCTTTCATTATGTATTCACAGGGATACGAAACTTTTTTTGGGCATTTTGAGCAAAGAAGAGCGTCTTGCTATAATTGCTACAGATACTGAAATCGATCAAATTTTAAATATGCCAGAAATACCACCAGGAACAGGAATGGAGATAACGTCTGCTGTTTATAATACTCAGGATTCTAATTATATTTTGTATAAAGTAGAGGCGTATGTATTCGACACAACAGCATTCAATACCGGTAAATTTAAAGGAGCTTGTAATCTTTTAGAAAAAAATATCGGTCGAGATATATTGTTCTTGCGCTTTAGACATCATATATTCGAAATAGTTTTAGCAGCTGTGTTTAATGAATCACACATTGATGTTATCAAAGGACCTGAGATTAAAATTTTTAAAGAATTTAAGAAACATTGGCCTAATATTGACACGTCTAATTTTCGAACCATTAAGTCTTATCCAAGATTAGAAACAATTATAGGCAATCAGCATTCCGAATTAGCTGTTTCCAGTTTCGTATAGAGAAGGTGCAAAAGAGATTTACTAAATATGATTTTCTTTCTCTTAATTTTAATTTCCATTGCCACCACATGAAAATAGATCTAAACTTATACATTTGGAAACTCTTGTTGATCGTAGAGAAAAAAGTTCGTCTATATTTTTATATAAATTGATCTGTAGACTTGTATCTTGTAATTTTCTCCTCAGTAAGATCACCTTCAATGTACCTGCTAGATGTCTTCGAGTTAATGAATTATTCATTAACAATTATTCATGTAATGAGCCAATTATAAGGGCTATGACAGAATTTAATGACATTAATTTGGAATGCTATATCGATTTATCATTTTCTTCAACCAAATTTTTAGAAGCATTAGATTTATTTTCGTTCTAGTGATAAGCTAGTCTGTAAGGAGGTATTCCATACACTAATTAACAAAAAAATTGTTATCTAGAATAAAATCTATCTTCTTTCTGATTGACCTTAAAATATAGAATTTTTTGACTTTGATCGGATATACCTACATAGTTGACGATTGCAAGAGGGGCTTTGATAGTTTTGGAACTTTTGTTCCTTTATTTGTAATACGTTGAACAGGCATGGTGTTATGTTTGCGACACTGACGTTTTACTCAAGTCAATACTTTCCCGACAGTTCAACTTTTATTAAATTGTCCACAAACCAAATAAATATTTACGCAAATTGTGGAAAATTTACCTCAAATTAGAGCATGGATTTTAAACAGATGTTTTTCTGACTATTTGTCTGAGCTACCCACCCTAGTGTAACAGCGTATGTTCGTGCACAGCTGAACACAGTTTGAATGTTCGTACTTATGTGTGCCCACTACTACACAACCAAGAAAGAAAACAACATCAAACCATCCGGCCGAGACCAGCAGCAACAAAACAATAACAACAACAACAAGTGAATACAACAAAGTGTTAACATACGTCATTACAATTTGTCGGCATGTAAGAATGCAAAGCCACGTTGGCGTTGGTGGTGAAATGAATGAATGAGAACAAAAAGAAACAATAAAATGCGAAAATGGGTAAACAAGCAAAAAAGGAATACAAAACAAACACACAGTTACAAATTACACACAGTTGAGTGCACTCAAATAGCAGTGATAATGCGAAGCAAAGGTCAAAGTTTAAATGGCTTCAGGTGTCTCAGTCAAAGGAAAAAAAAACATTTCTTTTTAAGTTCACAATTACGCAGGTCGTCAAGACATCAATGTGATGCAGACCATTGAATGCTTTTGAAATAAAACCACATACATACATATGTACTTTCATATTTTGAACTTAAATCAAAGGAATGCCCTAAATCTATGCACCTTTTGACTCCGTGACAGTGTAACCTAATCAGAACGCGCCTCGTGTATCAGTTGAATCTTTTTTGTCAGCCGGAGACTACATTAATAATTTAAATATGGGTGACCAAAAATGGCAAATGGAAGTTTAATGCCGGAAAAAATCAAATATATATATCCGTTTACTTTAGCCACTGTAATGGATCGATTCGGGAAAACATTTGTTTTGTTCTCTATATATAAATATTACATGTTCTGCTGTGTTAAGTTACACTTATATGAGGATTGTGTCAATCAAAATCAATATAATTGCGGCCTGTAATGTGGACCACCTGAGGAAACCTTTGACAGGGTGGGAATCATGATAGTGGTAGTCTGCAGCCAAGTAATAAATGTCACCATGCCATTTGTAAATAAATTTGCATTATATTCAAAATAGATGCAAAATGGTCTTGAGCCAGGACAATAACCCAGTTCAAATCAAATATTGACTACAGACCAAAAACAAAAATACTAACGAAAAAAAAATAAAAAAATAATTTTATTTATTTGTGAAGGTATACATTTGGCTTTTAAGATGGTGCCAATAAGGAGGAGGGTATACATCATTTGGGACAGAAAAAAGTCTAACACATTGAAGGAGTGACTTAAGACCCTATGTATGTTTGGTCAAAATCCGTTTCACGACTTTTTAAGGTGTTTGAGTCATGTCCGTCCGTCTGTCTGACCGGCTGGTGTACACGATAACTCTCGAAAGAAGTTAAGGAATCGATTCAAAGTTTGCACATGGTAATATTTTTCCCAAACTTAGTTTAAGTTCGAAGACGGGCGAAATTTCCACGTCCCTTCTGGTACCTCTCACACAAATAGCCCATATTCCAATGTCAAATTAAAACTCATATAACTTCCACACGGATATTCGAAATCAGCCTGTGAAATTGGCTATTTGGTAATGCTTTTATAAAAATTGCATTCACGTTGAATATGGGCGATATTGCCACACCCCCCTTCAGATACCTGTCACACAAAGTAAAATAAACTTTGGTTACAATAAAACCGACATAACATCCATACCGGTAGTCAAAATTATTTGCAATTGGATATTTAAAAAAGTTTCTGTAATCACTTTAAAGCTAAAAAATATTCACGCCCCTTCTTGTACCTCCCACACAATTGTCTCTATCCTAGGTAATATTAAATCCTTCATAACATCTATACTGGAGCATGGGATCCACCATGACTTGATATTTGATCATGTTTTTACAATTGTTTTATAAATGTGGAAGTTGGGACCATGTGATGCGAGCCTTCGAGTACCTTCCGCACAAATTATCCTGCCCTTATAACTTCTGTATACATGGTCTCTGAGAGTGAGGGTATATTTAAATCGGTTTAGCCGACTGAAGCTTACTTACTTGTTTTTTAACATATCCGTTAAAAAATCGCTATCGCTATGTCAATTCTGATGTCTTATCTGAGTTCAGTGCTTTGAAGTCGTTCAGAATTGACTCCAAAGCGTTCTGTCTTTCAATTGCCTTGTAGAACATTCTAGTCCATTGCATTGTTAGGACCAATCCATTTTTTTACAGAAATTAAAATAAATAAAATTGGAAATTGTTAAATCCGCATATATTTTCGTTATAACAACACTCCAACCAAGAAAATTTGGTGGCAACACCACAATCATTAACGGTACAATGGTGGCATTAATTCGGTTCTATAGCAGTTTTACAAATTAGTTAAAATCAAGGAATGAAAAGAAAGTCACTATATTATGGAAACTAAAGACAAGCGTAAGTAGTTGAAAAATTATATGAATTGTGATATATATAACGCAATCGAATGACAACTAAAAGGTTAGCTCACAGATGGCTTGACCCAGTGACGAAATATTTTGTAGATCATAATTAAACAATCCAATCTTCATTTCTGTGGGGTGACCGCTGCAATTTATTTTCGTGACCTATCCTATAGTATATCTATAGGCAAATCGTTCCAGATATCACATGTATACGGCCCCGCCCGCATTTATCCTTTCCTTACTTGTTTTATTTGTCAACTGAAATTTGTTTGTATATATGTTCATACATACATATGTATATGAATACATTTTTCAAAAAATTCTTAAATTTAATTAAAGCAATATTCTCTGCAATTAATATTTTAATCAATTATCGGAACGACTTATCAGAATTTGTTGGGGGAATATGACAATATGTCAAGCAAAGTTTAATGGTTGATAACAAAACACTTTCATTTCATTGTCATCACTACAGTTTTTGGCACCTCCTGATAAGTAAGGCTCGTCACAAATGTCAGTTCGATGTGTTTTATTGCAAACATAAATTTCACTATCGGAAACGTTAATGTTGGTATAAATAGTCATCAGTAAGCCTATAAGGGTGGGGCCTTCGGGCACTAATGAATGATAATGGAATGTTATCTTATCGTTTGTACAATGAACTACGTTTTATTTACAATGTTCCAACAATATTTAGCAGAAGATAAAATTTCGCAGGTGTTGGCTAAAATTCTTACAGCTGATCTTAAATTAAAATTCTTTATTTTCTCCTCTAAATCGTTGTAAATGTTCTAATGATTGTAATATTGTACATCTGATACTTAAAATGTAAGGTTTTCTATGTCGATTCATCATAAGATTGTGGAATGCGGGGAAGTATTCATCCCCCTCTAAAATTACCACCATACATAAACTTTCAAAATCATTTGCAATTTGATATTTGAACATGATTTTATAATCACTTTAAACCTAAAAAATATTTACGCTTTAGCCACGACCTTCTTGTACCTCTCACACAATTGTCTCTGTCCTAGGTAATATAAAATCCATGAAAATCTATACTGCTATATGGAATCCACTATGACTTGCCGTTGGATCATGTTTTTACAATTGTTTTATAAATGTGGAAGCTGGGTCCATGTGAGACGAACCTTCTAGCACCTTCCACACATACTATCATGCCCTAAGTAAAATGTAATTTCTTACAACTTCCGCATATATGTTTTCTGAGAGTGAGGGTATATATAAGTCAGTTTAGCCGACTGGAGCTTACTTGTTTCAGTACTCCATGGTGTAAGTATTACTGTTTTGTGCAAGTTGGAGGAAACCACGTTATTAAAATTATCATGTTGTCATTTTGTAAAAATGGGACTACTTTACAGTAGGTGTTCATATGTAAATACACATTTTTTCTTTTTAAGTTTTTTATATATTTGCTCATAATTTTAATTTGTTTCGAATTACAGTTTTGAACCTTTTTAAGATTTTGAAAATTTAAAAACGTAATTTCTTTTCTAGTTTTCTTCTTTTCTTTCTTTGAGAACATTTTTAGATATTTTGCACTCGAATTTTTGTTTTATTATATATTGTGGTTTCTTAGCTTTATTATGGCGCATTTTTGTAACATTAGTCGAAGCCACAATCTGCATACCAAGAATCCCAATGATTTCAACCGATTTACGCTTCTATTATACTGCTTTCGTCATAACCATCAACAAGGCTCAGGGCCAATCGTACTGTGTGTAATTTTTTAAGTCATTCAAATAAAACCATATACGGACACCACTACTTGATAAAAGACCAAAAAAGACGCGAGTCTCCCAGTTTTGCCCAAAGTCATGCAATTTTTAATGGGCCTCCAAATATTTGGGGCTTCGGCGTCATTTCAGCAAAAAGTGATGATTTTCTCAGGCTCAAATATTGCAAACCGTTTGGAATTTTGATTTACTCTCCGTCTGAAAAAAACAAAAATTGTGAACATAAAAATCACAAAAAATTTAATCTTCAAGGACGAAATCGCAAATGTCGTCGAACAAATTTTATATGTAGTGTGTGTAGGTAGCGTATACGTGCTGTTGATTAAGAATAATATGACTCATACGCACAGTAGTCGGACTGTCAATTAACAGAAACAGTCCTGCAAGATATATTTTTCCTACCTAAACAGTATTAAAAAGCATTCCTAGGAAGTTCATATGTTCTAGAAAGTTTTTATTGAGATCAAAGTTTTTGCGATTTTGACCTTGAAGATGAAGTTTTTTTATTTTATGTTAATTGTTTTTGCTTTTATGTTGCTTCAGAGAGTAAATTAAAATTCCAAACGGTTTGCAAGATATGAGCCGGAGAAAATGATCGCTTTTTGCAAAAATGGCACCGAGGTCACAAATCTTTGGGGGCCCATAATAAAGTGCATGACTTTGGTCAAAACTGGGAGACAAGGGTCTTTTTTGGGTTTTTATACACTCCACGAGAGTATTATGTCTTTGTGCATTTGCTTTTTAACACCCAAAAGGAAGGGAGATTGTTAATTATACCGATCAGCTTAGAATCACTTTCTGAGTAGATTTAGCAATGTCCGTCTGTCTGTGCGTCTGTCCACCTATTGTTGTAATCACGATACAGGTCGCAATTGTAGCCAGAACCAAACGAAACTTTACACAACGAAATTTTTCGGGACAAGGACGAACGCTATGTAATTTGAAGAAAATCGGTTCAGATTTATATATAGCCCCCATACGAATTTCACTCCCGATTTGACCCTTTTCACTCTAGATACCACATATTTCATCAGATTTTCTTCAAAATTGGCAAAACATCTTAGAGTACAACTAACTAGAAACACCTGTTGTAAAAATGTGTTAGAACGGTTCAGATTTATATATAGCTCCCATACAAATTTTGCTCCCAATTTGAATTTTTCCGCTCTAGTATCCACATATTTTAACAGATTTTCTTCAAAATTTGCAAAACACCTTATATTTCAACTGAAAACACCTGTTGTAAAAATGTGTTAGATCGGCTCAGATTTATATATAGCTCCCATACAAACTTCGTTCCCAATTTGAATTTTTCCGGTTTAGAATCCACATATTTTAACAGATTTTCCTCTAAATTCGCAAATCACCTTATATTTCAAATGGAAACACCTGTTGTAAAAATGTGTTAGATCGGTTCAGATTTATATATAGCCCTCATACAAACTTCGTTCCCAATTTGAATTTTTCCGGTTTAGAATCCACATATTTTACCAGATTTTCTTCAAAATTGACAAAACATCTTATATTTAAGCTAGGAACACCTATGGTTAAAATGGGTCACATCGGTTCAGATTTACATATAGCTCTCAAACAAATTTCGTTCCCCCAGAAACCGCGTATTTTCAGAGAATTTCTTAAAATTGAGCATAACACGTTATAAATACTTCAACTGGAAGAACTTATTGTGATAGTTAGTCACTTCATTCCATGTTTGGATGTAGCCCCGATACAAATATTTTTCTAATTTTTGACAAGTTGGGCCAGGTCATATTAGCCTGTGTTTAGGAATCATAAAAAAAATTTTCCCGTTATCACTTTTTTACTGAATTGAATTGTATTCCGATAGAAAGTGGAGTGTATCATATAGTCGGCCCCGCCTGACTTTAGCCTTTCCGTACTTGTTTTCACATAGTGGTGTCCGTATGTGGTTATATTTTTCGTGTAGCACCGTGTCGCTAAGACGTGCTGGTTTGAACATAGAAAATTCATTTTTTCGGAATTTGGAATGCAATAAAAAATTAAATACCGTTTATCCGTATTTTCCTTTGCTTGTGTAGTAGTAGTAGCACATGCCGGGTATCCGCCCGTAATTAATAATGATCCAATCTATTTTCGATTCAGTTATAGGCTAAATGTAAACTCATGGTGCGTAACTAATTGGGATTTTCGATAAAAGAAGAATGTTGGCTGCTCCTACAAACGCTAATGCGGTCATTATGGACGGGAAATTTTAGCGTTATTATTACCAAATGGACATTGATACTATGTAGCAACATACTGTAAACAGAATTTGATGCTTTCCAATGACATGCAATTTTCTCGGTATGTAAAATTATGCAATTACTTAAAGCTTCACAAGTTTTTTAAACTCCATGTCAGTTACGGTAGTCAAAATTCTCAACGAATATTAAAACGAATAAAGTGTTTTTATTAGGGTATCCAATTCGGACTGTTACATTATTCGATTGATCTTTTATTCGAAAACAGAGAATTTTAATTAATTTAATAATGACCCAAGGATTATTCGATTAACCGATTAATCGAACTATTGGCCAACTCAATAAATTATTTATTTATTAAAGCTAAATAGGCAAGGAACATGTAAGTCAATTGAAGTCAGTACATTTCCATATTCATTGTAATGGACGACATTGCTGACAATAATATATTTCTATTACGGAGTTCGAAATAAAATATGCAAAATATGTTTTTATACACTCCACGCGAGTATTATGTCTTTGTGCATTTGTTTGTAACACCCAAAAGGAAGCGAGTTAGACCCATCGTTTATTATACAGATCGGCTTAGAATCACTTTCTGAATCGATTTAGCAATGTCCGTCTGCCTGTCTGTCCGTCTGTCCATATATTGTTGTAATCAAATTACAGGTCGCAATTATAGTCCGATCTTAAAAAATTGGCACTAGTTAGTTTTGCGGATCAAGGACGATCGCTATTTAATTTGAGGCAAATCGGTTCAGATTTAGATATAGCCCCCATACATATGTCGCTCCCGATTTGACTTTTTCCGCTCTAGAAACCACATATTGTATCCGATTTTCTTTAAATTTGGCACAACATCTTATAATACAACTAGAAACATCTATGCAGAAAGTGGGTAATATCGGTTCAGATTTAGATATAGCCCCCATACAAATGTTGCTGCCGATTTGACTTTTACCGCCATAGAAACCACATATTGTACCCGATATTCTTCAAATTTGGCACAACATCTTATAATACAACTAGAAACACCTATGCAGAAAGTGGGTAAGAGCGGTTCAGATTTAGATATAGCCCCCATACAAATGTCGCTCCCGATTTGACTTTTTCCGCTCTAAAATCCATATATTGTACCCGGTTTTCTTTAAAATTGGCACAATATCTAATAATCTAACTAAAACATCTATGGTGAAAGTTGGCAAGATCGGTTCAGATTTAGATATACATTTATTTATATATATACAAATGTTGCTTCCAAATGTTTAACCGATTTTCCAAACTTTACATATTATATTTCACCTATAAACATACAAGTGGGTCACAGCGTTCCATGTTTCAATATACCACTATACAGATGTTCTTTCCGATTTAACATTTTTTGTCAAACACATACATTTACAGGATACAAAAATCCTTCCCGATTTCACTTTTTACCGAATTGAATTGTAATAGGATAGAAAGTGGAGTGTATCATATTTCACTCCCGACTTGACTTTTTTCACTCTAGATACCACAACAGATTTACTTCAAAATTGGCAAAACATCTTATATTTCAACTAGAAATACCTGTGTTGAAAATGTGTCAGATCGGTTCAGATTTGTATATAGCTCCCATTCAAAATCCGCTCCCGATTGATTTCTTTCTGCTCTAGAAACCACATATTTTAACAGAATTTCTTCAAATTTGTCGAAATATCTTATATTTGTACTAGAAACACACATGGTGAAAGTGCGACAGATCGGTTCTGATTCACATATAGCTCCCCTACAAATTTCGCTCCCAGATTGACTTTTTCCGCCCCAAAAAACACGTATTTTCACCGAATTTCTTCAAAAAGAGCATAACACGTTATACTTGCACTGGAAGAACTTATTGTGAAAGTGGGTCACTTCATTCCATGTTTGGATATAGCCCCGATACAAATATTCTTCTCGATTTAAAAAATTGGATCAGGTCTTATTAGCCTATGATTAGGAAACATACAAAAATTCTTCCCGTTTTCACTTTTTTGCCGAATTGAATTGTATTCGGATAGAAAGTGGAGTGTATCATATATTCGGCGCCGCCCGACTTTAGCATTTCCTTACTTGTCTAAATCTACATCACATGGACGATTCTGACGTTGCTATTTTTATTCAAAGAACAATGTAGTTTTAAATTTGAAATGCAAAATAGATTGAACGAAAGGTCTATATAAAGAATGAATATTTCTTTAAATGTGTATGGTGTATGTAAAGGGTGTTTTTATTGAGGTATAGAACTTCGAATTGAAATAAAACACAAGAAAATCGTTTTAATGTCCATCAATTTGGCTTTATTGGAAGGATAATTTTATGCAATTAATGTTTAAATATGATTTCGGGCATGTGGCCGCCGCACTGTGGTCATTATTTTGAGATAGCGGCCAAAACTCCTTTTGGTTTTTGTTCTCCGATTTTAAAGGTATTAGACTCATATGAAAGTAGACAGTAGTAAACCTCGGGTGCCAAAAAATTAGAACTCTATTTTAACTATTTCACTGAGAACAGGGTGGTCCAAAATGGGCTTTTTCAGAATTTTAGTAATTAAGATATTTTTAGTTAATTTTTAAAGTTGAAATGATCATAACTTTTTTGTTTTTCAAGATTTTTGGACGAAATAAATTTTGTGTTGTAACTTAACTTATTTGAAGCTCTACTGTTTTCAGAACAATTTAAATATTTTTTTTAAAAAAGGTCTAATTTATCGGAAATTTCCTACTTCATAGAGCACAACTCCTGTGAGTCAAGCTGAGTCAAAACACAAATTTACTATTTTGTAGTCCTAACCCTCCCCTACATTCCTATATATACATGTCCATGCATCGGGACTGCACTTTTTGAGCTACAGCAATTTTTCTGACCCAAGGTAAGATATTCGGTACAAATGCACGTCATATTTTTTGAGAAGTTATTAGTATGTGAAAGTGGATATTATGCATATATTTTGATGAAATTTTGTACAAGAGTTCTTATTGACCCAAAAAATAATTCTGTTGAAATTAGGAGAATTTGGCCCATATTTGGACTTAGTCCACATAGAAGGGTGTATCAAAATTTTTACAAAAATGACAATAGAATCTGACAACATTCGCTTTGCTTACAAACCAAATAGAACATTAAATTCAATTTTTTTCCAACATTAACGACAGAACACAACGAAGAGAACATTAGAAACGAGAATGAAAGAACATAAAATGGACATCACAAAAATGAAAGAGACAACAGCACTGTCACAACTTAGTGCTATCCAGTGCATGAAAACAAACGAAACGATTGACGTACATATCATCCAAAGTCATTATTATTCATTATTGTTTAAATAATGGCTAAATTCAGTTATAGTATAGTTATTATATATAGAAAGATGAAAACGACATTATTTTACATATAATGAATAATCCATTCTTCAAAATATCCGACAAACAAGAAATTAAAATTCATAAGTTAAAAATAAAAAACTTTTTAAATACTTTAAGAAAACGGTACAATATGTTCCAGAAACAAGAAATTGTTTTACTCACGCAACCAAGAATGGCTAACAAATAAACTTATTTTTGAAAAGCCATCAGTAACTACCACGGAAACTGGAAAAGGTGGTCGACCAGCAAAGCCAATTGATAATTGTAGTGAAAGATCACGAAGACGCAAGCTTAAACATATGAATGAAGAAGTTTCTTGTAGCATCATAAAGGATTCATTTCTGCATCAAATTCAACCATCGAAAACTAAAAAGAGTAAAATTGCTATCATTGAAAAAATAGTGGAAGCAAGCCCCAGACGCACAAAAAGGATTTTAGAAAGTAAGCCGACACCAACTGAAGAAAATAAATTTACTCCAGAAGAAGCATTTGCACTATTTTTGGATTTGAAAATGACTAAAAACCAATGTACAGAATTGCGGAAGCGAATCAATGAAAAAATTGTGGAATTTTTCCATCATATCGAGATTTAGTTTCTGCCAAAAAAGATTGCTTACCTTCACCAACTGCTATTAGTGTAACTTCAAGTTCAGCAGAAATAAAATTGCAGGATCTTCTTGAACACACTGCAGAACGATTATTAAAGACATTTGATGCTGACTATTTAAAGTGTAACTTCAAGTTCAGCAGAAATAAAATTGCAGGATCTTCTTGAACACACTGCAGAACGATTATTAAAGACATTTGATGCTGACTATTTAAAGAAGTTTAAAAATTGCAGCATGACTTTAATTTCTAAATGGGGATGTGATGGGTCCTCTGGCCAGAAACAATACAAACAATGTAATGCGGAAAATTCATCAGATGCCAATTTATTCATGATTTCTTTCGTTCCATTACGTTTAACAAAAACTTATATTGGTTCAGAGCGGTCAACTAGTAGAGCTGCAGAGATAGATGTATGGAAGAATGAAATTCCCTCGTCAACAAAATTTTGTAGACCAATAAAGTTTGCTTACAAAAAAGAAACTAAAGATGTCATAACTGAAGATGTTGGCAAAATAAGAGATGAAATTAAAGAACTTCAACCAGTGATATTTGAATTTAATGACCAATGCATCGAAGTTAACTTTAAAATGTCACTTACAATGATCGATGGAAAAGTTGCACAAGCTTTAACCGAAACAAAGTGTTCGTCAAGCTGCACCATATGCCAAAAAACATCAAGTCAATTGAGCCAACCACCAACACAAGACGATAGTTTTAATGAAGCATATGAATTTGGAATGTCACCTCTTCATGCTAGAATGCGTTTTATGGAGCATATTCTTAAATTGGGATACGATTTGGAATTTGGCCCGTTAGGCGAAACAGTGAGAAACAACAAAGAAAATTTGGAAAAAAGAAAGCAAAAAAAAAGATATTCAAGAAAAATACCGTGAGATAGACCTTATAATTGACCAGCCAAAGCAAGGAGAAGGAAATTCTAATGATGGAAACACAGCAAGGAGATTTTTTTCCGATCCAGAAACTGCAGCTTCTATAACTGGAGTAGATTATGATTTAATACGACGATTCCAAATCATATTAGAAGTTATAGCATGTAGCAAAAAGATAGATGCAAAAAAATTTGGTCAGTATGCTAATGAGACAGCAACCCTTTATAACCAAAAATATTCTTGGAGACATATGCCAACCACAGTTCACAAAATTTTGTTCCATGGGGAACAAATAATTCAGCACAATATGCTTCCAATTGGAGATCTCTCAGAAGAAGAGCAAGAAAAAAGGAACAAAGACTACAGATTCTTTCGCGAGCACAATACAAGAACAATTTCCAGATATTGTACTAATGAAGATCTTATTAATATTTTGTTGTGCACATCAGACCCATATAAAGAGTGATTTTTTTGAGGTTAGGATTTTCATGCATTAGTATTTGACAGATCACGTGGGATTTCAGACATGGTGTCAAAGAGAAAGATGCTCAGTATGCTTTGACATTTCATCATGAATCGTCTTACAAACGAACAACGCTTGCATATTATTGAATTTTATTATCAAAATGTGTGCTCTGTTAAGAAAGTTCATCACGCGCATCCATTTTATGGTCAGTTTAATCGACCCACTGAAGCGGCTATTCGGGCTATTGTGACTAAATTTCGCAGCAAATTTACATTGTTGGACATTAAACCACCAACACGCTTACGTAGAGTGCGAACTGAAGAAAATATCGCAGCTGTATCGGCCAGTGTTAATGATGACCACCAATTTTCGATTCGTCGCCGTTCGCACCAATTGGGTCTCTGTTACTCAAAAACGTGGAAATGCCAAAATTGGACTAAGCGGATGGACCACCTAAGACGCAGCCGCGGTCAACATTTAAATGAAATTATCTTCAAAAAGTAAATGTCATGGACCAATCTAACGTTTCAAATAAAGAACCGATGAGATTTTGCAAATTTTATGCGTTTTTTTAAAAACAAAAATGGAAATCAACCTCATTAGAGTTAGATGAAGAAGCTAAACAACTACTGCAAAATGAAAATCAAAGCTATTTGGAAGAAATTTTTACTAATATTGTTTAATTAACACTAGTTTAAAGATTATAATTTGTTTCTAATTTTAGTATAGATTTTTATTAATACATTTAAATAAAATATATGTGCACTTTAAATCAATAGTAAAAGTTTACTTAAAATTTTATCGATGTTGTGTTCTGTATATAATATATCCAAATGGTATTGATATTGTTGGGAATTTCAGTGTTATTTTTCAGTTTAATCCTCACAAGAATTAGCTTTCTTCCACAAAAACCAACCTTTGGCCCCTGTGAATATTGAGACTAAATAAATGTCAGGGGCCAAATGTTGGCATTTTCTGACCAAAATTAAGTTTAGGAATAATAAATAAGTATTGGTTGTAAAATACGATTGAAGAAAATAAGAAATTATAAAAAATATACCTATTTAAAATGTCAAAATATTCAACTTTTACATGGAAACTCAACAAAAAATTAAAATGCATTTTTAACTCCACATTACTTACGTTCCTATCAGTCGATTTTTACGTTTGAAAACGCAAATTGAAGCTTAAAGTCCCTCCTATTGAACAAAACAAATTGCGTAAAAAAATACCAATCCGGCCAAAGTTATACAGTTTTGACCGTTATCTCGCGAAATTGACCACTGTGCGCCGCGGCTGGCTCGAATATAGCCAATTCTACAGGTCCAATTTTCAACCACGCCACGAATGTTGGCTTCCAAGTCCCCTAACGTTTCTGGTTTGTTGGCGTAGACGAGCGACTTCACATATCCCCAAAGAAAATAATCCAATGGTGTCAAATCACACGATCTTGGTGGCCAATTGACAGGTCCATTCCGCGAAATTATGCGCTCATCGAATTAATTGCTCTGATGGACGATTATGTCGACCATAAAATGGACGGAGCTTGCGGTGAACTTCGCGAACTGAACCATTACTTTCGAAATAAATGTGCACGATTTGCAAGCGTTGTTCTTTTGTCAACCTGTTCATGATGAAATGGCAAACCAAACTAAATATTAATCACTTGACAGCTGACAAAATGGCCGCCAGTTAAAAAAGTGATGCCAACTTAAAGTTCTATACCCCAATAAAAAACACCCTTTATATCTATATAATAAAAATTAAATGATGTTCGTTGGTAATCGCATCACTTAAGAACGGCTAAACGAATTTGGTTAATTTTTGTTACAAAATGTTCGTAGTAGTCCGAGCTAGGTTTTAAGATGAAAAAACGTTTGGATAGTTGTTCGAAATAGTGGACAATCTGTGAAAAACTGGAAGTGCCTTTTCTATAGGATTTTTGAATGAACTCAATATTAAAAGTTTCGATCGAAGAGATGGTTTTGCGAAATTCTTTTCTGTTATGTATGCTATGATTCTGCGAAAATTTTTACTGCACAAAAACATGAAAAAATTTAAAGAAAAGTGAGGAAATATGGATGAACTGCAAGAATCGCAATATTTTATGCACTTTTATGATCATCGACGATAAGAAGGATATATGTTTATGATTCATTTGCACGATTTATTTTACTTTTGCATTTCCATCTCATTGATAACGCATTACAACAAACTGATCGACAATTGTCAACAACTAACGTTGCTCTACGCCGCAATGCCAGGAGGTATTTTCTAATGATGCATTAGTTCGACACTCATTGGGATTACACCATCGCAGATGTAATGTTTGATTCCGACAAATGTTTATCTAATACGAATATTGTTTTCTATAATTATCTCAAAATAGTCCAATTCCTTACCGAATGATTTTTTGACCAAATACAAAGGTGATATGTCTGCCTGATTTGCAACTGAAGGATAAAATTGACAATAAGGCATTGACTGAAGACATGTGATTGATATTAATTCAAATAGGAATGAAAGCACCCAACTATACAATGCACGACGCATTTAATCAAGAGTTGGAACGCTGTTGAATCGCCAACAAAATTATACATGCGGCACAGTCATCAGTAAATGAAGCATTTAACTATAGTGATTTTCTTCTAGGATGCTCCTGATGGAACAAATTTTTGGTCGTATTATATTTGGAAGGCGTTCGTTGAATGTCCCAATTAAAGTCCATTGCGCAACCTTTCACAGATCAGAGATGACCACAGTTGTCAATGGTTCGAAGAAGTGTAAAATATTAGATCGCGAACAATAAACCTGGGATCAAAATCATTGAACCACAATCAAGGTTCAATGATTATCTTGGAAGGGTATTTTCGCCTTAGGTTAGCAGTTAGTGCACTGCATGTTTTGTGTAAAAACGCCAATACTCTCAAACGAGGTGAGCGTTTCAGAACTAGCAATCTTAATTATTATTTTCAAAACAGCTGTTGAACATTCGCAATTCGATATTGACATTTGTGAATTCACAGATTCAAATACCGATCACATAGACTACGTGTTCCCAAACCTTTTTCGAAATCAAGTTTGTTTGTGTGAAGGTGGATGGTTGCGATGTTTTTGGTGATATTGACTACTATATGACCGAATATTTAAAGTTGCTGCACTCGCCCAGATCGCCTCCTCGAAAACTCCAGTTGAAAATCGGATAATTTTTCAATGACAGCCGCAACAAATCTTAAATGAAAGTACGATGGTGATAGCAAGTATTCCAACGATTCTGAACGACCAGAATCACCGAGAATCAATTCTAACGAACGTTCCGCTGTTAAATCGGCAATGAACTGTGCGACGACAACGGTTCTGAAGCAATGAAATTGATCGTTTGGAATGAAGTCTTTTGCATGAAGCAATCAGATCCGGTCAGATGCCTTGCACCATCTGGATATCATCATCTTCTAGATATTTTTATCAACCACTGCCAGTGATTCCACGGCCGGCTTCTGTAGTTAATTTTTCTTGAAGTCGTACTATTTATAGCAACATGCCACGACATGTGGCATCCTAATTGTGTTCGAGTTGCATTCTGACTAATATGAGCAATTATTTTCAGCACAATTGGCGGAAAATCAATAACTCAATTCGCTGTTTACATTTCGTCCTTCTGTATGAAAACCCATACTCATTCGTGAGATGTTAACATCCAGTTGGGCGAACGTACACACATTTGCAGCAGTAGACTTCCAAGAGAATTAATCTCCCATGTTAATTTTGTGAAGAGAATTAATCTCCCATGTTAATTTTTTGGACATAGCATTTAAGTCGCTTTTGAAATGCATTTGAAATAGGGTTTCAAACATCACACAACAATCACAAATATACTCATAAAATATGGACAGGAAGGTTTCGGTCGGGTCAGCTAGTAACATAAATAAATTTTTATAAATTACCTAATATGAAGATATGAGATATTTAGTTATTTTAACAAAACTCGAAAAGTTCGGTCATAATTAACAAAAAAAGAAGTAACAAGTAAAGATCGGCCGGGACGAAATTTAGAAGTGCAGTAATATTACAGGAAAATATAATTTTTTAATATAGCCAAATCAAAACAAATAGAAATATTGAAAAAATAATTTTAATTTTAATTTTTCGGCAGAAGTATTGCTGGGTAACTATACCTGCATATACACATACTTACATATGCAACTCAATGAGATGCTTGTAAGATGGCATGTGTGCTTTATTACTTGGTGCGATTTTTTAAACGCAAATTCGGCAAGTGAGTTGTGCCTCTCGTTCGTTTGTGAGAATCATCTCCTTATAGAGGCCGGGTTTGATGTTCAAAAGTCGCTGCGAAGCCACTTGGAAAGACTTTTGACATGGTCGAAATCACCATGCCATTGGTAAATAAATTTGCATTCAATTAAATATAGAAGCAAAATGGTCTTGAGAATATCCCAGTTCAAATCAAATTTTAAAAATAAATATAATATTTTTATTATTTCAAGCCACGCTTATAAGACAAGGCTACCAATACGTTTACAGTATATATATATATCGGACTAATACTTCATGTAAATTCAAAAAATAAATATTCTTATATTTATATTTTCAAAAAAGCTTAAATACCATAAATATTAGTAGGAAGTGGGTGCTACAGTTGGTTGTATTTCCATTCTATTTTAATTTCAAAAGTACAAATTTTGACAATCCATTATCTCAAGTACATAGTGCAAAATAACTTAACTTCATGATTCAACAAATTTTTGCCGCAAAAATAGGAATTTGGAAAAATCTTTTTATTTTGCGTGCATAGACACGCGAATGCATACACCAAATTCCATGATCATAGCTGTGGCCATTTGGTTGGTACCATTTTAAGAATACGACTTTCTAAAATCTCTTTATTTTACGTGTCTACGAAATAAGAGGGATGTACACACCGAATTTCATCATTCTAGCTGTAATCGTTTAGTTGGTACTATTTTGATCCCTTTGTACCCATTGTATGCCTTGAAAGTACGGTACTATTTTTATGCCCTTGTTCCATT
The DNA here is from genome assembly GCA_947397865.1 of Polietes domitor. Lineage (NCBI taxonomy): Eukaryota > Metazoa > Arthropoda > Insecta > Diptera > Muscidae > Polietes > Polietes domitor. Next base: position 143,763,136 of record OX377618.1, read on the forward strand.
TTACCCGCAAAAAGTACGATTTTCGGAAAATCCGTTTATTTCACGTGTCTACGCAATCAGAGGAATTTATACACCGAATTTCATTATTGTAGGTGCAGCCGTTTGGTTGGTACCATTTTTATCCCTTTATTCCCAATTTAGCCCTTAAAAGTAGGAATTTGGAAAAACTATTTTTATATTATGTATCTAGTCAATTAGAGGAATGTACACACCGAATTTCATGTTTCTAGCTGTTGTCGTTTAATATGTACCATTTTTATCCCTTTTTGCCCCATTTCTCCCCCTACGAATAAAAATCACTTTATCGTGCACGTGTTTGTTATAGGGGGAATGCGCATACCCGATATCAAGTAAGTACAAGCAGACATATTGAAAAAAACATGCTTAAATACTTTAAATATTAGGGGTTATTAGGGGTATTTTCAGTCCTTGTGAGGGAAAATTTTTTCCCTCCGGGCCAATTTCGCCCACTTTCAATCAGAACCGATCTGCAACCATAAGACACATTTACGGAAAATTTCAACCTCCGAGCTCATTTCGTTCGGTAGCTAGCGTGCTTTCAACAGACAGACGGACATGGCTATATCGTCTTACACCCAAAATATATATACTTTATGGGGTCTCCGACGAATATTTTAAGGTGTTACAAACGGAATGACAAAGTGAATATACCCCCATCTTTAGGTGGAGGGTATAAAAATCCAAAAATATGAGTTAGGTTTTTTATACCCTGCACTAGGGTATTATGTCTTTATGCATTTGTTTGTTGTAACACACAAAACGAAACGTTTATTAAACAAATCGGCTTAGAATCACTGAGTCAATTTTGTAACATATTTGCAGAAAGTAAGAATGGCAGGTGCATTTTGATTACAAGAATAGATGGACGGACTACAGCCGGACGGACATTGCTAAGACGACTCAGAAAGCGATTCTAAGCCGATCTGATACAAGCCGATATACAAATAATATAAATATGCGTGACTAACGCAATAATCACTTGACTCACGCACACTGACGCACGAAGTTTTTTTTGTTCCTCACATTCACGCATGTTCATAAGAATAAAATAAATTTTGCTCATGATCAGTGAGCAACGTCCATCTATTGTTGTAATCAAAGTACAGGTCTTAACAAAAATTGGCACAAGTAAGTTTTGTGGGTCAATGACGCTATTTAATTTGAAGCAAATCGGTTCAGATTTAGATACTGCCCCATACAAATTTTGCTCCCGATTAGTATTTTTCCGTTCTAGAAACCACATATTGCACCCGATATTCATAAAACTTTGCACTGCATCTTATAATACAACTAAAAACATATGTGGTGAAAGCGGGTTAGATCGGTTCAGATTTATATATAGCCTCCAGACAAATGACGCTCCCGATATGACTGTTTTCGACCTATAAACCACATATTTTACCCGATTTGTCTCACAACACATTATAATCCAGGTAGCAATATCTATAATGAAAGTGGGTAAGATCGATTCAGATATAGATATAGCCCCATACAAATGTTGCTCCCAAATGTTTAATTTTGGCCAAACTTCACAACTATAAACATAAGTGGTGAAAGGTTACAGGTTTTAATATACCCCCATACAAATGTCATTTCCGATTTAACATTTTTTGCCAAATATATACATTTACAGAATACTTTTAAATAAATTGGCAGAACACGTTATATTTTACCTTGAAACGTACATTATTAGAGTGGGTCACAATGGTCCATGATTAGGACCCATACAAAAATCTTTCACGATTTCACTTTTTACCGAATTAAAATGTAATGGGGTAGAAAGTGGAGGGTATCATATAGTCGGCTACGTCCGACTTTAGCTTTTCCTTACTCTTTTATATAAGGTTAACGAAATGAATTCAACCAATGGAAATAGCAGATTATAATTTTAAAGTCGAATTTAATAATATTATATATTTTATGTATAAACATAAATATTATATATATATATGTTAGCTTTCATTCAAATTAGATATTTGATGGACCTATCAATTCCTGTTCAAATTTTCTTCGTTAACTATAAAACAATGCCAAATTAATTAAATTTTTAATACAAAACTTATAATAGCGATTAATCGATTATTTGTGGTAATTTATTTGATTTATTCGTTATTCGAAAATGATGTTTTTTTCAATATTCGGACAAATATTTGAATGAATAAGATTTTTGAGTTAATGATGCACAACTATTCGTAGTATTATGAGTCATTTTGTGTAAGATTCATATTAAAATTTTATTTTTTGAACGCATTCTCCGATAAACTTTTTTTATTTATGACAGTCTTGAACTAAGAAAATAAGCGATATAAACTTAATGTTCTCAGCTTGTTAGATAGAATATCCATCAATGCAATGTTATGTGAACCATATATACAAAATTGAACAAGCAAAAAGCGTAACGTTAGAATGGCATGGCGTATTAGTGACGTACGAATGCATTTTAAAAACAAGTATACGCACAATGTCTCCTCCATTGGATGTAGTGAATACTAACATGATGAGGAAAATTTTATGTATAAATGGGCCCGCTAAGAGGCGCTGGGGTAGAGTTATTTCAAAAATGCATATTTATGGTCAGATTTTACTTATTTTTATAAAAATACATCAAAAAATTGCACTAAAATCGTAATAATCTACCCTTTATAATGGGTTTTATTGCAAGTTTTTTTTAATTTTTAGAGTGTTTTTATACCCTACACCACTTCGTGGTCTAGGGTATTATAAGTTAGTTTCGCGCCAAATGTTTGTAACACCAAGAAATAATCGAGCTAGACCTACCTTTAAGTATACGGATCGGCTTAGAATCACCAGCTGAGTCGATGTCTGTCTGTCCGTCTGCTGTCCATCCGTCCGTCCGTCTGCTGTCCATCTAAGCTTGTTCGCAATCTACAGGTCGCAATTGTTGTCCGATTGTCATGAAACTTGGCAGAAGTTATTTTTTCCGGCCAAGGACCATCGGTATTGAATTTGGAGGAAATCGGTTCAGATTTAGATATAGCCCCCATACAAATGTCGCTCCCGATTAGACATTTTTCGCTCTAGAAACGACATATTGTACCCGATTTTCGTTAAATTTTGCAGAACATCTTATAATCGAACTAGAAACACGTGTGCAAAAATTGGGTAAGATCGGTTCAGATTTAGATATAGCCCCCATACAAATGTCGCTCCCGATTTGACATTTTCCGCTCTAGAAAAGACATATTGTACCCGATTTTCTTTAAATTTTGCAGAACATCTTATAATCCAACACGTATGCAAAAATTGGGTAAGATCGGTTCAGACTTAGATATAGCCCCCATACAAATGTCGCTCCCGATTTCACTTTTTCCGCTTTAGAAACCACATATTGTACCCGATTTTCTTTAAAATTGGCACAACATTTTATAATCGAACTAGAAACATCTATACTGAAAGTGGGTATGATCGGTTCAGATTTAGATATAGCCCCAATACAAATGTCGATTTGACTTTTCCGCTCTAAAATCCACATATTGTACCCGTTTTTCTTTTAAATTGGCACAACATCTTATATTCCAACTAAAAAAACTATGGTGAAAGTGGGTAAGATCGGTTCAGATTTAGATATAGCCCCAATACAAATGTCGCTCCCGAATCTTTAACCGATTTTGGCCAAACTTTACATATTATATTTCACCAATAAACATACATGGTGAAAGCGGGTCACATCGTGCCAGGTTTCAATATACCCCCATACAAATGTTCTTTCCGATTTAACATTTTTTTGTCAAACACATACATTTACAGGATGCAAAAATCCTTCCCGATTTCACTTTTTTACCGAATTGAATTGCAATGAGAATTGTTTGGGTGATGCCCATATGTGCATACTTTGGTAGACTACTGTATAATTTGTATTTGTCTTTCGGACAATTGGATCAATTACCATATTATTTACCATATTCGTTAAATTTGACTAAAGATGAATTTATAGCATATAAATTATATGAATATAATTTATATAATTTGTATGAACTAAATAAAATTGCTCCCATGAAATACCTGGGTTTAGTAATGAAAGCGAGGTACATACGCAGGGAGTGGTGTAGGGTATTATATAGTCGGCCCCGCCCGACTTTAGCCTTTCCTTACTTGTTTCTCAATACCATTCTGATCGTGAATTCTTTTTAAGAAAAAACCTGATTTATAAAGGTTATTTTTAACGAACAGCTAATAAACGAACAATAATAAAGGAGAAATATTTTGGGAGAACATATAAAACAAACCAATAAATGAAAGGCTAAAGTCGGCCGGGGCCGACTCTATGATACATTCTACTTTCTACCCCATTACACTGAATTCGGGGAAAAAGTGATATCGGGAACGATTTCTGTATGGGTATGAACCGATCTGACTCACCTTCACGAAATTTGAAGAAAACCGGTCAAATCCACAGAGAAATTTGTATCGGATCTATGCTGTGTCAAATTTAAATAAAATCGGTTAGAATAGCTTGTTTCTAGAGCAAAAAAGTCAAATTCGGACCGAAATTTATATGGGAGATATATATAAATCTGAACCGATCTGAATCACTTTCACTATAGATGTTTCTAGTTAAAATATAAGGTGTTGTGCCAAACTTTAAAAGGATGAGTTATAATATGTGATCTCTAGAGGGAAAAAACTCAAATCCAGCAAACTTTGTACGGGAGCTATGTCTAAATCTGAAGCGATCAGACCTATTTCCACCAAGATTTCCACGATTTAGAATTGTGGTTTCTAGAGTGGAAAAATTCAAATCGGGAGCGACATTTGTATGGACATTTGTATCTGAACTGATTTGCTTCAAATTAAATAGCGTTACTAGTGCAAATTTTTGTTGGGACCCACGATGGTGCCAAACATCAATTTGAGAGGCAAAAAGGCAATTTTGATGTAACATATTTGCAGAAAGTAAGAATGACAGGTGCATTTTGATTACAAGAATAGATGGACGGACTACAGCCGGACGGACATTGCTAAGACGACTCAGAAAGCGATTCTAAGCCGATCTGTATGATAAACAAGAAGTTTGTCTAGTTTCCTTATGGGAGTTAGAAACAAATGCACCTCGAAATAATACAAATAATATAAATATGTGTGACTTACGCAATAATCACTTTTTTTCGTTCCTCACATTCACACATGCTCATATGAATAAAATAAATTTTGCTCATGATCAGTGAGCAACGTCCTTATCTAATGGTAGGGACATTTGTCGGGACCTATAACAACATTTAGGGGATGCACCAAAAAATTGACTCATATGGTTCATTTTCACCGTAGGTATTACTAGTTTAAATATAACATGATCTGCAAAATTTCAGACGGAACTGATGTCAGATGTGAATTCCATAGCGGTAATAAGCTAAGGGGCCCATTTGTATGGGGGGTATACCTAAACATGGACCCATATAGTTGTCTTTCATAGTAAGTGTTTATATTTGAAATATAACATGGTATTGAAAATTTGATCAAGATCCGATGTAAAATGTGAATTTTTGTGCAGTAATAGTATAAATCTGAGGTACTTTTGTATGGGGGCTATATCCAAAAATGGACCCATGTCGTCCACTTTCATACCAGCTTTTTCTAGTTCTAATATAAGATGATACTGATAATTTTGTAATGATCCCATATAAAATGTGTATTATAGAGCAGTAATAGGGTAAATTGGAGAAATATTTGTATGGAGGCTATATCTAAATCTGAGCCAATTTCCTCCAAATTCAATAGTGGTCGCCTTTGACCAAAAAACTAATTTCTGTCAAATTTCATGGCAACCGGACAACAATTGCAACCTGCAGGTTGCGAACAAGACGGAGAATCGATGCAGCTGATGATTCTTAGCAGATCGGTATGCTTAAAGGTCTAGCTCAATTATTTCTTGATGTTCCAAACATTTGGCGTGAAACGAATTTATAATACCTTATTCCACGAAGTGGCGTAGGGTATGAACATTATAATCATGTAAACATTTTTTTCTTCAGTTTGATATGTAATGACGCATTTACAACCGAATATATCAAAATAATGCTTTCTACTTTATCCGCTAAAACCTTTGTGCTATTTCATTAAACACAACTGTACATTCAAATGTGCTGTCGTAATATGCAAAACACTGGTAAATGTTTGCTCTGGAACCCTTTAATAAATAATTTTAAATTTCCTGCTGCATAAAATCGAAATGCTTCATGTAGAGGAAACTACTAAAAATGCAAAAATACAAACAACTATGGAGTCCCTAATACGGGGGAAAAGTATTATAAAATTCATGAGTGAAATGCTGAATAATTAATAAACACAGATACATTTCACAATACAATTTAAAGTGTTAACATGTCGACCTGCAGTTAGCGACAAATTGTCTTGGGAATACTTTAGCAGCAGCCGCATCACATTTAACAGGTGACGCTGCGCAGGGCAACTTTAGTATACTTAGTAACAAACTAAAGCCATACAAACAAAAAATATTTTGGATTTTGCCACGTCCCTTTTTTACCTCCCACACACATACACATACCTTCGCATATGGGTGCATGACTTGGAATCGGAACTTATAAATACAACAAACATTTTTTATATATTTTTAATTAATATATATTTTTAATTTTTATTAGCCTTTTCATATTCTAGCTAAAAACTGTGGTTGGTACCTATATCCAAATCCTATCTATATCCAAATTTCCCCAATTTGGTTTGTTCGATTTTTATCACTTGATCCGCTTCCACCGGTAAAGTACATACTTTGATGCATATCAGAGTAATCTATATATATAAAATATTTGCGTTACTGACTGACTTATCATTGACCAGCCCCCAGACCAAACGGCTGAAGCCAGGGTCATGAAATTTTCAGGGTAGTTCCCAAATATGACGTAGACGTCGACTAAGAAAGGGCTTAACGAAATTCGTACTTTTAGGGGGTAAAATGGCCCAAAAAGGGATAAACATAGAACCTTCGTCCTGACTGACATGAAATTCGGTGAGTTCCTTGCAATGACCATGCAGATGTGCTACAAATAGGGATTTTTCGAAATTTGTACTTTTAAGGGAGGAAAGAGACAAAAAGGGATAAAAATGGTACCAATTTAAGAATTGCAGCTAGAAACGTGAAAATCGGTATTTCCATTTCTCTGACAACGTAGACTTGCAATATAAATTGATTTTTCGAAATTTGTACTTATAAGGGGTGAGCGGGACAAAAAGGGATAAAAATTTTAATGGGCGTGCTGGACAGAAAAAGATAAAAATGGTACCAACTAAAGTATTACACCTAGAATCGTGAAATTTGGTATGTAAATTCCTCTGACCATATAAAAGCGAAGTAAAATTGGATTTTTCGAAATTTGTACTTTTAAGGGGCGAGCGGGACAAAAAGGGATAAAAATGGTACCAACTAAAATATTACACCTAGAATCGTAAAATTTGGTATATAAATTCCTCTGACCATATAAAAGCGAAGTAAAATTGGATTTTTCGAAATTTTTACTTTTGAGGGGCATGCGTGACAGAAAGGGATAAAAATGGTACCAACTAAAGTATTACACCTAGAATCGTGAAATTTGGTATGTAAATTCCTCTGACCATATAAAAGCGAAGTAAAATTGGATTTTTTGAAATTTGTACTTTTAAGGGCGAGAGGGACAAAAAGGGATTAAAATGGTACCAACTAAAGTATTACATCTAGAATCGTGAAATTTGGTATGCAAATTCCTCTCGCCATATAAAAGCGAGGTAAAATTGGATTTTTCGAAAATTGTACTTTTAAGGGGCATGCGGGATAATAATGGTACCAACTAAAGTATTACACCTAGAATCGTGAAATTTGGTATGTAAATTCCTCTGACCATATAAAAGCGAAGTAAAATTGGATTTTTCGAAATTTTTACTTTCAAGGGGTGCGCGGTGCAAAAAGGTATACAAGTTGTACCAATTTAAGTATTGCCGTTATAGTCGTGAAATTTGGTATATAAATTCCACACATTCATTATTCTTAAAAAATTCCCTTTATTTTGTGTTTCTACGCATGGGGGACGTACAAATCGAATTTCATGGGCGGTGGTACAATCTTTATCCATTTTAAGCCCTTAAAAGTACAAACTTCAAAAAATACGATTATACACATCGATTTAATTATTATAGCGTCAGTGTTGTGGGTACCTTTGTTATCCCTTTTTCACGTTTACCCTTTAATAGTACGAATTTCGAAACATTTTTTGATTTTTCGTTTCTAAGCATTTTGAGGAATGAACACGCCGATTTTCATGATTACAGCTCCGTCCGTACAATTTTTATCCCTTTTTACCCGATATCGCTATTTAAAAAGTACGTATTTTGCAAAAATATTTTCTTGGTCGCAATAGTGCTATAAAAGTAGTGCCCGTTCCGAATTTCTAGATTTATCCCTTAAAAGTAAAAATTTCGAAAAATTTCTTCTTATCAGTGAGAGTAAAAATTTTGATTTGAAAGTCGCATTTATATAAGTTAATTCCAGAATGCGTGGCCATGTTTTGCTATAAAAAAACAATAAACAACAACTACTCTATTGTGCTTCTTTAGTGTGTCAAATTAGCTAGAGCTTAACCCTTCTTTGGAACGATTTTGATATTCAAGATATCTAGTTATATATACCTCACAGAGAAGCTGTAATTGCAAAAATATTTATTAATTTTTTCATATTATAAATTTTGTGGGAATCCATTCCCACTCCCAAAAAATAACTAATGTTGAATTACTTGGCAAAAAATAAAAGAAAAGTTATTAAAAATAACCAATACAAATTGTCCCTTCTCTTTCCCAAAATTGTCAAATAAATAGGGGTGATCGAAAAACAGAACGAGCCGGAAAATCAGCCGGAAGCCGCCGCCGATAATTCTGGGTCGGCTTGTAACTCTGCCCATTATTTTACATGTCTACGCAATCAGAGGAATGTATACCGAATTTCATTTTTTTGGGTGCAGCCATTGGTACCATTTTTATCATTCTATTCCCATTTTACCCCTTAAAAGTACGAATTTGTAAAAAATATTTTTATATTATGTATCTACATAATTAGAGGAATGTACACACCGAATTTCATGTTTCTAGCTGTTGTCGTTTGATAGGTACAATTTTAATCCCTTTTACCCCATTTCACACCCTACGAATAAGAATCACTTTATGGTGCACGTGTTTGTTATAAGAGGAATGCGCATACGCAATATCAAGTAAGTACAAGCAGATCGATATTTCAAGGTGTTACACACGGAATGCTAAAGTTAGTGCAACCCTATCCTGGAGGTGGAGGGTATAAAAAGATAGAAGTGGCAATTCTACTAAATACTAGCTATAGTTTGTCCCAGTCAATACGTCCTCCTAGCGTAGTCTGTCTATTTTAATTTACATTTTTATGACGAACTTTTTTATACACTCCACGAGAGCATTATGTCTTTGTGCATTTGTTTGTGACACCCAAAAGCAAGGGAGATAGACCCATTGTTAATTATACCGATCGATTTGGAATCATTTTTTGAATCGATTTAGCAATGTCCGTCTGTCCGTCTGTCCATCCATCTATTCTTGTAATCACGATACAGGTCGCAATTGTAGACAGAACAAAATGAAACTTTGCACAACTACGTTTTCGGGATAAGGAGGAACGCTATTTAATTTGAAGAAAATCGGTTCAGATAGATAGCCCCCATACGAATTTCACTCCCGATTTGACTCTTTTCACTCTAGATACCACATATTTTAACAGATTTTCTTCAAAATTGGCAAAACATCTTATATTTCAACTGAAAACACCTGTGGTGAAAATATGTTCATCGGTTCAGATCGGTTCATATTTATATATGGGCAAATCTACGGTATAGTACGATTCCATGTCACTCAGGCTTCTAACCGCTTTAAGAGCAATATATAATATTTCTGAGAGTGTCATAATTTTCAAAACGACGAGTTTAACCTCGCCAACATCCTAAAGTTTTAAAATTATGCTGTTAATGTAGTCTACTGAGCTAAGGTCTACCCTAATTTAACCTATTTTTGCTTGTAACTTTCGGGAGTTGTTCAACTCTTTTGGCTATAACTTTTTCAGCATAAGAGAAAATCATTCTGATCTTTTTGTGGATGATAGTAATGATGTTGCGGAATCTTCTATATGTTGAAAAGGGCGTGTGCCATCACTGAGGAATAAATGGTAGCTCTTCAAAATCTGTCACTCTGTTTTTGCATAAAACGAAAATTGATACAATTTTCTTTTTTGCGCTTTCAGCGTGAACGTAATTGCAAATTTTTTAATATTGGATTATAAACGACAGAGATACTAACAAAAGGCGACCGGACGATTTGGTGTGCCTTCAGCGACAAGGAGATTATGACAGTACGAACATCATCAGGTCGATGCGTGCAGATCATGAAATTTCATATTTTTTGAAGAGCACATCCGCAGTTTGAAAAATAACTGGTGGCAACCCTGTGTGATCGGCGAATAAGGGTACTACTAATAATGTGTGTAAGTGCTAAATAGATCGAATTATTATTTTGGTACCGAGAGCCATTTTAGGTTAAATTTTGTTGATTTTCATAGGGTTTTCAGGCTTAACTTGCAATAGAACCAAAAGGGACAATCCGATTATAACTTCTTCAGCACTCGAAAAAATGATGCACGCGAGCACATTATTTATATTTAACGTATTTTTAACAAGTTGACGCTAAAATAAAACGTGACGCTAAACTTGCAATAGAACCAAAAGGGACAATCCGATTAAAGAGTGATTTTTTTGAGGTTAGGATTTTCATGCATTAGTATTTGACAGATCACGTGGGATTTCAGACATTGTGTCAAAGAGAAAGATGCTCAGTATGCTTTGACATTTCATCATGAATCGTCTTACAAACGAACAACGCTTGCAAATTATTGAATTTTATTATCAAAATGCGTGCTCTGTTAAGAAAGTTCATTGCGCGCTTCCATTTTATGGTCAGTTTAATCGACCCACTGAAGCGGCTATTCGGGCTATTGTGACTAAATTTCGCACCAAATTTACATTGTTGGACATTAAACCACCAACACGCTTACGTAGAGTGCGAACTGAAGAAAATATCGCAGCTGTATCGGCCAGTGTTAATGATGACCACCAATTTTCGATTCGTCGCCGTTCGCACCAATTGGGTCTCTGTTACTCAAAAACGTGGAAATGCCAAAATTGGACTAAGCGGATGGACCACCTAAGACGCAGCCGCGGTCAACATTTAAATGAAATTATCTTCAAAAAGTAAATGTCATGGACCAATCTAACGTTTCAAATAAAGAACCGATGAGATTTTGCAAATTTTATGCGTTTTTTTTAAAAAAAAAGTTATCAAGCTCTTAAAAAATCACCCTTTATAACTTCTTCAGCACTTGAAAAAAATGATGCACGCGAGCACATTATTTATATTTAATGTATTTTTAACAAGTTGACGCTAAAATAAAACGTGTGCCTCTAATTTGAAATTTTTAATTTTTCAAAATTGAAATCGTACTATTTTGTAGATTTTCCCATATAGCTCCCATTAAAATTTCGCTCCCGATTTGACTTTTTCTGCTCTAGAAATCACATATTTTAACAGATCCTCTTCAAATTAGGCGAAATATCTTATATTTGTTCTGTAAACAGCCATGGTGCAAATGGGTCAGATCGGATCATATTTATATATAGCTCCCACACAAATTTCACTCCCGATTTCACTTTTTCCATTCTATAAACCACATATATTATCAGATCTTCTTCAAATCAAAACAAAACATCCATAGTGAAAATGGGTCAGATCGGTTCAGATTTACATATAGCTCCAATACAAATATCGCTCCCAGATAGACTTTTTCCGCCCCAGAAACCACGAATTTTCACCGAATTTCTTCGAACTGAGCATAACACGTTATGTTTGAATTGGAAGAACTTTAAAGTTAGTCTCTTTATTCCATGTTTGGATATAGCCCCGATACAAATATTCTTTTCGATTTGACAAATTGGACCAGGTCATGTTAGCCTTTTTTACCGAGTTTAATTGTATTCGGAGAGAAAGTGGAGTGTATCTTATAGTCGGCCCCGCCCGACTTTAGACTTTCCTTACTTGTTTTAAATTCGATTTCCAACTTTTTTATCCATTCATTTTGTTCTCCTTCAACTTGCAGCACTTTATGTACTCGAATCAACATCAAGTGCACCTAAATAACTCGGACAATGGCCACGCCGCTCTTTATGTCCGTCCGTCCGTCCGTCCATTCCATTCATTTATAAATTCATTGGACATACTAGCTTTTCTCTCAATATACTCCGCATGTGACTATGTGGACACCTCAATACACTCCCATACAATTTCACAGTACATTCATTTGTTCACATTGCAAAGCATTCTTTTCATGTCTACAGCCTTATACGCATAGCCTGCAGCCCAGCTGGGGGTCATAGAGTGTGTGTGTTTGTTGTTTGTTTTGCGGTGATATGTTTAAGTATTCATCAGGGTTTGAATAGTGTCTGACAAGAGTATACTTACATATATTACAGATTTCAAAGACACTTTCATATGTAACGTCTGCACTATACGGACGGTCGGATTAGATTGTTGTCCAAGATGTGAAAAAACGCAACACAAGTTTTCAGTTTTCAAAAGATTTATTAAGGAAATAATTAAATATTATGTTTGCATATGATGATTTTTTGAATTGAGCATCTCGTTTGCATGAATTTCTGCGAGTTAGGGGCATTAAAACAAAACGCTTTTCATTTACGTTTTATAATTGTATGTCATCTTCTAAATATAAAACCTGCAGTTGTAAAAGATTAATCATAATGACTTCATTTATTTATTTCAATAGTCTATGGAAAATATATCCGTACAGACTTGTTTAAAACTAGAAGTAATATAAATATAAAATTCCAATTTATTAAAAGGGGCGATAAATCTACAGCAAATTATTACTCAAATAATTAAGTTAAACTCATTCAAGGATATTAAAATTGGCTTCATGGTTTTTATTGAAGCCATTTCTACAAAGGAGTTATTATCGACGTTCTATAAGTTCGTAAATTAACTTGAACATAAATAGTACAGAACTTTCAGTCCTTCTATGAACTAGGGTTTCCAAATATATAAGCCTGTATTTGGGTCCTGTATTTGAGTCCTGTATTTGGAAAAGGATTGAAGAATCTTAAGAAAAGTAAGACAATTTTAAAGAAGTAAGTACAGACTAAAGTTTGACGGTGCCGACTATATGATGCCCTCCTGCGCCTATAACTGGTTTTGATGAACATCTTTTGCATTATGTTACTCCTTCAAGGATGGACCCCACACACAAACAAAATCGGTAAAAAAAATTGGTAATTTCATCAAGATCGACTGTAATAAATTGAATGTTGCGTGTTATGTAAAAGGAGGCCTATATCTCTGTGTTATGCTCCACCTTCACTGTAAGTATTCTTAACTGAAATATAATGTGATTTGGAAAATACGTCCAAAATCGTATCTGAGGACTGTTGTATCAAAACAAGATCCCATGTGTATAGGGACAGTATGAAAACATGGATCCATATGGTTCACTTTAACAGTAGTTGTTCCTATGTGAAATAATCCATGTTCTGAGAATTTTTATCAAGATTTGATAAATATGAGTGTCTGTATAATTTGACTGTTCAATATTCAAGCTCGAGGTGAATACTGAACAATAAAATTGTACAGTCAAATACTAAAGGTCGAATACAAAAATTTAAAAACAACATAATATGAGTGTTTTACGGTGGTAAAGCAGAAAACATAGGATCATATGGTCTTATTTAAAGGCAAGTATTCCAAGATTAAATATAAAGCAAGCACTCTTATATTTCACTTTTACGGTTATTCCTAAATAAAATATAACAAAATCTGCAAAACGTTATCAAGATGCGATTTAAGATGAGGTCAGATCTTATACGACAATATATATGACTTTCATAGTAGGTATTCCCAGACTGTGGGGATTTGTCCCCAACCATGGGTATCTTATGATGGTCGAAAAGAAAAAAATTAAATGGGGACATTTTGGGAATTCCATAAAATATTTAGGGGGTTTTGTGGGGATTTTCGATGTACTTTGAGAAATTGATTTGATTTTAACTGGGAATGCAAATATATTTACAAACATGTCGATGACATTTTTACTTGACTGCTCACTACATTTATCATGAGTTTGGTGGGTGACGAAAATTTTCCGCAATCCAGAAAGGAAATATTAATAAAGTTACGAAAAAAATTGCAATCGACAAAAAAGAAGCATTGAAATAAAAATGTTTCAAAGAAAAAACAAGTAAGGAAAGGCTACACCAGTCCCTGCGTATAAACCTCGCTTTGATTACTAAACCCAGGTATTTCATGGGAGCAATTTTATGTAGTTCATATAAATTACACTATAAATTCATCGTTAGTCAAATTTAATGAATATGGTAAATAATAAAGAAATTGATCCTATTTTCCAGCAGATATTACGAGTAAAGTAAATATAACATGATCTGGAAAAAATGATCAAGATACAAAGACAAATACAGATTATACAACGGTAATAGGATAAATCGGACGGACATTTGAAGGGGGCCTATAACAACACTTGAGCCCTGTGCCAAAACATGCGCCAATATGCTTCTCATTCGCGGTAGGAATTCCTAGTTGAAACATAGAATGATCTGCAAAATTTGATGAAGATCCGATGTAAGGTGTAGTTTCTAGAGCTGTAATAGAGCAGAATGGGGCCCAATTTGGGTTATACCAAAGTATAAACATATGGGCATCTCCCAAAAAAGTAAGGAAAGGTCAAAGTCGGACGGAGCTGACACCCCACTTTCTATCTCATTACAATTCAATTCGGTAAAAAGTGAAATCGGGATGGATTTTTGAATTATGTAAATGTATGTGTTTGACAAAAAATGTTAAATCGGAAAGGACATTTGTATGGGGGTATATTGAAACTTGTAATGATGTAACCCGCTTTCACCATGTATGTTTATTGGTGAAATATAATATGTAAAGTTTGGCGAAAATTGGTTAAACATTCGGGAGCAACATTTGTATTGGGGCCATATCTAAATCTGAACCGATCTTACCCACTTTCAGCATAGGTGTTTCTAGTTCGATTATAAAATGATGTGTCATTTTTAGAGAAAATCGGGTACAATATGTGGTTTATAGAGCTGAAAAAGTCAAATCGGGAGCGAAATTTGTATGGGAGCTATATATAAATCTGTGCCGATATGACCCATTTTCGCTAGAAATGTTTCTAAATGAAATATAAGTCTTTATTCCAAATTTGAAGAAAATCTGTGAAAATTTACGGTTTTTAAACCGGAAAACGATAGGGAGCGAAATTTGTAAATCTGTAAATATGAACCGATTTGATCCATTTTCACCACTTATGTTTCTAAGTTAGATATAAGGCGTTTCTCAATATTTAATCACAATCAGAGATACAAGCCGACCGATTTTAAGCCGCCGCCGCATGTTTCTGCACGAGCCGCGCCGCCGCCGGCATCGGCTCACATCGACTTCAACCACGCCGCCGAGATTTGACGGAGTTCTAATTGCCTCAAATCTTACTACCAAAATAGACCACACACTTAAAATTACAAAAAAATAAAGGTCGACTTAGACAACATACTACTGTGACATATCTTTTATATATATAAAAGAGTTACGTGACTGAGTGACTGAGTTAGTGAGTGACTGACTGATCACTCCCCAGACCAAACGGCTAGAGCTAGAATCATGAAATTTGGTGTGTACATTTCTCTTACAGTGTAGAGGTGTGATAAGACGGAATTTTTCGAAATTCGTACTTTTAAGGGCAAAGCGGGCTAAAAAGGGATAAAAATTGTACCACCGCCCTGACCAAACGGCTGGGCCTAGAATCTTGAAATTTGGAATGGGCATTACTCTTATAACACGATTGCGACAAGATAATATTATTCAAAGTTCGTACTTTTTGTGGGTGAAATCGTGGGTAAAAATGGTACTAATTAAACGGATGGAACTGGAATCATAAAATTCGGTGTGTACATACCTCAAAATGCTTAGAAACTGAAAATGACCGAATATTTTGAAATTCGTACTTTTAATAGGTAAACGGGAAAAAGGGGGATAAAATTGTACAAACAACACGGATGACGCTACAATAATGAAAATCGGTGTGTATATTCGTTTTACAGCGCAGATCATTGATAAGAAGGAATTTTTCAACATTTGAACTTTTAAGGGATTAAATGGGATAAAAATTGTACCACCGCCCTGACCAAACGGCTGGGCCTAGAATCTTGAAATTTGGAAAGGACATTACTCTTATAACACGAATGTAGCTAAGAAAATAGTTTTCATAATTCGTACTTTATGTTGGTGAAATTAGGTAGAAAGGGATAAAAATGGTACCAATTAAACAGACGGAGCTGTAATCATGAAATTCGGCATGTATATCCCTGAAAATGCTTTCAAACGCAAAATGAAAATATATTATGTGAAAATATTGCTAAATATAATATTTAGGTTTAATTTTATGTATGTACGGGTCGTTTATTTTGGAATATCGACTTTACCTGTGGGGGTAAGATAATATGTATATCAATTTCCCCCATCCCTTCCAGAGTTTTACCATCGAGCCAGACGGACGGGAAACGGACGTGGGACATATTTAAATCTCTCCTTCAATGCGTTACACTTTTTTCTATCCCAAATGATATATACGCTCCTACTCTGTAGTGAGGGTATAATTATCACAGCTTTATATGATTTTTGTCAAAAATTGTTTGCATTTTGTGTCTACAAATTAAACTATTGGCTACGTATAAATAGATTTCTTTTTCTAAATTTGTACAAGGTGTATAAATCGAATCGAAAAGTTAGTGTGAATATACCGCTGAATACGTAGCGCAAAGTAAAACGATTTTTCAAAAGTTGTGAGCATTTACAAACGATTTACCCTGAAAGTGATATCCTTAGACTAAGGCAATTTCAAAATATAAAAAAACAGTTTGAATACCGAGAAATACCAACCCATTTGAAAAATTTCCGCGTACGAAGTAACTGGTTTTTTCTAGTATGTATATATATATGATATATGATGACGTCTATTGTATGTTGAATGATTGTATTTTGATTTGCATTTATATAAATCAATTCCAGTATGCGTCGCATTGTGGTCCTATAAAAAAACAATAAACAACAGCTACTCTAAGTAAAGTGACTACTCTACTACAGCTACTTTAAGTTGCTTCCTTTCATGGTTATATTTAAACTGAAGATGCTTCTCTTTGGATACTCTTGTGTAGTTATATTTAAACTGAAGATGCTTCTCTTTGGACACTCTTGTGTAGGATAGCCACAAATCTCACAACGATGATCGTCGTTGTATATGTTATGTATATTTAGGACATGAAGTTCCACTGTCCTCCGATTACAATACTATTTGCACTCTTGGGACACTTTTGGAACATGAACCTTTTGATTTTGCTTCTTTAGTGTGTCAAAGTATATAAGGTATAGCCTTAACATTGTTTGGAAGGATTATTATTTCAAGATGTCTGGTCAAATATGCCTCATATGAAAAGCTGTATATTAAATTCGTCCATATTATAAATTTTGGGAATACATTCCCTCTCCCAAAAAATATTTGTATGGGATACTAATATGACATTATGGGAACATTGGCTAATATTAAGTAATATTGAACTACTTGCCAAAGAATAAAAGAAAATTTATTAAAAAGCAATACAAATTGTTCCTTCCCTTTTCTCAGAATTGTCAAATAAATATGGGTGATAGAATTACAGAACGAGTCGGCAAACCAGCCAAAAGCCGCCGATAGTTGTGTTTCGGCTTGTAACTCTGATCGAAATTGCTTAAATTTTGTGGATTCTTTTTTGTAAGGGGGCTATAATCTGAATCGATTTGTCAAATTAAATAGCGTCCGTCCTCGACGTGCAAAAATCGTTTGTGTCAAGTTTCGTTAGAATCGGACAATAATTGCTGTATCGTGATTACAAGAATAGATGGACAGACAGATGACCATGGCTAAATCGATTCAAAAGTGATTCTATGTCGATCGGTATAATAAACGATGGACCCATCGTATATATCATAATCTTGATTCCTTGATATTCATTCGTCGCTGTTCTCCGCAGCTTGTCGTTTTAGACAACATGGCGTATTTTACTTAATAAGTTCGACAAAATTCAACTTGTGCAAGAATTGAAGCCAAATGTGAGTGTTATTTGCAGTGAAGGGGAGATACCAGTCGCTATGCTGTAACGACTCGCCCAAAAATGGATCTTTTGAATGGACAACCTCAGACGTAGTCAGGCCAACATTTACATGATATCATTTTCAAACAGTAAATGCCGTAAATTGTTCTTATAACCGATATTCATAAACCATTAAGTTATCTGCCCTAATTGCGAACAATTTTAAAGTTACAGTTTTCAAATAATTTTGTTTAATATCTAGCAATAAACAAAATTATTATCAATTTCCCTCAAAATGTTTATATGTATATTTATAGTTATATTTATATTGTTGTTGTAAGTCTGAGTGATGCTTTGTGCCTTTCGGGATCAAAAACTAAAAAGGGATAATTTATATAAAAGGCACGTCAGCCTGTGACTTCCTAAATAATTTTTCGTTGTTGTCATGTTTTTCTGGGTTTCTTATGAACAAACCCATCACATACAATGCTTGTTACTGGCCGCGTATAAATGTAGGAACCCTGAAATGAAATGAATAAATATGGCATTTAGTTCGTCAGTGCCGAATCTAAGAAAGCCTTCGCAATTTTTCACCTTTTACGATTATGAAATAAACATGATAATAACTTAAATCTGCTTAACTCTCGCTGTCTTGTTTATGGCATTTTTTATCATGCATCATGCCTTTCAGTGCACTGCTTATATTAGACTGTGTGTAAGTTTTTAAGTCATGGAAATATAACCATATACGGACACCCAGTTTTTCCCAAAGTCATGCACTTTTTGGGGCATCGGTGTCATTTTTGCAAAAGTGATCATTTTCTCAGGCTCACATCTTGCAAACCGTTTGGAATTTTGTCTTACTCTCAGAGGCAAAGTTGTAGCTCTTGTCATAAAGAACAAAAATTGTGAACATATAAAATCAAAAAAACTTCATCTCCATTGTCAAAATCGCAAATGTCGTCGAACAAATCTTATAGGCTGTAGTGTGTGTAGGTTGCGTATACGTGCTGTTGATTAAGGATAATATCACGCATACGCACTGTAGTCGAACTGAAGCAGTCCTGCAAGATATATTTTGCCTACCTAAACGGTGTTAAGAATCATTCCTAGGAAGTTCATATGTTCTAGAAAGTTGTTTATTGACATCTTAGGTACATTTTTGAAGTTGATTGTTTCCTTGAATTTTGAACGGTTTGCTACCTATGGACCTGAACAAGGAAAAAAGGTTAAAGTTATTTGCGATTCTGACCTTGAAGATGAAGTTTTTTGATTTTAAATCTTTACAAGTTCTTTATTTCAAGAGCTGCAACTTTGCCTCAGAGAGTAAATCAAAATCCACAGCTGTACAATTGGGCAACAATTAATATCATTGAATGCAATCGAAATCATAAAGTCCTTTCGCAGGACATACACTGTAGAACAAAAACTATTTATTGGACATGAAGAAGTCAATAACAATTAAAAACTAATTACACAATATTATGTACTCAGGACTTCATTCACCTCCCTCCACCTTAAGATGGAGTGTTTATGTAAAGGGTGATTTTGTAGCTATTATCTTTTTGCCAACACTGGTCTAAACAGCTGACACACGTTTCGTGTTTTGTTTCACTGTCAAACATCTTCAGTTTGGTCTATAATTTAACCATGAATCGTCTTACAAACGAACAACGCTAGCAAATTATTGAATTTTATTATCAAAATGCGTGCTCTGTTAAGAAAGTTCATCGCGCGCTTCCATTTTTTGGTCAGTTTAATCGACCCACTGAAGCGGCTATCCGGGCTATTGTGACTAAATTTCGCACCAAATTTACATTGTTGGACATTAAACCACCAATACGCTTACGTAGAGTGCGAACTGAAGAAAATATCGCAGCTGTATCGGCCAGTGTTAATGATGACCATCAATTATCGATTCGTCGCCGTTCGCAGCAATTTGGCCTCTGTTACTCAATTGGAAATACCAAAATTGGACTAAGCGGATGGACCATTTGAGGCGAAGTCAAGGTCAACATTTGCATGAAATAATCTTCAAACATTAAATTATATGGACCGTACTATCGATTCCAATAAAGATTTCATGCAATTTTCTGAATTTTATGTATGAAATATCCACGAACAGCTAACATTTAAGACATGAACAAGTTTGTTTCCAAATGTAATGGGATTTCATTCTTTCTGACATATGTCTGGTCCCATTGTACTTTTCTATCGAGTGAAAAGAAAATTCAAAAATTTTAATTTTATAGGCACTGTGAGATTGATTAGATCGTCTTAGAGGTTAACTACCTAAAAAGAATTAATAGGCGTTATACGGAAACTTCATGACAAAGTATGTATACCCCGCATACTGATATAAATATATGGATCGTAAACACATTCACATGTACATATGTACAGATACTTGTGTACACTTACCTAAATATACATATGTGCATGTACTCGCTTACGCGCACACACACATAAACACATACGCGTAGACACGCAGAACGGACGAATTCCCAGATAAACATGGGCACGTGACCAAGGTAACAAAACCTGAATGTATTAATATTTTTTAATGAATTAAAAGTGTGCGCGCTGGTGTGCTTGCGTATGTTTGTATGGGCCGTTTTGCCTTCTGCAGAATACAATTCTCACTACAAAAACAACAGCAACAACCACAACAACATCAACAAAAGGCCAGTGGAAAAGGTCGAAATGTGTTGTTGTACTAAGCTCAGTTGAGTGGGTATCGAGGTATTCTTTCCATGGGGATGATGTGAACAATTTTAATTAAAAAGGCCTTAAAATCAGATGACCTTCGTGAAAAGCACGGACAACAGGTACAACACACTCGTTTAAACGAAACCAAACAAAACTTTGGCAATTTTGAATAGAATTTAAATATGAATTTAAAATTTGTGTCTATGGCTAAATCTATGTAGATATGTATGCGAAAAAAACAACAGATTTGTATCAGAACCTATACAAAAAAATATTTGTTTTCTATCCAAATATAAACCAAATATGTTTCCACGTAATTAATCATTGCTTTGGGAACATTATTTGGAAACAAGTGCAAAGAGAGCTGAAATCGGACGCGACGAATATTATATGCCCTTCATCATGGGGTGTACACCAACCAGAGTACAATCGGCATTATTAGGGACTGTCGACTTTACATAGAATATGTACCAGTTTTATTCCTTTGTCCATTTGACCCTAAAATTAAGAATTTGACCATTTTGTTTTGCTCGCCTACGTTGTCATTGGAATGTATAAACCGAATTTCATGATTCCAACTGCAGTCTTTTAGTTTGTATCATTTTTATTCCCTCTCATCGTTTTCCCCAAAAAAGTACAAAATTCGTAATATGTCAGAGGAATGTATTTACCGAATTTAATGATTTCATCTTCAGCCGCTTCGTTGGTTTCCCTCGTTTCCCTTAAAAGAACGACTTTCAAAAAATCCCATTATTTAACGTGTTTATGCAAAATATTCAATCGGTTCTAGCAAAATCGAATAGACAATAGAAAGCCGTGGCAAACAAGTAAGGAAAGGCTAAAGTCGAGCAGGGGCAGGATACCCTCCACTTTTTACCTCATAACAATTGAATTCGGGGGAAAAAGTCAAATCGGAAACGATTTTTGTATGGGTACTGTATCATGAACCGATGTGAGCTACTTTAACGATGTATGTTTCGTGCTGACATTTAATTAGATAGAAATCTGTAATACCTTGAGAGAAATAAGCAAAATCGGGAGCGACATTTGTATGGGGGTTATTTTAAAACCTGGAAAGATGTGGCCCACTTTCACTATAGGTTTTTCTAGCTGAAACATAATGTGTTTGGTCAATTTTGAAGAACATCGGTTAAAATAAAAAAAATAAAATATGGTTTCTAGAGCGGAAAAAGTCAACTCGGGAGCGACATTATCTAATGTTTCCAGCTCAAATATAAGTTGTTATGGCCAATTTGAAGAAAATCGATTAAAATATGTGGTTTCTAGAGCCGAGATAGTTAAATGGAGAGCGAAATTTGTATGAAAGCTTTATCTAAATCCAAACCTATCTCACCTACTTTCACCACAGATATTTTTAGCTGAAATATAAGGTTTTGTACCAAGTTTATGGTCTCTAGAGCGCAAAAAGTTAAATGGAGAACGACATTTGTATGTGAGCTATATCTAAATCTGAATCAATGGACCCAGTTTCACCACAGATGTTTCTAGTTTAGTTATAAGGTAATGTGCCAAATTTGCAGCAAATCGATTAATATATGTTTTTTCTCGAGAGTGCAAAAAGTCACATCGGGAGCGACATTTGTATGTCACACTCACTTGTGACATAACACCCTAGTGGAGGGTATACAAATTATGTATTTTACTTTTTTATTCTCTACAAAATATCAAAAATTCGGAATTGGGAATTGGATCATAGGTTCAGCAACCAAAATTGTTTTTCAAAATTATTTTCTATTTCAGCAAGGCAAAGTTGTAGTTTTTACGATAATCACACCTGCGATTTTGGGAATAAATATTGGGGGTTGATAGTAATATAAAGGTTGGTTAAATTTTAAGGGCCGATGTTGATTTGGAATAAAACACAAATTATTTAGGAAATTATTGTCATTTCTTTTTATTATTATAATATTGGTATGTTTCAATTATGTATGGAGCAAAATATCGGCCAAATGGTCGCCGCGACCTCGGCGCACACCTAAATCCGATGGTCCAAATTTTCGATGACACTGAGGCAAAATTGAGGTTCTATGCCGTTAATGTGCCGAATTATCTCATCTTTTAGCTCTTGAATTTTTGCTGGCGTTCTCCTTTTATTTCAAATAACCCCAAAGAAAGAAGTTCAACGGTGTCAAATCACATGATCTTGGCGGCCAATTGACATCGCCACCATGTGAGATAACACTGCCATTAAATTTGTCGCGCAAAAGAGCCATTGTTTTGTTAGCTGTGTGGCCAGTGGCACCGTCCTGTTGAAACCACATATCGTCCACATCCATATCATCCAATTCGGGTCATAAAAAGTTCGTTATCGTCTCACGGTAGCGAAGACCAATCACAGTAACTGCCTGACCAGCCTCATTTCGGAAAAATACGGCCCGATGATGCCGCCAGCCCACTATGGTCCCAAATCCATTTTTTTGGCAGAAATTCAAAAAAAAAAAATTAAAATTGGAAAGTGGTAAATGTGTATATATTTTCTCTATGACAACACTCCAAGCAATCAAGAAAATATACTGGAGAAAATTAGGTGGCAACACCACAAGCCTGAATGGTACTTAAACTTTGCGGTTCAAAAAAAGTGGGATTAATTTTGATATAAAGCAGTTGTACAAATTAATTAAAATCAAGACTTAAAAAGAAAATAATAAAGTGACTATATTATGAAAATTTGCGGCAAGAGTTAGTAGTTGAAAAATTATATTTAACATTTTATGATTATTGTGGTCTTGTAAGTATTCATAGGTATTGTAATTTTGTGATTTGCGGAGAACATAATCTATAAATGTCGTGGACCAAAAGTTATATGTATGACTCAACTTGACTCAAAGTGTAAATGTGAAAGTGTTCATCTGAGGTTATAGTATATGGTGGAATTAATATCTCGTCAGGATTTTTCGACAAACTCCAAAAATTGTCATTTTATTTTAGCACAGTTTTTGATTAGCCATAGACATATATATGATTATGTCTCTGAATTAGTTTGTGTACGAGACCCATCAATATTTTATTTAAAAGGTATTGAAAGTATCTTTAAAATGGTATACAACATCATTCATTCATTTTGTACACATGTATACATTTTACTTTATTTCTTGAAATAGTTATTTAAATTGCAGTTTAAAGTAGAATATTTGTATGATATATTTTTTGCTTTTGTAATAATGTTTAGAAAAACACATTTCGTCAAAATAAACAACTCTTCATTCTTTTAAGCTTTCATAAAATTTTGATTTGGTCACCCTGTACCAATACAGGGTTATATATTGAGTTTATATGGGAGGTGGTGGTGGGCGTGGTCCGATCGGCTAAATTGTATTTTTATTTTTTTGCGTATGATATGTCTAACAAATGTGCAAAATTACAAGACTGTATGTTTATTTTTCGATTTTATGTCATAAAAAATGGATTTGGGACCAGTGTGCATCCTATAAACCGCAGCAAACAGTCACTCTTTGTGGGTGCATTTGTTTTTCGACAATCACTCTTGGATTATCATTCGCCCAAATGCTTATTGACGAATCCACTGAGGTGAAAATGTGTCTCATCACTGAAGATGATTTTCTTCGAAGTGCACAATACGCATTTTGATTTGAACGTCCATTTTCATAATAAGCCTGGATGGTTCAAATTGAGTTAGTCTGAAATTGAGAAATGCGAAATGAAAACAAAAAAAATTGACGTTTGGGTGTGGTTCACATTCAACATCGGCCCTTACAATTTAACCACCCTTTATTTCAACTAGAAATATATCGGTTATTTTCTTGGTTATTTATCGGTTATTTCATTGGTAGAATTATTGGACGTTTTGTGGGTTTTCAAGTGACAGCTAGAAACTCATATTTCTTGGAAACATTTTGTTTGAGAAATAAATAGAAGGAAATAGGAAGGAAATACTCTTTGAATGATGCCTAAATGATGAATATCGGAAGAAAAATTAAGTTACTGGCACCATGTTTGTAAAATATTTTAATACAGGAGATGGATTTTCAGAGCCAAAATTTCCAAACTCTTTTTACAAAAAATGAGCGCTGCGTCGTCAATTTCCCTTTTTTCTCTTAGGCATCTTTTAGTTGTCACTATGAAAAATCACAAAAAATACTATAAAAGTCCAATAATTCGACCAATAATTTACTCTAAGACAAGAATCAAAATTTATTCTATTATTTCAGAAATAATTTTTGACATAAATGCAGCACAAAAAATTACACGGGAAAATCATGATTTTTAGTGATACTTTCAGGAATGTTTAGCTCACAGACGCACAGTGTGGTAGATCGCAAATCTAGCTGGACAAAATTAATAAATCGCGTTGGGTTCACTTCTCACTTATGAATTATATAAAAAATGAGTTCAAATATATAAATTATTATCAAAAATCAATTTTTTTTTAAAAAGAAGATTTTTTTAAATAAAATTGAGGTCAAAAATTAATTTTTAGTATTAAAATAATTTTAATATTTTTAATAAATATTTGATAATAATTGTTTTCGTTACTTATTTTTCCTTTATTACATTAATAATACAGATAATAACACATAAATACACATAGAGATTTTAATTTATTCACTTTCATATTTATCGTTAAGATTCTTCCTCCTCAAAAGCATCAACAGATAATAATGAAAGAACTTCTTTTGTTATCAAACCTTGAACTCGAAAGGGAGTGTGACGCAAACTTGCGATAAAGGGATCTGAAGAAATTAAGAGACGATTGAAAAGATCTGTATTTGTGTCTATTCTCGATGTTTTTCTCGTAAACAACTCTCTAAATTTCCTCGTGTCCTTATTTCTTGCTTCTTGAGCTTCTTCTGACAGCTGTCCTATAGGAAGAATGCAAGACTTTATTATGTCTTTTCCATGAAAAAGGATTTTATGGACGCTAACTGGCATAATGTACCATGGGTATTCCTTTAAGTATAAATTTCGTGTGACAACAATAAAACTTTCGAAAGCATCTTCATCAATAGGGTAACCACTACCTAATGTTTCCAAAATAATATGAAACCGTTCAATTAATTCTTTATTGACACCAGTGATTTCTGCACTCTTTTCTGCTGCTCTAAAGAACCGTCTAGCAGTATTACCGTCATTCGTATTACCTCCGTGTTGTGTTGGCATGTCTACAAGCAACCCCATCTCATTTCGAAATCTCTGTTGAATATTTTTTTTTACTTCAGCCACTTTTGCTTTATCATTATAGGAAGCTTATATGCTATGTGTAATACACACTCCATAAAACGGATCCATGAATGTAGCGGAGACATTCCAAAGGTTAAAGATCGTTCATCGACAATTTTGTTTAAAATCACAGAAGGTTTATTTAGTTCACTCGGTTTCGCTCCACATATGAAACACGTTTGAGAAGAAGAAGTTAAAGATGATAGTGCAGTACAAATTTTACCGTCTATCATAGTAAGCATAAATGTAGACTCAACAAGAAAACTTTGTTCGCCATTTCTGATAAGAGTTGGAGACAAATCTCTAATTTCTTGCTGTACTAAATTAACTTCTTGAGTAATTAACTCAGTGGACTCTTTGGCAAAAACAAACTTGATAGGACTGCAGTATCTTGTAGATGAAGGAGCAGGATTTTGCCATACAATAATTTTTCTTTGTGTAGAACTTAAATTCATTTGAATAGGAACCATTGAAATACTAAATAAACTTTCATCTGTATGGCCCTCCTCCGAAGAAAACTTCTGTTTATACTGCTTTTGCTGAGCCCCATCGCATCCCCATTTTATCAAAATATTAAGACGATTTTCATCAGTTTTCAGTTCATCAATACCGAGTAAAACCTCTTTTTGAGCCAAACAAAGCCTTTCAACAGTATGATTCACTAATGACTGGAGTGAACTTTTTGCATACATCTCAGTGATTACTGTTTCAGCTGGATAACAATTTTTCTTAGCTTTTTGAACATTAGTGTAGGAGGGAAAAATATTTTTGCATTTTGCGTTGACTTTTTGCCGAATAACGTCGTATTGATGTTTCGACAAATTAGCATCAACCATTAAAGATAAGGCTTCATCGGGAGAAAGGCTCACTAAAGGCACAGGCTCAGAGCTAAATCTCTTACAAATTTTTTTCACTTCCGTACCTTTACTGGATGAAGCTTCCGACAGATCTTTCACAAGTGTGGCTGAATCTCGCTTTCCCATTTTGCGAAACACTATCTCGCTAGCTTTAATAATTTCTCGATGGTCAGTTGAATCTAAAAGACTTTGTATCTTTCTTTTTTTCGATTTTTCACTGCAGTCATCAAAGTTTTTCGGTTTTCTTCCAGCTTTTTCACATCTTTTCGGTTGTACACTTTCAGGCAATACATACGGTTCATCAAGCCAAACTGAATTTGATTTTAAAAAACGGCCATGATGTCTTCCACTTTTTATCCATTTTTCGCCTAGCTTAAAACAAATAATATTTATATTTGCCTTAAGATTTGTTTTCACTTCTTCTGGTATATCTTGAAGACCGTATCTATCCATTATTAATGTCAATAAGGCATCTTTGCGCTGTATTTTGGGAGTTTTTAACCATTCTTCAAAAATTTCCTTTCGCGAAAGAGTGGAGGTCATACTGGAAAAGTGAAAAAAAATGTATGGCGGTCGCAAAAAATCGCAATGGGTTTTTGATTTACCTTAAAGTGAACACTTGAAAGATTCACCCAAATATAGTTTTACACCGGAACTATGCGTAATAAACAGCTTTAACTCTACTTGAAAAAAGAAAATGTTTTATTTTTTTCACTTTCTGAACTTCTCACAAAAATAAAATTGTTTTAATACTTACAATGGAAATAATTAAATGCAATTTATAATATATTTCCTTGAAATATCGCTTAATAATAATAAAAAAAATTATGACAATAAAATCACCGTAGCCTTTTCAATCACAAAACAAAGTCACACAACAAATACGCTTCTCTTTGAAATCTGAATGAACGTGTTGACAACAAGTGACTTTAAAGTTTAGTTTTTCTAATCAGAGCTAAAAACAAACAAAACAAAACATGAATTACAGTTATCTATTGTATTGACAAGCTCATTAAACGATCAGAAGGAATGTTGCCAGATTTTTTATTTTTTATTTTGTCCAGCTAGATTTGTGATTTACCACAGTGTGAGACGGCTTGAACTGGGAACGAAAAATTTGCAAATCATCTTTAAACATTCCAAACTTTTTTTTCGTTGGGTGACTTGAAATTGGTTTTCCATTTGTATGGACCGCGACCCAGCCTAATACACATAGGTCTTTAACATATAGATATTGTGTTCTTTGTTGGAATTTTAGCTACTACTGTAAATAAAAGAAATTATTTCTTCATTATTATTTTATTCTTTCATGTCAGAATAAACAAACTTTTCAAAAAAAAAAAAAAAAAAACAAAAATTAATTGTTGCTTTTTCCTAGACATTGACACAACCCCCCATATTTCGCCGAGAAACCATTAGAGTGAAAATGGGTCACATCGTCCCATGATATAGCTCCCATTAAATAGCGTTCGTCCTTATTACGAAGCTGTCTGTAGCGCAAAATTCGAGATCGAAGGTCAATCGAAGTTGATCGATATAATGGATGTTACAATTTAATCCACAACTACATATTACTCATGGGATGTTCTATATAAAGGGTGATTTTTTAAAAGCTATAGGAAAGTTTTTCAAAAAAAAAAAACACATAAAATTCAGAAAAATGCATGAAATCTTGTTTGAAGATTATTTCATGCAAATGTTGACCTTGACTGCGCCTCAAATGGTCCATCCGCTTAGTCCAATTTTGGCATTTCCGCGTTTTTGAGTAACAGAGGCTCAATTACTGCGAACGGCGACGAATCGATAATTGATGATCATCATTAACACTGGCCGATACAGCTGCGATATTTTCTTCACTTCGCATTCTACGTAAGTGTGTTGGTGGTTTAATGTCCAACATTGTAAATTTGGTGCGAAATTTAGTCACAATAGCCCGAATAGCCGCTTCAGTGGGTCGATTAAACTGACCATAAAATGGAAGCGCGCGATGAACTTTCTTAACAGAGCACGCATTTCGATAATAAAATTCAATAATTTGCGAGCGTTGTTCGTTTGTAAGACGATTCATGGTTAAATTATAGGCCAAACTGAAGATGTTTGACAGTGAAACAAAACACGAAACGTGCGTCAGCTGTTTAAACCAGTGTTGCCAAAAAGATAATAGCTAAAAAATCACCCTTTAAAAACAGTGCCTTGGCGGATGGACGATAAGGTACCCTCCTAGTGTAGGATATAATAATAATTATATACATAGAAATCATGCCAGCATTGTGCTTTAACTTTAAAATGGTAAAAATAACGCACCAGTCACCATTCTTATTCTTTTTACACAATCATGATGCGTGCCGAACACATATGAAAGCGTCATTGTGAAACGACCATCATCGCCTGTTAGGTGACATTGACATTTATAACACAAATCATGAGTTTTTAAGTCCAAATTCTTAAATTCCTAACATTATGTTCATGATTCTTTATGTCCGTGGAATGTGGCACAAACACTCACGCACCGACACATACACCAACAAAAATCAAAATCAATTTCCCCAACGGATCATTAAGTCCAATAAACTCACGCACATTCCCTAAATGTCGCAACAAAGGGTCACACAAATAGTTATAAATATTCCTCCAGCGGGTAAGGCAAGGGGAGGCTTTGGATGTTTTCATTTTCTTTGTATTTCGTTGCTTCCTTTTTTTCTCAGATCTGTACTCATTAATAAATACAACAACAACAACTGTAATATTGCTACAAAAGCGTTCAACGCCTATGACGGACGTATTGTCAATTCACAAGTAAATCACACCGATACACCTACACATGCACACACACATAAACACTGGCAGAAACGTACACAAAAGGACATAAGGAAACGTATGTTAAGGATATTAACATTTACGTACTTCTTGTTGTCATGGCTAAGAACAATCCATTAATTTTGTTTAAAGGAATAATGGGATGTGCTTTAAGGATGACAGACTCGACCGCTCATTGATTTTCATTTTCCTTTTCATTGACCTAAACACCAGAGACGCCGACACTTAATTATTACAAAGTGATGATGTTAATATTCCCAATAGTTTGGAAATTGATAAAACTTTATTGTGATGCTAATCATTTCATTGTCTATCATATTTCAGTATAAACTCAGCTGTATGAGGAATAGTGAGTTGTGCGTTGTGCAAATTCAAAGAACACTAATATGCTAATGTATGGAACGGGTCGAATCTTGTATATATATTATATATTGGTGGAATAGAGGCTGCCGACATTATGTAGAATATACTATTACAGACTACCGCGACCGTAAAAATATGAATTTTAATTTTTTCTCTAAGGGTAAAAAACCTTATAGCCAGAGGCATTGTAGACGCTGAATATTACTTTCTAACAGCGGCCACTTGGCCGGTACCATTTTATCCTCTTACCTTTTTCGCCCTAAATATACGACCCATGTCACATAAATCGCAATTTTAATATTGCGACCTTATTAGAAGCAAAATGAATTTCATTTCGCCATGAAATTGATAATTATTCAGAAACTAGCTGACCGAACAAAAATATTCCTGTCCATATTTCAATTAGTTTGTTTGTGATCGTCGTGTGAATTTTTTAAAAGCGATTTAAAATGTTTGAGCAAACCTGGAATGAGAAAAAATTTGTTCTCAGTGATTATTGTATCGACGTTTGCTGGTATAGATATTCAATTTAATGACACGATCTCTACGATTTTTTTTATCATTGCATTTTTAATCAATGCAACATATGCTAACATAATATTGGTTATATCAATTTTTTTTGAATATTGATCATGAGAATCATTTAAGTGATGTCGTCATCCAATTATAATCATCCTCTCAAACTATACTTTTGCATAAAAATCGCCAGTCTAGTCATTATTCGGTCTAATTTCTTCAAAGACTTTATGTGAGACATCGTATATTCATACCGAGCAATTAATTTACGTTACCGCCCAACCATGATCACCGGCACAGTTCTTCAACAGTTTACACGTTGGAAGTTCTTTAATATGCGTATTCAACGGCAATTTGATAGCTTAATGAGCTGTTCGACCTTTTTAAACAACTTAGCTCCAATTTCAGATGAAGGCTGTAAATTAGATTCTGCGAGAGAATCGTAGCCAAAATCTACATGATCAAAATAGTTTTATGGTTCCACCGTGATCGTCCAGAGGATGATCACTACAATTCCATCGTTCAAAAGTTTCATGAGTGTCGCACGTTAATTGCCGACTTAACAGCTGATTGTCTTCATCTTCGTGCTTTCCTTTAAGAACAGTTTCTTTAATATGCTATTCGTTAATATTCCCACTTCCCAGAGTCATTGCAAAAAATAATTTGGTATTAAATGAAGAGTCTGAGACATATTTTTCTTTAGAAACAGAATCTTCCAATTCAATGTTTTTCGCAGCCATATATTCCATGTTCGCTCAACGACATACGATTTGCCGCAACGTATGGGAACATGAATTGAAAAAATCTAAATATCAACATTCTCAATATCAACAGAATTTTTCTAGTGCAAATATCCAGCAATTGTTTTGAAAGTACTCCAGATTGGCCGTTCCATAACACATGATGCTGTCCATAAACCGATCAAAAAGTTGGCCACCTTTCGTTAATTTCCATATTCATCGCAATCTGAGTGCATTTCGGCAGTCTGCAAAGAACGCAGCTGAAATTCCTGATGAAGCAAGCATTGCTTGAATTTTGCGAGCGAATTTTTGCCACAATTTATACGATCAAAATAGATTATCCGGGGTCAGCGAGAGCGTCCAAGAAGAAAATCACTATAATTCAATCGTTCATAAGCCGTGGGTTTCGAAAACATCTTATTCTTGCAATCCATCGTATTCACATTGTTTTTGCATTGGATTCCAACTCTTGATTAAATTCTTAGTTTGACGCTGTCATTCCTAGTTGATCTAATATTAATCGCATGTCTTCATTCAATGACTCATTGTGAATTTTCAGAAATGTCAAAGAGCACGTTTCTGAAAATTCTCAAAAAGTGCATAAAATATAAAGATTTTTTGCATTTGTCCGAATTTTTATACACTCCACGATTATTATGTCTTTGTGCATTTGTTTGTAACACCCAAAATTGTTAATTATACCGATCGGCTTAGAATCACTTTGTGAGTCGATTTAGCAATGTCCGTCTGTCTGTCTGTTGTAATCACGATACAGGTAGCCAGAACGAAACGAAACTTTGCACAATGAAGTTTTTCGGGACAAGGACGAACACTATTGAATTTGAAGAAAATAAGATATTTTTGCCAAATTTGAATAAGATCTGTTAAAATATGTGGTTTATAGAGCAGAAAAAGTCGAATCGGGAGCGAAATTTGAATGGTAGATATATGTAAATCTGAACCGATCTGATCTATTTTCTCCACAATTGTTCCTAGTTTAAATATAAGATGTTTTGCCAAATTTGAAAACAATCTGAAAAAATATGTGGTTTCTAGAGCGGAAAAGTCAATTTGGCAGTAAAATTTGTATGAGAGCTATATCTAAATCTGAATCGATCTTACTAACTTTTACCACAAATGTTTCCAGTTGAAATATAAGGTACTGTGCCAAATTTGAAGAATATTGGTTAAAATGTGTGATCTCTAGACGGCAAAAGAATAAATGGAGAACCAAATTTGTATGGGAGCTATATCTAAATCTGAACCGATCAGGCCCAAATTCACCGGTATATTTATAAGGTAATGTGCCAAGTTTGAAGCAAATCGAGTAAACTGTGTGGTTTCTAGAACGGTCAAATCGGGAGCGACATCTGTATGTATCTAAATCTGACCCGATTTTACCCGCAAAACTAACTCGTGCCAATTTTTGTTACGATCGGACTATAATTGCAACCTGTACTTTGATTACAATAATAGATGGACGGACGAAAGAACAGACGGACGGACATTGCTAAATCGATTCAAAAAAGTGATTCTAAGTCGATAGGTATACTTAACAATGGGTCTAAGTCGCGTCCTTTTGGGTGTTACAAACAAATGCACAAAGACATAATACTCTCGTGGAGTGTATAAAAATCCAACAGGTACTTTTTTGTTTACTGCAATATTGCATATATTTCATATTTTTAAAATCGGTAAACACAGCTTTAATTGCCGTTTTCAGAAGTCCAAAAGTGCGGGCGGTACCCTCGAATTGAAATCAGGTGACGTTTTTTTGTATGGGTACTATATCATGGATACAATATCAAAATCTGAAAGGTATGTTTCTGAGACAAAAAAAAATTAAATCGGGAAGGAAATTATATTAAATCCTGAAACAATGTGACCCATTTTCATCACAGACTTTTTTAGTTGAAATATAATATGTTTTTACAAATTTGAAGAAGAGTTGTTAAAATATATTGTTTCTAAAGCGGAAAAGTGACATCGGGAGCAACATTATGGGGCCTGCATCTCAATCTGAAACGATCGGACCCACTTACAGCGCAGATGTTTGTCCCACCAGACTTATTTGCGCCAATTTTTGTTAGGATAGGACAATAATTGCGACATGTACTTTGATTACAATAATAGATGGACAGACAGATGAGGACATTGCTAAATCGAATAAGAAAGTGATTCTAAGCCGATCTTTACAATAAACTATGGTTCAAACTCGTTTTTTTGGTGTTACAAATAAATTAACACAAACATAATAATCTATAAAGAGCTTTGGTGCGTTCGAGCCGTAGAAAGTTGTTCTTATTGAGATGTTTTGTCCCAGTTCACCGTGGCGTATTAGTGTTATTAGAATTAGCATTAGTCATACGATCATTGGGTCACATGCACAATGTGGTCACATAAAATGGATTTTGAAATTTTCATTTCTCGTTCCCATTAAATGTTACTGCCCGCTAGAAAATGAGATTTGAAAAGTTTTATCTCTATCGGATAACAATAACACGTGTCTCAAAATTACCAAATTCTATTTTTTTTTTTAGAAAAATCTTAGTTTTCCGACTCAAAATCCAAAACTATTTCATGCAGAAGTCGGACTCTACCTTGATAGAAATTTTAATTCTTAACAATTTTGATCTTATTCATATTTTACCTAAGACTTATATTTATAGTAGTATATAGTATGTATCTGGAGAGGTTCAAATACACTGCTCGAAATGTGAATTTCTATGGAGAAGTCTGAAACTTTAAACCAATCAATTAACTACATCTTATATAAAACCATTTCATTTATTGAATTACATAAAATATTAAGACATCATTCATTTAAGCTGTAGGAGTGTTAATTAATTAAATAAAAATGAAATGGTTTTCTATATTTTACTTGAAATTGTTTAAGAAAAATATAGATTGCCCGCAAACATCCATAGAATCAATGAGTATGATAATTTTACTAAAGGAGGTACTTCTTTTTTCGGGACAAAGCAAAGCTATCAATCACAATATAAGAATACTAACAAAACTATTCGAGAGCAACAATCGCAGCACAAATTAAAAAAGAGAAATATTTCAAGTCAACTGTTGACGGTGCAGTTCGAATTATAACAGCTAGCAGCAGCGTTAGTTCATAACTAGACCTCATCTTATTGATGTTTCAGTTGAAATGTAAGGTATTTAGCCAAATTTGTAAAAGATCTGTTAAATTATGTGGTTTCTAGAGCAGAAAATGTCAAACCGAAGCGAAATGAGAGGTACATTTAAATCCGATCCGATCTAACACACTTTCACCACAGATATTTCTAGTTGAAATATAACGTGTTGTGCCCAATTTTAAGAAAATCGGTTAAAATATGAAGGGGAAAAAGTCAAATCTGGAGCGTATTTTGTATGGAAGCTACATCTAAATCTGAACCGTCCTAGCCCAATTTAACCACATACGTCGCTAGTTGAAATATAAGGTGCTGTGTCAAATTTGAAGAAAGTCGGTTCAATATGTGGGGAAAAGTAAATCGGGAGCGACATGTGTGTAAGAGCTTTATCTAAATCTGAACCGATCTGCTCAACTTTCGCCATAGATGTTTTTAGTTGAAATATAAGGTGCTGCGGCAAATTTAAAGAAAATCTGTTAAAATATCTTGTAGATAGATGTTTCTTGGATAAATATAAGGTGTTGTGCTCAATTTGAACAAAATCGGTTAATATATATTTCTAAAGCAGAATAAGTCAAATCGATAGCGAAATTTGTATGGGATCTATATGTTAATCTGAAGCGTTACGCCGTTAATGTTTCTAGTTGAAATATATGGCCTGTGGCAAATTTTAAATTTGAAAGTCGTTTAAAATATGGGGTCTCTATAGCGGAAATAGTCAAATCAAAATCTAAACCGATGAGCTTCAAATTAAATAGCTATCGTCCTTGGCCCGCAGATCTTACCTTTGCCAACTTTTATTAGAATCGGTTGGTATAATTAACATTGGGTCTATCTCGCTTTCTTTTGGGTGTTACAAACAAATGCTCAAAGACATAATACTCTTGTGGAGTGTATAACGATAAAGGGTGCACTAATGTCATAAAAAGCCTACATGGCTTCATTACCTATGATCTTATTCAATCCGAATACAATTTAATTCGGTGAAAAAATGAAAACGGAAATGATTTTTGTATCCTGTAAATGTATGTGTTTGACAAAAATTTTTAAATCGGAAAGGGTATTTGTATGGGGGTATATTGAAATCTGGAACGAAATAGGTGAAATATAATATGTATAGTTTGTCCAAAATCGGTTAAACATTTAAGAGCAACATTTGTATTGCGCTATATCTAAATCTGAACCGATCTTAGCCACTTTTTTACTTGGATTATAAGCTGTTGTGCCAAATTTAAAGAAAAGCGGGTACAATAAGTGGATTTTAGAACGGAAAAAGTCAAATCGGGAGCGACATTTGTATGGGGGCTATATCTAAATCTGAACCGATCTTACCCACTTTCGGTATAGGAGTTTCTAGTTGGATTATAAGATGTTGTGCCTAATTTAAAGAAAATCGGGTACAATAAGTGGATTTTAGAACGGAAAAAGTCAAATCGGGAGCGACATTTGTATGGGGGCTATATCTAAATCTGAACCGATCTTACCGAATTTCGGCATAGGTGTTTCTAGGTAGATTGTAAGATGTTGTGATTTTTATACACTCCACGAGAGTATTATGTCTTTGTGCATTTGTTTGTAAAACCCAAAAGGAAGGGAGATGGACCCATTGTTAATTATACCGATCGACTGAGAATCACTTTTTGAATCGATTTAGCAATGTCCGTCTGTCTGTCT
The DNA here is from genome assembly GCA_947397865.1 of Polietes domitor. Lineage (NCBI taxonomy): Eukaryota > Metazoa > Arthropoda > Insecta > Diptera > Muscidae > Polietes > Polietes domitor. Next base: position 143,799,402 of record OX377618.1, read on the forward strand.
GTCTGTCCGTCCGTCCGTCAGTCCGTCCGTCCGTCCATCTATTCTTGTAATCACTATACAGGTCGCAATTGTAAACAGAACCAAATGAAACTTTGCACAACGAAGTTTTTCGGGATAAGGACGAACGCTATTTAATTTGAAGAAAATCGGTTCAGATTTAGATATAGCCCCCATAGGAATTTCACTCCCGATTTGACTCTTTTCACTCTAGATACTACATATTTTAACAGATTTTCTTCAAAATTGGCCAAACATCTTATATTTGAACTAGAAACGCCTGTGGTAAAAATGTGTTACATCGGTTCAGATTTATATATAGCTCCCATACAAATTTCGCTCCCGATTTGACTCTTTTCACTCTAGATACCACATATTTTAACAGATTTTCTTCAAAATTGGCAAAACATCTTATATTTGAACTGGAAACACCTGTAGTAAAAAAGTGTTAGATCAGTTCAGATTTATATATAGCTCCCATACAAATGTCGCTCCCAATTTGAATTTTTCCGCTCTAGACTCCACATATTTCAACAGATTTTCTTCAAAATTTGCAAAACACCTTATATTTCAACTGGAAACACCTGTTGTAAAAATGTGTTAGATCGGTTCAGATTTATATATAGCTCCCATACAAATTTCGCTCCCAATTTGAATTTTTCCGCTGTAGAATCCACATATTTTAACAGATTTTCTTAAAAATTCGCAAAACACCTCATATTTCAACTGGAAACATCTGTTGTAAAAATGTGTTAGACCGGTTCAGAGTTATATATAGCTCCCATACTAATTTCGTTTCCAATTTGATTTGATTTGATTTTCTTCAAAATTGGCAAAACATCTTATACTTAGACTAGGAACACCTATGGTGAAAATGGGTCACATGGGTTTAGATTTAGCTATAGCTCTCATACAAATTTCGTTCCCTAAAAAAACGCGTATTTTCAGAGAATTTCTTAAAATTGAGCATAACATATAATGTTATGTTATATGTATGCGTTATACTTCAACTAGAACTTATTGTGAAAGTTCACTTGTTTGGATATAGCCCCGATACAAATATTATTCTCGATTTGACAAATTGGACCAGGTCATATTTGCCTGTGATTAGGAAACATACAAAAAATTTTCCCGTTTCACTTTTTTACTGAATTGAATTGTATTCCGATAGAAAGTGGAGTGTATCATATAGTCGGCCCCGCCCGACTTTAGCCTTTCCTTACTTGTTTAGATATAAAATTGCAGCTGATTTCAACCGGTGTGTGCATAACATATATGAAAATATTGGCAAAGATCAAATTTCACATCATTCCGATCATCCGTATAGAATTTATAAAACGTTTAATTTTACGTAATGGCGATTAGTGTGGGAGGTACAAGAAGGGGCGTGGCAAAATCCTACATATTACGTACGCTCAAAGTGATTATAAAAACTTCATCAAATATCAAAATACAACTGGTTCCGAATACTAGGAAAATGGACTATATCCATAGTCAATTCAACCATCGCCAATTTTAAACTAAGTCTGGGAATAGTAATACTATGTTCAGAGTTTGAATAAATTCCTCACTCCCTTTGAGAGTTATCTTGTACACCAGCCATCCAGATAGACAGACAGACGGACGCGAAAGGGATTTTAGACATAAGTCACTCCTTTAATGCGTTACACTTCTTTCTATCCCAACTGACATATGCGCTCCTACTCTGTTGAGACGGACAAATAAATATTTTCTACTTTATATGATTTTTTGTAAGAAAAATGTTTCAATGTTTGTGCCTACTTATATTAAACTATTGACTACGTATAAGTTGATTATGTAGTTTTATTTTAACCATAGTTTATGCCAATTTGAGTGGGAAGTACCAAAAGCGGTGTGACAATATCGCCCATATTCCGGATGGGTATAACGATTAAGAACACATTGACAAATATACATTTTTGATGATTATTCGTATAAGAGCTTTCATTTTACGTGGGATAGTGCTCCTTGTGATTCCTTAACTCCTTTCGAGAGTTATCGTGTACGATAACCAGACGGGCGGACGGACATGGATCAAAAAACTTAAGAAGTTATGAAACGAATTTTTTCCAAACAAACTTATGGTCTTAAGTCATTCCTTCGATGTGTTACACGTTTCTTCTGTCCCAATTGATAAAGGGTGATTTTTTAAGAGCTTGATAACTTTTAAAAAAAAAAAAACGCATAAAATTTGCAAAATCTCATCGGTTCGTTATTTGAAACGTTAGATTGGTCCATGACATTTACTTTTTGAAGATAATTTCATTTAAATGTTGACCGCGGCTGCGTCTTAGGTGGTCCATCCGCTTAGTCCAATTTTGGCATTTCCACGTTTTTGAGTAACAGAGACCCAATTGGTGCGAACGGCGACGAATCGAAAATTGGTGGTCATCATTAACACTGGCCGATACAGCTGCGATATTTTCTTCAGTTCGCACTCTACGTAAGCGTGTTGGTGGTTTAATGTCCAACAATGTAAATTTGGTGCGAAATTTAGTCACAATAGCCCGAATAGCCGCTTCAGTGGGTCGATTAAACTGACCATAAAATGGAAGCGCGCAATGAACTTTCTTAACAGAGCACGCATTTTGATAATAAAATTCAATAACTTGCAAGCGTTGTTCGTTTGTAAGACGATTCATGATGAAATGTCAAAGCATACTGAGCATCTTTCTCTTTGACACCATGTCTGAAATCCCACGTGATCTGTCAAATACTAATGCATGAAAATTCTAACCTCAAAAAAATCACTCTTTATATACCATCCTATTCTGTAAAGTAAGGGTATAAATAGATTTTAAAGTCTCGGACCATTAAAAAGCCAACATTTGAAACACCCTAATAAATATACACATTATTCTATGTGCATTAAAATTCTTTTCAGTTTCTTAAAATAGTTCCAACATTCTTTCTTGCAGTTGCCAGACAAACGTAGAATACCAAAATGATCCCATAATTCTAAGCCATAAACCCAGACTAGAAGCAACCATTCCACGTCACTGCTTCATCAGATACCACAACACTTGAATTGTTCCAGCCAAGTATTCTCCATACCACATTGTGTACATAGCAAATATCATGTTTCTCTTCTTCTAGTTTTTTCATCATCATCATCATAGTCATCACCATCGATGGCATTTGGACGGACGCACGGACGAGGATGGACAGACATCGTGGTTGCTGTTCAGGGCCCTTGTATCTGTTGTTGTGTATTGCTCTTTCACAGCTGTCAACCTCATCTATTCATTATCATGTTGTTTTTAGTTTGTTTTTTTTTTTTTCGCCATTCGTTCTTTCTTTCTGCCAATCTTGATTGTAAGAGCGAATGTGTGTGCATTTGTGTTGGTATTCTCTATGTTCTGTGATTAAAGTGGTTTTTATATGAACGCCATTTGTGAAAAAGAATGGAATGTTTTTTTTTTTTAATAGCAATGGCAATACTTACACACCGATTGCTGTATGAGTCAATCCATATTGTACTTGAATCGTGTCTCTAACTTTCAAACCCTCCAATAGGATATATATTAGTTTCTAACATCCAAAAGGATGCGAGATAGACACGTCGTTGTATATAGTTATTATTATTTGTTTGAACTAGAAATTTAAAAAATAAACATAATTCTATTAAATATAGATGCAAAATGGTCTTGAGCCAGGACAATATCCCAGTTCAAATCAAATATTGATTACAGACCAAAAAAACTATACCTTCATATACTTGCTTGTAAGATGGCATGTGTACTATATTACTTCGTGCGATTTTTTAAACGCAAATTCGGCAAGTGAGTTGTGCTTCTCGTTCGTTTGTGAGAACCATCTTCTTATAGAGGCCGGGTTTGATGTTGAAAAGTCGCTGCGAAGCCACTTGAAAAAACTTTTGACATGGTCGAAATCATGATTGTGGTAGTCTGCTGCCAAGTAATAAATGTCACCATGCCATGTGTAAATAAATTTGCATTCTTTTAAATATAGATGCAAAACGGTCTTGAGCCAGGACAATATCCCAGTTCAAAATATAGTTTAAAAACTAAATTATCAAAGATTTATTTCTCAATTTTTATTCGGTATAAATTAATAATAATTCAGCTGTAAATCAATTTCTCACTATTTTCACACAACCATTTCCAATTGAAATTGAGAAAATTCCAATTGATTTTTAGAAATTCCATAAAAATAGGGGTTTTTCGTTTCATTTCAATTTATCAAATCAAGTAGAATTTGAATTTTAGAAATTTCCAATTGAAATTGAGAGCTTCCATACAATAATGATAAAATTCCAATTGAAATTGATAATTTTCGTTTATAATTGAAAAAATTCCAAATGAAATTGAGAATTTCTATTTCATATTGTGAAAATACCACTTAAAATTCAAAATTTCCATTTCATATTGAGAAAATTCCATTTGCTTTCCATAGTTAATTTTAGGCGTACAAAAACAAAACTTCAGTGATATGACTCATATGTATGGACATGTGACTACACAAAGGAACAAAGCTGCGTGGCGGCGAATAGAATAAAAAAGTCAAAAGGTACGTGAACTTTGTTTTAACCAAATAAACAAACACACACACACATATATATAACCCATCATAAGTAGTCAAACATTCAAATCAACTTCGAAACCTACACATACACCTGATACGAATACATACACACTAATAAACAGATAGCTAGGAATGGCAGCAGTTTAATAAAAGGATATAAAAAACTGAAAGCAACAGCTGCTGGTGATGGTGCTTCCGCTGCTGCTGCTGTGGTAGCCACAACCGTAACCACACTCCTTGTATTACACCCAATCAAAAAGGTCAATTAGACACACCGAACATTTTGGCCTCCGTTGCAGTATTGATTCGACATGGAAGATTTAAAATGTCCTTTGAGTTAATACGTACTATATATGCGTACATGTGTGCGTAGTATGTGTGTATTTGTTTTTCAATAAGGAAATAGGACAACTTGCCATGTGGGAAAATAATGGTCACCATCGAAGGTCTAATTATATATACTGCATGTGAATTGTGGAAATAATAATATGTTTGGAGAAGAAAAATTATTAATATAATTGAAATAAAAAATTGCTCATTATATAATACTAATCAAGTAAGGAAAGGCTAAACTCTAGCGGGTCGACTATATGATACCCTACACCATTCCCTGTGTCTATGCCTGGTTTAGATTACTAAACCCGTGTGTTTTATATCGATGTGGAGATTGTATGTAGTCTATAAATTATACAGCATACTATAAATGCATCTTTAGTTAACGAACATGACAAAATAGATGACAATTTGTATATCCTACACCACTTCGCGGACTAGGGTATTATAAGTTAGTTTCGCGCCAAATGTTTGTAACACCAAGAAATAATCGAGGTAGACCCACCTTTAAGTATACGGATCGGTTTAAATTGAAATTTGAAATCATGAAATTTGGCAGAAGTTACTTCTTTTGGCCAAGGACGGTTGGTATTGATTTTGGAGAAAATCGTTTCAGATTTAGATACAGCCTCCCTACAAATATTCATATAATGTACACTATTACTGCTCTAGAATACACATTTTACATGGGATCAAGACCAGATTTTTAGGATCGTGTTATATTTGAATTAGAAACAGCTCACAGGAAAGTGGATCACATTGTTCTATGTTTTGATATAGCCCCATACAAATGTACCTACGATTTACAATATTACTGCTCTAAAATGCACATTTTACATCTGACCCACATTTTACATCGGAAGTTTATCAAATTTTGCAAATTATATTATATGTCAACTAAGAATACATACTATGAAAGTCAAATATATGGACCCATATTTTGGTATAAACCCCATACAAATTGGGCCCCCATTCTACTCTATTACATATCTCAATATAATTTGTATACACTTTTATATACCACGAGAGTATTATGTCATTGTGCATTTGTTTGTAACACCCAAAAGGAAACGAGTTAGACTCATCGTTTATTCTACAGATCGGCTTAGAATCACTTTCTGAGTCGATTTAGCAATGTACGTCTGTCTGTCTATCCATCTATTGTTGTTATCAAATTACAGGTCGCAAATATAGTCCGATCTTAACAAAAATAACAAGTAAGTTTTGTGGATCAAGGACGAACGCTATTTAATTTGAGGCAAATCGGTTCAGATTTATATATATATATCCCCCATACAAATGTCGCTCCCGATTTGACTTTTTCCGCTCTAGAAACCACATATTGTATCCGATTTTCTTTAAATTTGGCACAAAATCTTATAATACAACTAGAAATGTATAATACAACTAGTATGTAGAAAGTGGGTAAGATCGGTTCAGATTTAGATATAGCCCCCATACAAAATTTGCTCCCGATTTGACTTTTTCCGCTCTAGAAACCACATATTGTATCCGATTTTCTTTAAATTTGGCACAACATCTTATAATACAAATAGAAACACCTGTGCAGAAACTGGGTAAGATCGGTTCGGGAAATGTCGCTCCCGATTTGACTTTTTCTGCTCTATCCATCTATACGATTTTCTTTAAATTTGGCACAACATCTTATAATACAACTAGAAAAACCTATGCAGAAAGTGAGTAAGATCGGTTCAGATTTAGATATAGCCCCCATACAAATGTCGCACCCGTTTTGACATTTTCCGCTCTAAAAACCACATATTGTACCCGGGTTTCTTTAAAATTGGCACAATATCTAACAATATAATTAAAACATCTATGGTGAAAGTGGGTAAGATCGGTTCAGATTTAGATATAAATTTATTTATATATATACAAATGTTGCTCCCAAATGTTTAACCGATTTTGTCCAAACTTTACAAATTATATTTCACCTATAAACATACAAGTGGGTCGCAGCGTTCCATGTTTAAATATACCCCCGTACAGATGTTCTTTCCGATTTAACATTTTTTGTCAAACACATACATTTACAGGATACAATAATCCTTCCCGATTTCGCTTTTTTCCGAATTGTAATAGGATAGAAAGTGGAGTGTATCATATAGTCGGCTCCGCCCGACTTTAGCCTTTCCTTACTTGTTAGTAATGGCGTAGTTTCTATTTGTTATATGTCAAAGAATAAAAGCTTCAAAAATGACAGCTGCTGAAATACCGGGTTGTTCAGAATAACACCTCTTGTTGGAAAACCCTGTATATGGAACCCCTTACAAATGGCCCCATTTTAATTTTTACCCCTCAAATTTTGCAGATTATAGTATATTTCAACTAAGAATAAATACTACAGATGTAAATATATGTGTTCATACTTTGGAATAACCCAAATAGAGCCCCCATTCTACTCTATTACAGCTGTAGAAACTACGTCTTACATCGGATCATGATATATTTTAATTAGGATAATTACTGTGAATGAGAAATATATATAGGCCCTTGTTTTGGACCAGGCCAAGTGTTGTTATAGGCCCCCTTTCTAATGTAGGTCCGATTCATCCTATTATTACTGTATAATTTGTATTTGTCTGCCGGAAAATTGGATCAATTATCATATATTTACCATATTCGTTAAATATGACTAAGGATGCATTTATAGTATACTGTACAATTTATATGAACTACATAAAATTGCTCCCATGGGTTTAGTTATAAAAGCGAGATATATACACAGGTAGTGGTGTAGGGTATTATATAGTGGGCGCAGCCCGACTTTAACCTTTCCTTACTTGTTTGTATTGTTTTACTCACACGGGTATTGGGATCCATACAGATACTAGCAATAGCGATACTATCAAGATCCGATGGAAAATGTGGTTTATAGAGTATAAGTAGGAGTATAAACTGGGGCCTCTATTTGTACGGGTCCTATGAGCCCATGCGGTTCACTTCCACGTTAGCTGTTTTTAGTTAAAATATCCTTCATGATCCTGAAAATGTTGTCAAGATCCAATGTAAAATGTGTATTCTGCAGCAGTAATAGTGAATATTGAAGGAATATTTTTATGGAGGCTCTATCTAACTCTGAAACGATTTCCTCGAAATTATGTAGTGGTCGTCCATAGCCCAAAAAATTACTTCTGTCAAATTTCATGACAATCGGACAACAATTGCGACATGTAATGTGTGAACAAGCTTAAGATGGACAGCAGACTGTCGGACAGACATTGTTAAATCGATTCAGCTGGTTATTCTAAGCCGATCGGTGTACTTAAATTTCTTGGTATTACAAATATTTGGCCCGAAACGAACGTATAATACCCTATTCCATGAAGTGGTGCAGGGTATAAACATGCTCAGATACTCGAGATATTAAGGGTTTTTGGAGGGAATTTCCTATCCATGTTAGAGAAAAAGTTTTCCCTCTAGATCGATTTCCTCCATCCCAACCGATCTACAATTATTACATGTATTTTTGAAAAATTTTGACGTCCTAGCTATAGAAATAAATTTCACGTTTTGCATCTTAAAACCATCTCGGTTCAAATTTAGATGTGACTCCCATAAATTTTGTTCACGATATGACTTTGTCTGCTTTAGACACCACATATTTTAACCGATTTTGTCATAACATCTTATATTTCAACTAGAATCATCTATGTTGAAAGTGAGTCATGTATATATATATATATATATATATATATATATATCAGGACCGATCTGACTCACTTTCAACATAGATGATTCTAGTTGAAATATAAGATGTTATGCCAAAATTCATATATATATCATGCAAATTTCGCTCATGATTTAACTATTTTAAATTAGCCACAGCTCATTATATTTCAATTAGAAACATCTATGGCGAAAGTCAATTTCGCTCTCATTTGATTTTTTTCCGCTCTAGAGACCCGACTTTAGCCTTTCCTTTTTTTGTAGGGATTGTCGAGTAGAACAATAGCCTTGAAGTTCAATAAAGTACCTAAAATTCATCACAACTGATAAAAATGGTAAACCATATGACGACCATTTCAATAAATGTTGTATAAAAATTAATTAAAAAACTTTTCGAATGAAGCCTAAATGTTGAATATCGGGCGAAAAATTACGTCACTGACTGCAATTTTGTGAAAATAGTTCTTTCATTGCCAAAATTTCCAAAATATTTTTGAAAAAATGAGCGTCAATTGCTTTCATGATTCGGCATCATTCGAATTTTAATATTTAATTTTATTTCCCCATTTTAACTCTAAAAGTGCGAATGTCGAAAAATCTATTTATTGCTACATTTTTTGTTCGCGTTCACGTTAAAAGAGAAATGAATATAGAGCGGAAATTTTCTAAAAATTCTTAAGTGTTCTAAATAAATAAACATTCCTTGTTGGCCAAAAATTCCTCTGTGGCAATTTCGACTTTCCGATCTCCCAGCCGATCTGCACCTATTAGACACAAAGACACGGATGGAGGTACGGACAGACGAACATTGCTAGATTGTCTTAGAATTTTACAAAGACCCAGAATATATGTTGGATTCACTCAAACACGGATCAAAAATTAAAAATATTCCCCCGTTATTTTTTTCACATAAAAAATCACAAATTTTATCCAATGTTAAAATTTCCATCACCGACACCGTGCATGTAACAAGGTTTATCAAGGTAGCTTGCAATGTATGCCCATCAGCCCACAATGCCAGCTTTTTGAAATATATGGCTTATAGATTCTTCCTGGCGTGTCACTATCTGTATCAAACATATTCATATTCATTCATACACACAAAAGGTTTTGTAATAATAATAAGGTTACAAATACCACCCACTTTTTACAAAAATGATAAGTAATATTCAATGAACTCATGCAAAATTGCAAGATGAATGAGTTGTCATACAGTGCAAAATAAATAATAATAAGATTGGAGTACAGTAAGTACTGGAGGTTCCACTTTTATTATTATTAGAATTTAATATATTTGATGACATGTATTAATTTCGTGTGTAACACTGTTTTAATAGCGCAAATACGCACATTGATACTGAAAGCACTCACTTTTAGAAAGTGCCTTAAAGCGCCGTTTTGAATCGGTGTCAAAAAACTAAGACATTTGGAACAACATTTTTAATCGAATATTTCGATCGATTACACCTTACTGTATCTTTTATCTCTAATATATAATCATTACTGTCTTGGGGGAATGATACATATGACCCATGTCAACCCGGACAAAATAATTTTCTAAAGACACTGATTTTTAATCAATCCTTTTTAATTTTTCAATCTACTACTTTTTAAAATTTTCACATTTTATGGAATATTTGACAAAAGAACGCCGTTCAAATGAAACAAATAAATGTAACAAATTTAAATTCACTTAAATTAAAATTAAATAAATATATAAATTATTTTTGTGGCGCTCTTTATGTTATACATTTTGAGCTGTATAGAATCTGCCTGTACTTTTGAACTCTAAGATTTTTCTTTGTGTGTACATTATAATATCGTGTCTTTCGTTGTGCTTCAGTTGTTTAGCTCTTTTAGTTTTTTTTCCTCATCATTCGTCGTTTTTTGTTCATAATTCCAAAACTACTTAATATGCATTACAGGAAATTTTAACAGAAAAGAATAAATGAAAAGTATGTATGCCCTACTACGCAAGCCACTCTTACCATACAAACACTCCGTTGCATCTTTCGTCCTCTGGCCACTCTTGGTAATACTGTTTGCTCAATATTTGCAAAACAAACATCCTTGCGATAACGAGGGGTGGTTGCTACCACAGAAACAACCCGGAAAATGTGAAAAAATATAATCAAAAAAATCAACATTAACACTATGCCAGCAAGGCAATGGGCTTTTGGCATTAGTGCGCCCCCCGCCCCAATGTGCTGATGTTGCAGCATTCCACCTCAACAACCGCATCCACCGGCAGTAGCACCGCAACGAGCAGCATCATTAAATTGCATTAATTATTAATTAATCTGTTATTGTAGGTTGAAATGTCGCTGAACTTTAAATATTTCTGTTTGAACTTTATGACACCGATTACGTTTTGTGACTCTGGAGTGGTTGGAGGCAAAGGTTAAATGTGAGATTAGTTTTTTTTTGTATGCGATAAATAAACTTTGTTGTTCAAACAGAATAAATAAGCAACGAAAAATTAACTATCAAAACTGTTTGACAATTGCTAGAGATATAAAGGGTGATTTTTTAAGAGCTTGATAACTTTTTTTTTTAAAAAAAACGCATAAAATTTGCAAAATCTCATCGGTTCTTTATTTGAAACGTTAGATTGGTCCATGACATTTACTTTTTGAAGATAATTTCATTTAAATGTTGACCGCGGCTGCGTCTTAGGTGGTCCATCCGCTTAGTCCAATTTTGGCATTTCCACGTTTTTGAGTAACAGAGACCCAATTGGTGCGAACGGCGACGAATCGAAAATTGGTGGTCATCATTAACACTGGCCGATACAGCTGCGATATTTTCTTCAGTTCGCACTCTACGTAAGCGTGTTGGTGGTTTAATGTCCAACAATGTAAATTTGGTGCGAAATTTAGTCACAATAGCCCGAATAGCCGCTTCAGTGGGTCGATTAAACTGACCATAAAATGGAAGCGCGCAATGAACTTTCTTAACAGAGCACGCATTTTGATAATAAAATTCAATAATTTGCAAGCGTTGTTCGTTTGTAAGACGATTCATGATGAAATGTCAAAGCATACTGAGCATCTTTCTCTTTGACACCATGTCTGAAATCCCACGTGATACTACTGCATGAAAATCCTAACCTCAAAAAAATCACTCTTTATTTTAATTGCAAGGTTGTTTTAATCTCATCGCGTCCTGAAGGACAAACACGTGAAACGCATTGTATGATTCTATTATAGGACCTTTTACGTTTCCAAATTCACAATCCAAATAATAATCCGTAAATAAACCTAAAATACGCGGCAATTATAGAACGAGTCAATCCACAAGGTAATACTTCAATGAACTCAAAAAGCAGGGATATTTTCCCTTTTTAGGGACACTTTCTATAGATACAAAATTTCGACGAAATTTTCTGTATATAGACAAAATTTCGACGATATTTTCTATATAGAGACACAAATTCGACGAAAATTTCTATACATAGAGGCACAAATTCGACGAAATTTTCTGTATATAGACAAAATTTCGCCGAATTTTTCTATATACAGACAAAATTTCGACGAATTTTTCTATATAGAGACAAAATTATCTATATAAAGACAAAATTTCGACGAATTTTTCTATATTGAGACAAAATTATCTATATAAAGACAAAATTTCTACGAAATTTTCTATATAGAGATAATTTTCTATATAGAGACAAAATTTCGACGAAATTTTCTGTATAGAGACAAAATTACGACAAAATTTTCTATATAGAGACACAAATTGTACGAAATTTGTTATGTAGAGACGAAATTTCAACGAAATGTTCTACATAGAGACAAATTCGACGAAATTTTCCCACAAAATTTTTTGTATATAGACAAAATTTCGCCGAATTTTTCTATATAGAAATTTCTATATAGAGACAAAATTTTCTATATAAAGACAAAATTTCGACGACATTTTCTTTATAGCAAATTTTCTATATAGAGACGCAAATTCGACTATATTTTCTATATAGAGATAATTTTCTATACAGAGACAAAATTTCGACGAAATTTTCTATATAGAGACAAAATTACGACGAAATTTCTATATAGAGACAAAATTTTCTATATAAAGACAAAATTTCGACGAAATTTTCTTTATAGAGACAGCAATTGGACGAAATTTTCTATATAGAGACGAAATGTCGACTATGTATTCTATATAGAGACAAAATTTCGACGAAATTTTCGATATAGAGAAGATACATTTTCGACAAAATCTATATATATATATAAATGAATCTGTGTTTGTAAGTTTGTTTGTTCTTTATAGCAGCCTAAACTACTGAACCGATCTTCTTGAAATTTTAACAGTATGATCATGCTGAACCGGTGGTGAAAATATGCTATATACATTTTGGGTATTTTCAGTGGGCGTGGCACCTCCTACACAAATTGGAGGTTTTTTATAAATTAGCATATTCGGAGTACTGTTGTAGCTAGAGTCTTGAATTATTGTGAAAGTTCACTAATTATTATTCTGCACAGTTGTGACAAAAATGGGCGGTATTGGAATAGTGGGTATGGCACCTCTCATACGAAGTTGAAACCTATTATCGAATATTGTCAGCTCTATGACACCTAGAGTGCTGCAATTTTGTATAAGTACATCTACCATCAATGTGCGTAGTTGTGCCAAAAATGGGCGGTAATGGAAAAGTGGGCGTGGCACCCCCCATAGGAAGTTTAAACCTATTATCGAATATTTTCAGTTCTATGACAACTAAAGTGCTGCAATTTTGTGCAAGTGCATCTAGCATCAATGTGCGTAGTTGTGCCAAAAATGGGCGGTAATTTTCGCATATATTCCGTTCTATGGCACATACAATACTGAAATTTTGTGTGAGTGCATCTAGCAGAATATGTATAGCTGTGCCAAAAATGGGCTGTATTGGAAAAGTGGGCGTGGCACCACCCATACAAAGTTAAAACCTATTATCGAATATTGTCAGTTCTATGAGTGCTGCAATTTTGTGCAAGTGCATCTAGCATCAATGTGCGTAGTTGTGCCAAAAATGGGCGGTGATGGAATAGTGTGCGTGGCACCTCCCATACGAAGTTAAAACATATTATTGACTATTGTCAGTTATATGACACCTAGAGTGCTAAAATTTTGTGTAAGTGTATCTAGCAGCAATATGTATAGCTGTGCAAAAATGGGCGGTATTAGAAAAGTGGGGATGGCACCTCCCATACGAAGTTAAAACCCATTTTCGAATATATTCCGTTCTATGGCAGATACAATACTGAAATTTTGTGTGAGTGCATCTAGCATAAACCTGCGTCGTTATGCCAAAAATGGGCAGTATTGGGAATGTGGGGGTGGTATCTCACGTGCGAATTTAAAACATATTATCGAATATGGTCAGTTCTATGACACCTAGAGTCCTGAAATTTTGTGTGAGTTGATCCGGTGTAAATAGTTGTGCAAATTTCGATGAAATTTTCTATAGACTCAAAATTTCGAGGAAATTATCTATATGGAGACAAAATGTTGACGAAATTTTCTATATAGACACCAAATTTCAACGAAATTTTTTATATAGAGACCATATTTCGATGAAATTTTTTATATAGAGATAAAATTTTATCGGAATTTTCCATATAGATACTAAATTTCATTGAAATTATCTATATATAGACAACATTTCGACGAAATTTTCTATATAGACCCAAATTTTCGACGAAATTTTTCTGTAGACACAAAATTTTTACGAAATTTTGTAGCCCCCTTATATATATATTTGTTTGAATTGCCTAATATTAAGAGATATTATAAAATCTGGACCGCCAGACAATCGATAACTGTGTAGTTTATCGACTATTTATTTATATTATGGAAGTTAAAGTATTACCTCCTCCTCTTCTTTGTTAACCTACATTCATCACTAAATTCTGGCATTCTTTTAAGTAGCGGACAGTTATGTGTCATCTACCAATTATAAGGTCATAGGAATGATCACTTAAAACAGAATTATCACCCTGAATTAACACCGGCATCAACTTGGACAAGCCAGCTTCAGGTCATGCCAATGCGCATCTACTTATGGGCAAGTTCAGTGTCTGTGTCCAAGGATGTTGCCAAAATGTGGACAGCATGTTTTTTGTGTTTTCTTGCTACACATTTTAGCCAGAGGCTTAAACACTTTATTTACGTACATTACACCCGCATTTGGAAAATAAATGCTTATATGTATACATTAGGCTGCACAGAATTATGGAGAGAAGGTTCCCTGAATAGGCATTTGGAAGAATTGATTGTATTGTTCGTCACTGAATATGCATTGTAAATGACATCAGTCGAATGAAATTTACATGGATCATACTTTATCAGCCAATTTCCCATTCAGTTCTTATTTGCCAGTCATTGGCATAGAAGTCTTGTGTGGTGGTTTTTAGCCTCGATAAATGCGACCGAAATACAGTCGAATAGTGGATTTCTCCTTTCGAATCGAAGACAGCATACAACAGAAAACAAAAATGTGTCCGAAACTTTAAAATTTATTGTGTATTGAGGCTTACTGAATCATAAAATGAACTTCGTGGACCTTGTTTACTCCATAAATAGTATTTTATATTATATAAAAATATTCAGTTTTCTATTGTGTATAGTATGTTTTCGTGCTAGGTTATAGTCAAAAATTTAATAAAGATGATTTTTTTAATTTTCTTGAATCTCTTGTTTCTCAATTTTCCCAATTTAACCATTGATACACCAAAACGTCACAATTTTTTTAAGAATTCAGCAGAAAGTTTTACCTATGTCTTCGCACATGTTGCACCATGTTTTTACTTTAACATTGCAGAAAGTAGCAGCATATTTAATTAATATCTCTTTTAATAATATCACCTTACCTTCAATATGCTAATTTATCATATTTAATTGATTTGAAGTCAGAGTCCTTGAATATTTATATCTATTATGTATAGAAGGTTACTAATAATGTTAATCTTTTCAGATTGCATTCGAAATCGAGCTGAAACTGACATAGGATTTTTAGTGTCAAATTGGTATTGGAATTTCTGAATTTCCGCCATTAGTTTTCTTTGGAGATAATTCAATTTTAGAATTTTTTATATTTCTATGAAATTTTACTAAGAGTTGAAAAAAAAACTTAGATATATATAGAAAAAGGCTTTGAAGTTGAATTGATATTATTATTGAATTATTATTTAACCAGGACCAAAAGCTTAAAAAATTGTGGAAGTT
This sequence comes from Polietes domitor, assembly GCA_947397865.1. Lineage (NCBI taxonomy): Eukaryota > Metazoa > Arthropoda > Insecta > Diptera > Muscidae > Polietes > Polietes domitor. The sequence goes on from OX377618.1 coordinate 143,815,203, forward strand.
ATTGAGGATTTTTTTTTAAATATATAAATATAAATTTTAGGCGTCTCGTTCCCACATAGCGACTGGTATCTCCCACTCAAAATAGCATTTAAGTCGCATGGCTTCAATTCGTGCATAAGTGGAATTTTGTACTATTTACGGTCGAGATCCTTACGTAACATACGACAAGTCAAGATGCTGAGAACGACGACGAATCGATTAGCCACGGCCTTCGCGTACACTCTTCACTACACTCTCTACTACAGCTCTCGCTGTTTTTCGTATTTGGAGTCACTGTTGTAGAGTGAGTCTTTCCATGATGACTTGCCAAACGATACTGAAAAAAATTATAAAGCAGTTTGCGTAAGCTGTCAAAAAATGTCTCAAGATGAATCATCCGATATATTGATACAATTTTCTAGATTATCTTACATTTGAAATAGGAACGAGTACCATAAATTGAGCTAAATGGGTCCATGTTATGTTATAGCCCTCATGCAAATGTATATCCAATTTGCTCTTGAATTCGAAATTATTAGTATTACAGTATGAATTTATTTTTAGCACCCTACGGGAAATTGGTGGAAATAAACGTATCTATCCTTGGATAGGTCGATAGGGATATATCACAGAAGTGGTACCAAAGTGTTAATAAATTGTCATCATCCACTTCTTCATTTCGTATGTATATTTAAATAAAATTATTATAAATTTTATATGATTACATATTAATAAAACTAGATGATAATTGCGGAAAAATATTGGACAGTCTCCTTGTCTAACATATTCGATAAAAATCCTGATCTGAGTGACCTTCGTGTCAGTTTTGTGCGTGCCTCGATGTAATTAAATATAAAGCTTTCTGTCAACTTTTACAACAATTTAGTCTATTGAGGTATGGCCTACGGCATGTCCTTTGAGATCCTATGTAATATTCAGTGAGACCGTCCCTGCGATTTGTCTGTTGTTATATGGTCCTCATGACCTTTGAGACCGGTTTTAAACTGAAAGTTGCAGTTCTTGGACTTATCCTGGAACTGTACATTTTTCCGAAGGGCGGCTAAGGTACAAACAGAAATTTATGATTGTAGCTGTAATCATGTGGACAGTACCAATTTTATCCCTTTTCCCCATATTCATCCAAAAAGTAGGAATATCGGAAAACATCTAATTTTTCGCGTCTATGCAGTCAGAGAGGTATACACCAAATTGCGTTATTTTGACTACATGCCTTGGGTAGGTACTATTTTTCCCGTTTCCCCCTATATGCACAGTCAGATTACTGTTTACTGGAATACAATCTTCCGTACAGACTACAACTTAAAAATAATTCGAAAATTAATTTAATTCGTATTATGCTAATAAAAATCACAACTAGCCGATTTATAATTTTGTAAATTAAAACATGCGACAAAATACTTCTTCTATAGAAGCTATGTCGTCTAATTGGCACAATTTTTGCCCTTTATTGTTCCATTACACCCACTAAAAGTAAGAATCATGTTTCAATTTCATTGAATATGAAATAAACAATTTACACTTGAGCAAGATGATATGCACCTGAAACTATAGGTGAACTAGAGTCCATTAAAAGGACTTCAAATTTCCAAAGGACACAATTTTTCAAAAATTATTTTTAAATAATATATATTTCAAATATATATATATAAAATACAAGAAGAGAATATGTGCTAAAAATTCTTTAAATTTCAAGTATATATCTGTATTAGCTTAGTATTAACGACGACTTAAAATGTTGTCTCTTAATACGCAAGATATGAATAAACTAGAAAAACTAACAGGTAAAGATAGAAGTATTGTAACAGATATTCTTGTCTTTAATTTGACACTAATGCGGTTAACATGGGGTGCGAACAAGTATATAAAGAAATATTAAAAAAAAAGTAAGGAAAGGCTAAAGTCGGGCGGGGCCGACTATATAATACCCTACACCACTCCCTGCGTATGTACCTCGCTTTGATTACTAAACCCAGGTATTTCATGGGAGCAATATTATGTAGTTCATACAAATTATATAAATTATATTTATATAATTTATATAATTTGTATAAATTCATCTTTAGTCAAATTTAACGAATATGGTAAATAATATGGTAATTGATCCAATTGTCTGACAGACAAATACAAATTATACAGTAGTTAACAAAAGTCATACCAAAGTGTGGACATATGGGCATCACCCAAACAATTCTCATTGCAATTCAATTTGGTAAAAAATTGATATCGGGAAGGATTTTTGCATCCTGTAAATGTATGTGTTTGACAAAAAATGTTAAATCGGAAAGGACATTTGTATGGGGGTATATTGAAACCAGGATCGATGTTACGCGCTTTCACCACGTCTGTTTTTTGGTGAAATATAATATGTAAAATTTGGCCAAAATTGGTTAAACATTCGGGAGCAACATTGGGGCTATATCTAAATTTGAACCCATCTTACCCACTTTCACCATTTGTTTTTTAGTTGGATTATAAGATGTTGTGCCAATTTTAAAGAAAAACGGGTACAATATGTGCATTTTAGAGCGGAAAAAGTCATATCGGGAGCGACATTTGTATGGAGGCTATATATAAATCTGAACCGATCATACCCTCTTTCAGCATAGGTGCTTCTAGTTCGATCATAATATGTTGTGCCAATTTTAAAGAAAATCGGGTACAATATGTGGTTTCTAGAGCGGAAAATGTCAAATCGGGAGCGACATTTGTATGGGGGCTATATATAAATCTGAACCGATCTTACCCAATTTTTGCATACGTGTTTCTAGTTCGAATTTAAGATGTTCTGCAAAATTTAAAGAAAACCGAGTACAATATGTCGTTTCTAGAGCGGAAAATGTCAAATCAGGAGCGACATTTGTATGGGGGCTATATATAAATCTGAACCGATCTAACCCAATTTTTGCATATGTGTTTCTAGTTGGATTATAAGATGTTCTGCAAAATTTAAAGAAAACCGAGTACAATATGTCGTTTCTAGAGCGGAAAATGTCAAATCGGGAGCGACATTTGCATGGGGGCTATATATAAATCTGAACCGATCATTCCCAATTTTTGCATACGTGTTTCTAGTTCGATTATAAGATGATCTGCAAAATTTAAAGAAAACCGGGTACAATATGTCGTTTCTAGAACGGAAAATGTCAAATCGGGAGCCACATTTGTATGGGGGCTATATCTAAATCTGAACCGATCTTACCCAATTTTTGCATACGTGTTTCTAGTTGGATTATAAGATGTTCTGCAAAATTTAAAGAAAACCGGGTACAATATGTCGTTTCAAGAACGGAAAATGTCAAATCGGGAGCGACATTTGTATGGGGGCTATATCTAAATCTGAACCGATCTTACCCAATTTTTGCATAGGTGTTTCTAGTTGGATTATAAGATGTTGTGCCAATTTTAAAGAAAATCGGGTACAATATGTGGTTACTAAAGTGGAAAAAGTGAAATTGGGAGCGACATTTGTATGGGGGCTATATCTAAATCTGAACCGATCTTACCCAATTTTTGCATAGGTGTTTCTAGTTGGATTATAAGATGTTCTGCAAAATTTAAAGAAAACCGGGTACAATATGTCGTTTCTAGAACGGAAAATGTCAAATCGGGAGCGACATTTGTATGGGGGCTATATCTAAATCTGAACCGATCTTACCCAATTTTTGCATAGGTGTTTCTAGTTGGATTATAAGATGTTGTGCCAATGTTAAAGAAAATCGGATACAATATGTGGTTTCTAAAGCGGAAAAAGTGAAATAGGGAGCGACATTTGTATGGGGGCTATATCTAAATCTGAACCGATCTTACCCAATTTTTGCATAGGTGTTTCTAGTTGGATTATAAGATGTTGTGCAAATTTTAAAGAAAATCGGGTACAATATGTGGTTTCTAAAGCGGAAAAAGTGAAATAGGGAGCGACATTTGTATGGGGGCTATATCTAAATCTGAACCGATCTTACCCAATTTTTGCATAGGTGTTTCTAGTTCGATTATAAGATGTTCTGCAAAATTTAAAGAAAACCGGGTACAATATGTCGTTTCTAGAACGGAAAATGTCAAATCGGGAGCCACATTTGTATGGGGGCTATATCTAAATCTGAACCGATCTTACCCAATTTTTGCATACGTGTTTCTAGTTCGATTATAAGATGTTCTGCAAAATTTAAAGAAAATCGGGTACAATATGTCGTTTCTAGAGCGGAAAATGTCAAATCTGGAGCGACATTTGTATGGGGGCTATATCTAAATCTGAACCGATCTTACCCAATTTTTGCATAGGTGTTTCTAGTTGGATTATAAGATGTTCTGCAAAATTTAAAGAAAACCGGGTACAATATGTCGTTTCTAGAACGGAAAATGTCAATTCGGGAGCGACATTTGTATGGGGGCTATATCTAAATCTGAACCGATCTTACCCAATTTTAAAGAAAATCGGGTACAATATGTGGTTACTAAAGCGGAAAAAGTGAAATAGGGAGCGACATTTGTATGGGGGCTAGATCTAAATCTGAACCGATCTTACCCAATTTTTGCATAGGTGTTTCTAGTTGGATTATAAGATGTTCTGCAAAATTTAAAGAAAACCGGGTACAATATGTCGTTTCTAGAACGGAAAATGTCAATTCGGGAGCGACATTTGTATGGAGGCTATATCTAAATCTGAACCGATTTCCTCCAAATTCAATACCGATGGTCCTTGGCCAGAAAAAATAACTTCTGCCAAGTTTCATGACAATCGGACAACAATTGCGACCTGTAGAGTGCGAACAAGCTTAGATGGACAGCAGACGGACAGACGGACAGACGGACGGACGGACGGACGGACGGACGGACGGACGGACAGACAGACATCGTTAAATCGACTCAGCTGGCGATTCTAAGCCGATCCGTATACATATACATATAGCTCAATTATTTCTTGGTGTTACAAACATTTGGCGGAAAACTAACTTATAATACCCTAGACCACGAAGTGGTGTAGGGTATAATTATATTCTTTGGATCTTTGTAGTCCTCTGAAGGAGCAACCGGATGGCGAAATGAACAACTAACAAGTATAAACGGCATTAAGTTCGGCCGGTCCCAACTTTATATACCCTCCACCATGGATTCCACAGAGGCTGTCGATTTTCGTAGAAGTATAGTACTATTACAGGAAAATATTTTTTTTTAATAGCCCAACCAAAACAAATACAAATATTAAAAAAAATAATTTTATAAATACCAGGATGGGGTTATACTAAATACTAGCGTATTTAAGCATGTTTTTTGAATATGTCTGTTTATATTTGCTTGATATTTGGTCTGCGCATTCCCCTTGTAGCAAAACCGTGCACCATAAAGTGATTCTTATTTGTAGGGGGTGAAATGGAAAAAAAAGATAAAAATGGTACATATTAAACGACAACAGCTAGAAACACGAAATTCGGTGTGTACATTCCTCTAATTGAGTAGAATCATAATATAATTTTCAAATTCGTACTTTTAAGGGGTAAAATGGGAATAGAGGGATAAAAATGGTACCAAGCAAAGGGCTGTACTTAGGATAATGAAATTCGGTGTATACATTCCTCTGATTGCATAGACAAGTAAAATATACGGAGTTTTCAAAATTCGTACTTTTTGGGGTTAAAATGAAAAAGGGGATAAAAATAGTACCAAACAAATGACCACAGCTAGAGTCATGAAATTCGGAGTATACATTGCTCTGACTGTGTACACACGTAATATATACTGATTTTTCGAAATTCGTACTTTTTGGGGTAAAAATGGAAAAAGGGGATAAAAATAGTACCAACCAAATGACCGCAGCTAGAGTCATAAAATTCGGAGTATACATTCCTTTGACTACGTAGACATGCAAATAAAAAGTTTTTTTCCAAATTCGTAATTTTTCTTTTACGGCAAAAATTGGTTGAAACATGAAGTTAGGTTATTTTGCACTATGTACGTGAGATAATGGATTTTCAAAGTTTGTACTTGTGGAATTAAAATAGTATGGAAATACAACAAACTGTAGCACCCACTATCTACCAATATTTATGGTATTTAAGCTTTTTGAAAATATAAATATAAGAATATTTTTTTTTTTTTTGATTTGAAATAAATAATGGTTTCAAATAATTAAAATATTATATTTATTTATAAAATTATTTTTTTAATATTTGTATTTGTTTTAGTTTTGCTATATTAAAAATTTTTATTTTCCTGTAATATTACTGCACTTCTACGAAAACCGACAACCTCTGTGGAATGCAATCCATGGTGGAAGACATATAAAGGCCTGGTCGAACTAAACGCCGTTTTTACTTGTTATTATTTCAAACCACGCTTAAAAGGCAAGGCTACAAATACGTTTAAAAATATTTATATTAAAAAACAATTAAAATACCATAAATATCGGTGGATAGTGGGTGCTACAGTTGGTTCCATTCCATTTTTTTTAGTTCCAAAACTACAGATTTTGAAACTACATTACCTCACGTGCATAGTACAAAATAACGTAACTTCATGATTTAATCAATGTTGCCGTAAAAGTTAAAAGTACGAATTTGGAAAAATCGTTTTATATTGCGTGTCTATGCAGTCAGGTGAATGTATACACCGAATTCCATGATACTAGCTACGGCCATTTTACCCTCTTAAAAGTACGATTTTCGCAAATCTCTTTATTTTACGTGTCTACGCAATTAGACTAACGTATATACCGATTTTTATCATTCCAGCTGTAGCCTGTTAGTTTGTACTATTTGTATTTCGAAAAATCCGTATATTTTACGTGTCTATGTAATCAGAGGAATGTATACACCGAATTTCAGGCGCCGCCATTTGGTTGGTACCATTTTTATCCCTCTATTCCCATTTTACCACTTAAAAGTACGAATTTGGAAAAAATACTTTTATATTATGTATCTACTCAGTTAGAGGTATGTACACACCGAATTTCATGTTTAGCTGTCGTCGTTTGATATGTGTCATTTTTATCCTTTTTTGTCGCATTGGTGCACGTTTTTGTTATAAGGGGAATGCGCATACCCAATGTGAAGTAAGTATATGCAGACATACTAAAAAAATGCTTAAATACTCTAAAATATTAGGGATTGTTATGGGTATTTTTAGTAATTGTAAGGGAAACATTTTCTCTTTGGGCCGATTTCGCCCAGTTTCAATCCCAACCGATCTACGACTATTAGACACATTTATGGAAAATTTTAACGTCCTAGCTCCTTTCGTTTATATGTTAGCGTGCTTTCAATAGACGGACGGACATGGCTAGATCGTCTGAGAATTTTATGACGATCAATAATATATATACTTTATAGGGTTTCAAGTCGATATTTCAAGGTGGAGGTGGAGGGTCACGCCAAGTAACTTCATTTTCCGGTTCAAGTGTAACGACTTTTTTTAATTGTCGTACGGTGTTATGGATATTTCTGTCCTTCTAGGAAAATAATTGTGACCTTTAATAGCATGTTAAAAACATTTCAAATCAGCCTGTCCACGTTGACCCACCCTGTATATGCGCTTCACAATGCACGCCTCATGTCGACAACAAAATATTTTTTGCCAAACTCGCCTTATCCGCCATTATGGTACAAAAACCGTTTAGACAAATAAATATTTGACATTTCCGCAGCCAGCACGTTTGACACCCTCCAACATTTGAGTTTTGAAAAAGCCCTCTTTCATTATATCCTAATATACATGTGCATGTGTCCATGTCTGTCTGTGTGTGAGGAGATTGTTTAAGTTATCGTAACCCAAATATCCGCTTACATTGCTCAATGAGCCATTTAATACGTTAGTTACACAAAAAGACACGAGCACTGCCAAAACAAGCAGAAGCTTTGTTAAGCGTAAAGTCCGGCAATGCGGAATTTATGTAAACGCTTCTCGAACATCAAAAGTATTTGATAAGTATAATGGTATTGCATTTGCGTTACGATACCACCTATAACTCCATATTTCTTTGGCCCCAACATCTCGTGAAATTATTGCACCTGATTTTTTCTTGTGGGGTTATTGCAAAGTTTACCAAACAAATCCAACACATTTGGATGACTTAAAGCAATACCATCGGATGATACAATCGGAGCTGACATTATAAATTACAGATAACGTAAATGTATATAATGCCAGACATCCATTTTTATTGAATTGATCGCTAATGGTTTTAAAAGACAAAAAACTTTAGGAGTTCTTGTGACATTACAAACGAAGTGGCAACATGCATATACCCACATCCTGTGGTGTAGGCTATTAAAGAACACAGAAGGCTAGTAGAAAGGATGGACGTCAGATTATGTGAGCACAGGAGCTGTTTTAGTTGCTAAGCTTGAGGAGAGTGAGTGTGAGTAGGAGTGTTTTCTGCTGATGGTTGCGACTTGGAGTACACGACACAAGATAGCGCTCCCAAACACATTCCCCACAGAAAACAACCTTTTTGGATTTTTAAATTAACGAATTTTAATTAAAGGCAAATAAACACACAAAGTGTACTTAGTGGATGTGGAAGGCGAAAACGAACGCCGAGGTGCAGGAGATGGAGCATTTGGATATGTTTAACAAAGTTTGCTAGGTGGCGTTGGTGGCCAAAAGGAATCACGTCTAATGTAATTAAGATCGAAATACAATATTAGTTTTAGGCGTTGTCAAACATTTGAATAATTTTTTTAACATTACGCTTATAGTGCTAAATGGCCATAATCGGTAATCGACAATCGGAAATTATTTAATTGTATGCACAACAGAGCAGGTACACTGGGATGGAACTATTTGGCAAATTTTGGCATTGCAATTTGAATCTGGGGCAAATCATCATCAAGTTTTAATTTCATAAGAAAACAAGTAAGGAAAGGCTAAAGTCGGACGGGGCCGACTATATAATACCCAACACCACTCCCTGCGTATATACCTCGCTTTGATTACTAAAACGAGGTATTTCATGGGAGCAATTTTATGTAGTTCGTATAAATTATACATTTACTATTAATTCATCTTTAGTAAAATTTAATGAATACGGTAAATAACAAAGTATTTGATCCAATTTTCCAGCAGATATTCCGAGTAAAATAAAAATATAACATGATATTGAAAAATTGATCAAGATCCAATGATAAATACAGATTATACAGCGGTAATAGGATGAATCGGACGGACATTTAAAGAGCCCCTATAACAACACTTGAGGCCTGTGCAAAAACATGCGCCAATATATTTCTCATTCACGGTATGTATTCCTAGTTAAAACATATAATGATCAGCAAAATTTGATGAAGATCCGATGTAAGATGTAGTTTTTAGAGCTGGAATAGAGCAGAATGGGGCCTCATTTGGGTTATACCAAAGTATGGACATATGGGCATCTCCCCAACAAGTAAGGAAAGGCTAAAGACGGACGGAGCCGACTATATGATACACCCCACTTTCTATCTCACTACAATTCAATTCGGTAAAAAAGTGAAATCAGGAAGGATTTTTGAATCCTGTAAATGTATGTGTATAACAAAAAATGTTAAATCGGAAATGACATTTATATATATTGAAACCTGGAACGATGTGACCCGCTTTCACCATGTATGTTTATTGGTGAAATATAATATGTAAAGTTTGGCTAAAATCTGTTAAAGATTCGGGAGCACCATTTGTATTGGGGTAATATCTAAATCTGAACCGATCTTACCCACTCTCATTTGTATTGGGGCTATATCTAAATCTGAACCGATCTTACCCATTTTCACCATATATGTTTCTAGTTCCACTATAAAATGTTCAGCCAATTTTAAAGAAAATCGGGAATAAAATGAGGTTTCTAGATCGGAAAAAGTGATCTCGGGAGCGACATTTGTATGGGGGCTATATCTAAATCTGAACCGATTTTACCCACTTTCAGCAGAGGTATTTTTAGTTAGATTATATATGTTGTGCCAATTTTAAAGAAAATCGGGTACAATATGTGGTTTCCGGAGCGGAAAAAGTCAAATCGGGAGCGACATTTGTATGGGGGATATACCTAAATCTGAACCGATCTTACCCACTTTCACCATATATGTTTCTAGTTCGATTATAAAATGTTCTGCCAATTTTAAAGGAAATCGGGAACAATATGTGGTTTCTAGAGCGGAAAAAGTTAAATCGGTAAAGACATTTGTATGGGGGCTATATCTAAATCTGAACCGATCTTACCCACTTTCACCATAAATGTTTCTTGTTCGATTATAAAATGTTCACCCAATTTTAAAGAAAATCGGGAACAATATGCGGTTTCTAAAGCGGAAAATGTCAATTCGGGAGCGACATTTGTATGGGGACTATATCTAAATCTGAACCGATATTACCCAATTTCAGCATAGGTATTTTTAGTTCGATTATAAAATGTTCTGCAAATTTTAAAGAAAATCGGGAACAATACGCAGTTTCTAAAGCGGAAAAAGTGAAAGCGGGGGCGACATTTGTATGGGGACTATATCTAAATCTGAACTGATCTTACCCACTTTCAGCATAGGTATTTCTAGTTGGATTATAAGATGTTGTGGCAATTTTAAAGAAAATCGGGTGCAATATGCAGTTTCTAGAGTGGAAAAAGTCAAATCGGGAGCAACATTTGTATGGAGGCTATATCTAAATCTGACCCGATTTCCTCCAACTGCCGATTTCTTATTACCTTTACTTTCTTATATTTATCACGACTCCTCTCCTTTCCATTTTTAGTTCAATATTTGTATTTGTATGTATCCAATTTAAACTGAGTAGGTTCGTGTATAGTATAGTCATTATTCTGTTTTCCCGTGGGAAATTTAAAAAGTTGAGCTCACCTTTGACATCCACTGTTTCTCAATATATTTCACAACAAATTAAGACATTTTTGATGTTTTCCCGAAAATTCTAATAACTCGCTCTTAGAATCAGTAGCATCTCTTCAATTTGTTCAGGATTCCCTAATGACAGAACTTTATGTGAATGCGTGCCACAAATGAAAGTGCCGTAGACATTATGCCAATTTTGGAGTGACAGTGCTAGGGCTATCAAATCACAGTGGGAATAAATCGGAAATTGTATTTTATTTTAGTTGCTTAACTATACAACTTTTGGTTAAACATTTTAATTTTCCAATTAAATTTGGACAGACTCTGACGTTATCCGATTGGCATCGAACTTTTTATTGGTGGTTTGTAGGCCAAATGCTAACTTTTTCGGCCCGGTAAGCGGTACAAAAAATAATATACGGTCAACTGCATAATAGGAGTGGGTACATTCAGTATGTCATCCCGTTTCTAACACTTTCATTCCCTCTTGATTGCCACAAAATCCTAAGACGACCTAACCACGCCCGTCAGCCCATTTGTGGAAATTACGCTATCAAATGAGCTAGGTGGTCAATATTTTTCCAGAATACGTCTATGGGTTTTAGATCGGTTGGAATTGAACATTAATCCTTAATATTTTTAGTTTTAAGCTCATCTATCCAGTATCTAAAATAGACCGATAATACCCCAATAAAACTTAATATTCAAAGTATTAAGCTGGGTTGTTGAGCATTTCTGCCTTGCATTTGGTACGTCTTTTAGCGTGACTGGGGTGCACTGAGTCAAAAATGGTACCATTAAAACTACGGCATCTATACGATAAATTCGGTGAATTCGTCCCTCTTGTAGTGTAGAAACATAAAATAAATGTATAGAATTGATAAGGAGTAAAAAGGGAAAAAGAGGGATAGTGTACCAAACAAACGTCTGAGGACGAACTCATGAAATTCGTTTTATATATTCCCCTAAAAAACCAACATAAAGGAATTTTTTCAAATTTTTTACTTTTATGGAGAAACTGGGGATGCAGCTAAAGAAAAATCGGGTTTATATATGGCACACGCATGCAACATTTTAAATTTGATCTACCGATTACTTTGACTTTGAAAGGTAGAACAACATTCATATTTATTACACCCTCCTCCTCCAGGATGGGGATATACTAGCTTTGTCATTCTGAAATTCATATCCTTGAAATATCGATCTGGGACCCTATAAAGTATATATATTCTTGATCGTCATAAAATTCTAAGACAATCTAGCCATGTCAGTACGTCTGTTGAAAGCACGCTACGAAGGGAAATAAGACGTCCAAATTTTGCATGAATACGTCTTATAGAAAGTTTTTTCCCTCTCAAAAAACCCATAATAACCCCTAATATTTTAGAGTATTAAAGCATGTTTTTTCAATGTGTATGCTTTTCAATATGTTTTTCCAAATTCGTACTTTCACGGCCAAAAATTGGTCGAGATAATGGATTTTATAAATTTGTACTTTTGGATTTAAAATAGATAAAATGGATAAAATAGATAAATGGAAATACAACCAACTGTAGCACCCGCTATATATATATACAGTTTTGGTAGCCTTGCCTTATTTTATAATTTTTTTCAATATTTGTATTTGGTTTGGCTATATTAAAAACAAGTTAGGAAAGGCTAAATTCGGGCGGGGCCGAAAATATTATACACTCCATTTTATATCCGAATACATTTCTACTCGGTAAGGAAGTGAAAACGGGAAGAATGTTTCTTATGTTTCCTATTCATAGGCTAATATGACCTGGTCCAATTTGTCAAATCGAAAAGAATATTTGTATCGGCGCTATATCCAAACATGGAGTAACGTGACTAACTTTCACAATGAGTTCTATAATGTGTTATCCTCACTTTCGGTGAAAATTCGTGGTTTCAGGGCCGAAAATAGTATGGGAGCTTTATATAAAGCTGAACCGATCTGACCCATTTGCACCATGACTTTTTATAGAAAAAATATAAGATATTTCGCCTAATTTGAAGACAATCTGATACAATATGTGGTTTCTAGAGCGGAAAAAGCCAATTCGAGAGCGATATTTGTATGGCTGTATATAAATATGAACCGATTTAACACATTTTTTCCACATGTGTTTCTAGTTGAAATATAAGATATTTAGCCAATTTTGAAGAAAATCTGTTGTAATATGTGGTTTATAGAGTGAAAAGGATCAAATCAGGAGTGAAATTCGTATGGTGGCTATATCTAACTCTGAACCATTTTTCTTCAAGTTAAATAGCGTTCGTACTTGTATCAAAAACTTCGTTGTTGAAAGTTTCATTTGGTTCTGTCCACAATTGCGACCTGTATCGTGATTACAAGAATATATGGACAGACAGACGGACAGACCAACATGGTGTTACAAACAAATGCACAAAGACATAATACTCTCGTGGAGTGTATAAAAATATATTTTCCTATAATATTACTGCACTTCTCCGAAAATCGATAGCCTCTGTGGAATACAATCCATGGTGGAGTGTATATAAAGTTCGGCCCGGCCGAACTTAACGCCGTTTTTACTTGTTGGTTTTAAGCTCATCAAAAATTATTTAACATAGACATATAATACCCCCAATAAAACTTAATATTAAATGTTCTCATTTGTTGAGTACTTCTGCCTTGTATTTACCCGATATTTGGTACGTCTTATAGCGTGACTGGGGTGAACTAAGCTGATTCGTCCCTTTAGTAGCGTAGAAATATAAAATAAATGTGTCGAACTTTTAAGAAGTAAAAATGAAAAAAGGGGGAAAAGGGGGAAAAGGGACAGAGGCATTAAATTGTATGAGACTAAGCAGATATGGAGAATCGACTACACCACTAATAATTTTAAAAAGAAATGACTGAGATAAATGAATTCTCCTACTTTGTAGAGTTTTAAGAAATATCAATCTACTCCTGTTAAGATACGATGGTTAAAGATATGAGCAATTAATTGAGTGGAGGGCAACTTTCAAAAACTTTTTCGCATGCACTCAATTCTATGAATATTAGCAGGATTCCAGATTAAGGATACATAGAAATCTTTACAATTCCTTTTAATAAATGCAAGTAATTCATATGCTTTCGGTACAACATAATCTAAATGTCTCTCAAATGAAAATCTCACATCGAATATAACACCTACACTGAAAGAAAAACGTACGTTACCGGAACGAAATTGTAAGTTGCTGCAAAGAATTTGGTCATTGAAAGTCAACAAACGTCTGCGTTCGTTGCTGCAAAGAACAAAGTTTCGTTGATGCAACGAACCATGATTTAATGGAAATTATAGTTCCGCAACGAAAATGTTCGATGCTGCAACGATGATCTTTCGTTGCTGCAACAATGCTGATTCGTTGCTGCAACAACTCTAATTCATTGGTGCAACAACTCTGATTCGTTGCTACAACAACGCGGTTTCCTTGCTGAAACAATGTGGTTTCGAAAATATTCGTGGCATTAAATTTAAACAGTTTCGTTGCAGCAACGAACGCCAACGTTAGTTGATTTTCAAAAACAAAATTTGTCCCGGCCTTGAACGTTTTTCTTTCAGTATAGATAATTTAGTTCCATAATGACCACCGGCAGTGGACTTCGAAGTGATTATTCGCAAGAGCAGCTTAACTACTTAAGGAAGAACTTCAGCAACGTGAATGAGAATTACTATCGAATATATCCCAAAAACACACGCATTAGAAAACAACATAATTTGTGTGTCTCCGATTGTTTCACCAACGAATAAATTGTTGCTGCAACGAATGCGTTGTTGAGGCAAAGTGTTCCATTCCAAACTTCATGTAAAAAATTAAAGAGAGTATTTTCGTTGCATGAACAAATATTGAATTGTTGCAGGAACGAAAGTATGAAAAATCGGTTTCATACCATAAAAGTTCACATCGTTGCAGCAACGTGTCGAATTGTTGTGGGAACGTAATATTTCGCTGCTGCAACGAAATGGCAAAAACGAATATAATTCGTTGATGCAACGAACGATTTTTCTTTCAGTGTAAGTCTTTAACTTTATTTACACATTGAATTTGAATAGAATTTATAAATTAATCATAACATGTATGACTTCAACTTTTTCCAAAGGAATCTTTTTAACATTTAGACACATTAATTTCTACACCAATTAGAAATATTATTCAAACCACTCTGTATGTGAATAAATGAATCGACATTGAATTTATACGCAAATATATTTTCAAGTCATCAGCATAAAGTAAAACATTGGACCACTTAATAAAATAAGAAACATCATTGATAAAAAAGATGAATAATAATAGGCCTAGAATACATTCTTGAGGGATCCCCGAGGTAGCTATAAAAATCATAAGACACACACAATTCAACAGATACAGAGCAATATCTATCACATAACAAAATTGAATGAAATGCAATAGATGCACGCTTTCTAGCAAGAATTCTATACAAAACCTTACCAAAAGCTTTAGTAAAATCTGTACAATTTGTGTCAACAGTAAACCCAAGTTCAAATATGAAATTTATTACAGTGGAACGCCCTCCCACAAAACCATATTGATAATTATTACACTTTTAACTAAAAAATATAATTTATCAACAATGATATGTTCGAATACTTTTGAAATAGTACTCAATTTAGAAATAGGCCTATAATTACAAATATTGTCCTTTCGACCAGATTTATATACAGGAGTTACAGACATAACTTTCCCTTTATCAATGAAGATGCCTTCTTTGAGGCATTTACTAAAAATTAATACTAAAGGGAACAATAATGTCCCAGAGCACTTTTTAATGAAAATTGAACTAAATTCGTCACCATCAATTTGTACATTTCAGTTTTGATAGACTGCACACAGAGCATCACTGTCTGTGAGTCTATGAATTATTATCAGAAACAAAGTTTGTAGAACATATTTCTCAGATTTTTGAATTTCTTCAAATCCCTCGTGTACCAAGGTAATTTGTGAACCTTAGGCTTTAAACGAGGGTTATTTCTATAACAAATTTGATTAATCACATTTAGAAATATATCATAACAAACAGTCACATTATTATTTTCTGAAGCCAATTAACATTAACAATTAAAATCAAGACCAGTACATTACTTACATTACATTGAGAAAACACGTAAAATTCCACATGTAATTCCAAAACTTTATGATGCACTTCTGATTTAAAGAATGGTTAGAAATTAGATTTTTTCGAAATTAGTACATTTATGGAGAAACTGTGACAACACAACACGATATTTGCACTATTTGACTGAAATGGGGAAAATAATAGAATTTGTACCGGGCAAATAGCTGCAGCTAGCATCATAAAATTTGATATATAAACTAATACCCCGATTTGGGTCGTAATTTGGGACCGACAAAACGGGACGCAATGTTAAACAGAGCATATCGAATCACTTGTTTCCTTATATTTGTATGGGTTTTTCTTTAATTCGTTCCAGAAGAACATTTTTACAAAAGTTGAATATTTTTAATAATGCGGCCATAGATATAGTTTTTAACATTTATTGCAAAAAATAACATAAAGTAAAATAAAAATAAATTAAAGCCAATTCATACATATAAAAAATAAACATATAATTAATTCGATTAATTACTTTTTTTAAATAATTTTTGTTACTGAAAAACAGAGGCTGATTCGATAGCAATCAATCTTTTTGAAAAAAATTAATTTTAACCGTTTTTTTGTAAATAATTTTTTTTTATAGCAATCAATTGCATCTGTCACAGCGTTTAAAACTTTGCTGCTAGGATTTTCGTCTGGAACGTTTTCTGAAAAAATAGCCATTGCTTTTGATATAAGTTGTATAGCTTCTGATATCTGAGTGACCTTCTGATGTATTTCTTGTGCTATCTTATCTGGCGTAAGTATTTCGTCTTCTAATGGCGCCAAACGCCGTTCATTCATGTTTTTTTACTTCCATCCAGGATTGATTTATATTTTCAATGGCCATTAACATACTATATTTTTTCCAAAACTCTTTCATGGAAGGCTTATTGTGTCCATCTGTTGCATGAAGTAGCCGACTAAAAGTTCGTCGTAGATAGTAACTCTTAAAGATTGATATTACACCTTGGTCCATAGGTTGCAAAATTTATGTGGTAGTTGGCGACATAAATACAACTTTTATATTTTAAGAAATGTCATCTGAAGATATGGGATCCCTGGCGCATTGTCTTTCAATAAAAAAATTTTGAAATCTATATTTTCAGAAGAACTGTAAGCCTTTAATTCTGGAACTGCGCAATTCTCTATCCAGTATTTAAATAGTGTTGCTGTTATCCAAGCTTTTTTATTGGCACGCCAGTGGACCGGAAGACTCTTAACGTTTTTAAAAGGTCTTGGATTTTCAGAATGATAAACATGAAGAGGTTTAAACTTGAAATCACCTTCAGCATTTCCTCCTAAAAGAAGCGTGAGTCGATCTTTACCAACTTTATTCCCTGGGCATGATTTATCGGACTTCGAAATGAATGTTCTTTTTGGAAGTCGTTTCCAAAACAGACCAGTTTCGTCGACGTTTAAGATTTGCTTTGGACAGTATCCATCTTCTTCTATAATGGATTTCAATTCTTCTCTAAACTTGTTTGCTGCTGGAATGTCTGCACTAGCAGCCTCTCCTTTCAATGCAATATTGTGCAGATTTGCTCTGGCTTTAAAGCGGTTGTACCAACCTCTGCTAGCTTCCAATATTTCACCACTTGTTGAAGGAGAACTATTTTTAGGTCGTTAAAGATCGATAGAGCCTTGTTTTGAATTAGTATTTGGCTCAGTGGCATTCTTCTCTGATTTTGATTTTCTATCCAGACTTCTAACTTTAGTAACTTGCTTTGACAGCAAATGTGTGTCAGTTTTACCATAGTCCTTAATTTTATCAGCATCACGATTACACATTTTTCTTCGGCAATTTTATCACCAGACTTTAAACGTTTTAAATTTTCTATTTTTTTCCAATGTAATCTGTTTTCGCTTTTAAGGACCAGAAATTTCTCTTTACACTTTATCGCACAAATACTTCTTATGAACTTACACTATACGCATAAAACGGGGAATCCCGTTGTCTTGCGTTTGACCAAATGCAAATAAAATGGGAATCCCCTTTTGTGCGCAAAAATTAGAAAACGATGCAAATCGAAGCCTATGACCGTGTATTCTGGCTGTATTCGAAACTTGTGTTTATAGGAGACAACAGGGCGAAATAGGATATCAAATGTACCAACCAGATGGCTGCAGGGTAGTTAAAATCGGTATATAATCTGCCTATGTCGACGAGTAAAATAAAAATATTTTTTTCAAATTCCCACTTTTTTGGTGGAGTTATTAATAGTATACAGGTCTCGCAATTTGCATAGATATAAGATTCGGTGTGGCCGATCTTAACTCCATTTTACTTGTTTCCTATAATTTCAACCTAATTTCCGATGGAACATTTTTCGAGATCAAATTTATTTTTAAAAGAGTCGTTCGTTACATATGTATTCAATTTGACTAGAGCCAATTTTATTTATGTACTTTATTGCATTAAAGTAGTATAGGACAATATTTCCACCAACCAACTTTGTTCTTACTTATTTTTCAATTTCCTTCATGTTGAAGGATCTTTTGCCATGTTGTTAACTTCTAAATGTTAATAAGATAAATGAATGCGAATTTAAATAGCTGCTGTTTCCAACAACAATTCCCCCTCCTTAGTTGTTGTTGACAATTTCATTTTCCCCAGGAATCCTTTCCCTTTAAGCCAAGCACATACAACAACACAAATTAAGATATTTTCGACTGGCAAAGTCATTCCAACGGAAGCGAAACAAAAAAACGAGCTCGGAACAAAGGCTATTCAAATGGTATAAAGATTCAGCACTAAATATTTCTAAACGCCAGCACAGTCAACGCCACCACCACCAATGGCAGCCACATCGGGAACGACAAGCAACCAACAGAAGCATCGCCAGCACAGTAACAGAATAGAGCGCGCCGCGCCATACGCGCTGGTAATATAATGATGAATGAATGGGGGAGAAATGCTTTTAAGACGCAATAAACCCCTAATTACGTCCAGTTTTAATTGAGAATTTATTTCGATGCTTAACAGTCCTTTTAACAATGTGATCACTTTAATACAGGACGAGGAAATTTATTGCGATAACAGGCAAAATTCGCTTGTACCATAAATAACCACAGCACAGGACGTTTGTGGCAGGTGTATTGAGTTCCTCCTGGAGCTTGTGTACTTGTGTTGTGGTCGGTAATTATGGGAAATTTCACTGGGGATATTTCCCTACCCATGGAATGTGGTTCAGATCATGATATAGATGCTTATATTCAACCAGTCTACTTGTTGTTGTGTAAATGATAAAGATACATTTTTTTGCAGGAGAATTGATGGTTTTTTAGCTCGAAAAATTAAATAACAATTAAACAAAACAAGTAAAAAAGGCGTTAGGCGGGCCGAACTTTATATACCCTTCACCATGGATTGCATTCCTCAGACGCAGTCAATTTTCGCAGAAGTGCAGTAATATTACAGTAAAATATAAGTTTTTTAATATAGCCAAACCAAAACAAATATAAATATTGAAAAAATATTTTTATACATAAATATAATATTTTTATTATTTCAAACCACGCATATAAGGCAAGGCTGCCAATACGTTTACACTACATATATCGAAATAATACTTCAAGTCAATTCAAAAAAAAATATTCTTATATTTATATTTTAAAAAAGGCATAAATACTGGTAGGTAGTGGGTGCTACAGTTGTTTGTGTTTCCATTCTATTTTAATTCCAAAAGTACAAATTTTGAAAATCCATTATCTCACGTACATAATGCAAAATAACCTATCTTCATGATTCAATAAATTTTCCCGTAAAAGTTAAAAGTACGAATTTGGAAAAATCTTTTTATTTTGCGTGTCTAGGCAGTCACAGGAATGTATACAACGAATTCCATGATTCTAGCTGCGGTCATTTGGTTGCTACCATTTTTATCCCCTTTTTTCCTATTTTACCTCCTTCATAGTGCGACTTTCTAAAATCTCTTTATTTTACGTGTCTACGCAATTAGAGGGATGTACACACCGAATTTCATCATTCTAGCAGTAGCCGTTTAATTGGTACTATTTTTATCCCTCTGTACCCATTGTATCCCTTGAAATTAAGAATTTGGAAAAAACCGTTTATTTTTCGTGTCTACGCAGTCAGAGGAATGCATATTCAGAATTTCATGACTCTAGCTGCGGTCATTTGGGTGGTACTATTTTTATCCCCCTTTTCCATTTTAATCCCAAAAAGTACGAATTTCCAAAAATCCGTTTATTTTACGTGTCTACACAATCAGATGAATGTATGCACCGAAAATCATTATTCTAGATGCAGCCGTTTGGTTGGCACCATTTTTATCCCTCTATTCCCATTTTATGGAATTTGGAAACAAATTTTATATTATGTATCTATTCAATTAGAGCAATGTACACACCGAATTTCGTGTTTCTAGCTCTTGTCGTTTGATATGAACCATTTTTATCCCTTTTTGTCCTATGGTGCGCGTTTTTGTTATAGGGGGAATGCGCGTACCTAAGAAGATCATCCATCCCGCTTTTCGCGGGACCATCCCGTTTTTTGATGTATAGCCCCGCTTACATTTTCCATCCCGCTTTTTTACAAAAAGTCGCGCTTTTTCGTTTTATATTATTTTTGGTACATTATTGATTAAAAATTGTCCCTTAAAAAATTGTTGTTAACCTCAATATCTAAAACAATTAATTAATTTCCGTTATTCTTAATTTTGGCTGTAGTTTTAAGGGAACATTTAAGATTATTAATAGTAATTGAATCTATCTTTGATCAAATGTAATTCAGTGTTGTGTTATTTAATTGATTAATTTAAACAAATATACATATTGACATATCATGTCAAACAATTTATGAAAGGAAGCCATATTAATATTATAATATTCCAAAATATCTTATATTTCAACAAGAAATACCCATGGTGAAAACAGGTCAGATCGGTCCAGATTTATAAATAGCTCCCATACAAATTTCGCTCACAATTTGACTTTTCCGCTCTGGAAACCATATATTTTATCAGATTGTCGTCAAATTTGGCAAAACATCTTATATTTAAACTAGGAACACTTCCGGTGAAAATAGGTCAGATCGGTTCAGATTTATATATAGCTCCCATTCAAATTTCGCTCCCGATTTGACTTTTTCTGCTCTAGAAACCACACATTTTAATAGACCTTCATCAAATTTGGCATAATATATTATACTTCCACTAGAAACTCCCATGATGAGAATGGGTCACAACGGTTCAGATTTATATATAGCCCCCACACACATTTAGCCCCCGATTTGACTTTTTCAGTTCTACAAAAACAGATCTTCTTCAAATCTTGCGACATATTTTATATTTCAACTAGAAATAGCCATGGTGAAAACAGGTCAGATCGGTCCAGATTTATATATAGCTCCCATAAAAATTTCACCCACAATTTGACTTTTTCCGCTCTGGAAACCATATATCAGGTGGCGCAAAAGTAATCCTCCTATCAGAAAATGCTATAAATTTTGCGATTGGCCCCTAATGAGTTCTGTTTTGACATTTGTGTAGTAAACACATGCGAAATACACGTTAATAAACAAATGGAGGGTATAAAAATATATTTTTATACACTCCACGAGAGTATTAATTCTTTGTGCATTTGTTTGTAACACCCAAAAGGAGGGGAGATAGACCCATTATTAAGTATACCGATCGACTTAGAATCATTTTTTTAATCGATTTAGCAATGTCCGTCTGTCTTGTAACCAAATGAAACTTTGCACAACGAAGTTTTTCGGAACAAGGAAGAACGCATTTAATTTGAAAAACAATCGGATCAAATTTAGATATAGCCCCTATACGAATTTCACTCCCGATTTGACTCTTTTCACTCTAGATACTGCATATTACAACAGATTTTTTTCAAAATTGGCAAAATATCTTATATTTCAACTAGAAATACCTGTTGTAAAAATGTGTTAGATCGGTTCAGATTTATATATAGCTCCCATACAAATTTCGCTCCCGGATAGACTTTTTCCGGCCCAGAACTACGAATTTTCACCGAATTTCTGCAAAGTGAGCATAACACGTTATATTTGAACTTGAAGAACTTATTGTGAAAATTATTCGCTTTATTCCATGTTTGGATATAGCCCCGATACAAATATTCTTTTCGATTTGACAAATTGGACCAGGTCATATTGGCCTATGATTAGGAAACATACAAAAATTTATCCCGTATTCACTTTTTACCGAATTGATTGTATTCGGATAGAAAGTGGAGTGTATCATATAGTCGACCCGCCCGACATTAGCCTTTCCTTACTTGTTTCAAATTATTATATTTTTATTCTTTCCAACGCAAATGGCTACACTTTTGTTCTAAATACTCTGCAAATTTCAGAGTGGGGTTTCCAGTAGTTTCTGAGATATCAGCAAAACTGTAGAGAACAGAGAATCCCACATATGTGTATACTTTATAGGGTCTCAGGTCGATATTTTGAAGAAAAAAATTTATAATTATTATAATAATTATAATTTATAAAGACCTTTACTAGAATTTCAAAATGTTATTTGGATACAAAACTAGACATCATAGGTCACTAATAGAATTATACCTCGGAGTCAAAAGTGGTAAAATATAGTCCTGTAAAATCTTGAACAAATGCGGGGTTCCCCTTACGATAGCACTTCACTCCACCAAGTCAAAAGTAAAAAGTCAGTATGCAGGGTGCATAGCGAAAATATTTGTCCCGAAATTGTCTCCAGACAGTTAAAAAAAAACAAATTTACTAGATTGTGTTTATAATTAAGGTAAAACTCTCTAACTTATTCCCTCCCATTGGTGGTTTAAAATCATAAACCCTCATTTAAATGTAGCCCTTTCGACCTTGCTCTCTACTTTAAGCGTCCACTAAAGGCATACCACATTCGACTGAAACCACACCGAGTCTCATCGCCTTTGGTTTCTATCGGCTGCGGTGGTTACAATCCAAAGAAACAAATTTCTACATTAACATATTTTTCGAAAACAATAATAACCGCACAACAAAAAGGCAAAGAACAATGAAATAAACAATAAACGAAAATGCTGCTCGGAATAAAAGAATAAGAAAATGAGACCAAACAACAGGAGCAGCAGCAGCCAGCCAAAGAACAAAATTAATGAATTTAATTATAGCCACAAAGTAAAAATGCCACTCCGCATTGTTCGCACGTTCATAGCACAAACGCCAAACATACCGCTCGACACAGGGCTGGATGCCGTATCAGGTGGCCTAGGGCCTGAAAATTTACACTACACTGGGCACTCCAGTTGGACAGGGAATAAAACGACTTCTGGTGAATGATTGGAGAATAAATCAATCAATCAACTAGCGTTTTAAGCTGCAAACCGCGACAACTGAAATAATTTATTGATCTTCGAAATTATTTATTATTTATTTTCAAAATATCCAAACTCATATAAAAATTCATAAAATTCAGAATAAATATCACCATGCCATGTGTAATAAATTTGTATTCGTTACATTTATGCTTATGTAAAATTCGATCGGCTTAACAATTTTTGTCTGTTCGCCTCGCCTGTATATAGCCCATCTAAAGAATGTGAACAACGCACAGGTTCGGTTGCCATGAAATTCGTCAGAAATATATGTTTAATCAAGAATATATCCTCCATTCAAATGTTCTTCCGATTTACCTTCACATTACATCGGAACTTGATCAAATTGTTGTAATTTAATCTAGGGGCATCTACCGTGAAAGTGGACCGAAGACTTCATAAGCTCATTATAAAAGTTCCTCTAATTTATCCTAGTACCGTTCTAGTTCTTCTAAACATTGAAAAGATATTTATTTTTATGGACAAATTAAAATTTTCGCATATAAATTTAAGGAACAAATCTACTTTACTTATTACTTTCCAATATTTTTTGAAAATTACGATTTTCTCATCTGGGGTATGTCCAAAACCGGCTACGTAGACTAAAGTTTTCGCGCGATTTTTCAAAATGCAAAAAATGTTATTGGCTCGCAACGGGTTAACGGATCGTCAGTATATTATATACCATTCAAAAGGTATTTCTATTAGCGATAGATTATATTTCCAACGATACCCATATAGCCCTAATCGGACAAAATTTGTGGAAAATATGACGAAGAATATATCCGAACTTTGGGGGCCCGCAACTCGGGAAATATGGGCCACCGCCAACTTTTTTTTACATCTTTATTTTCAGAATAAAAACTCTATCTGTGGTACACATTTTGAGCAGACCATTGGCCTTAAAATAGATTTAAGCCAACTTTAAATATCCACATATCGTTCATTCCATATCAAACCAAACGATTTCCGTAAAAAATACGACCACGACTCCGATTTTTCGAAGACATATTCTACTGTTCAAAATGTTTTAAAAGTATTTCTTAAAAAAAAAACAGATTTTTTTTCAAAAGACAGGACCATTTGAAAATTAGAAAAATCAAGAAAATCGTGCCGAGGTATGAACATTGAAAACGGTGTAGTGAGAAAACGCGTGGGCACAATTCAAAGAATGATGACTTATTTTAAAGGTAATTAAAAGTACTTTTCACCGGCGTTCTTGGCTATTGACTGCTACTGACAAAAATGTTGTATATTTCTGATTTTTTTTCTTCTTTTGCATTTTTCATTATGAAAACACCAACCTAAAAATGCAGATAAAGTATAGGCATATCTACTCAATTAGAATGTACACACCGAGTTTCGTGTTTCTAGCTGTTGTCGTGGGATAGGTAACATTTTTATCATTTTTTGGCCCATTTCACCCCCTACGGATAGGAATCACTTTTGGGTGCACGTTTTTATACACTCCACGGGAGTATTATGTCTTTGTCCATTTGTTTGTAACACCCAAAAGGAGGGGAGATAGACCCATTGTTAATTATACCGATCGGCTTAGAATCACTTTCTGAGTCGATTTAGCAATGTCCGTCTGTCTGTCTGTCCGTCTGTCCGTCTGTCCATCTATTGTTGTAATCACGATACAGGTCGCAATTGTAGCTAGAACCAAACGAATCTTTGCACAACGAAGATTTTCGGAACAAGGACGAACGCTATTTAATTTGAAGAAAATCGGTTCAGATTTAGATAAAGCTCCCATACGAATTTCACTCCCGATTTGACCCTTTTCACTCTAGATACTACATATTTCAACAGATTTTCTTCAAAAATGGCAAAACATCTTATAGTTAAACTAGAAATACCTGTGATAAAAATGTGTTAGATCTGTTCAGATTTATATATAGCTCCCATACAAATTTCGTTCCCAATTTGAATTTTTCCGCTCTAGAATCCACATATTTTAACAGATTTTCATCAAAATTCCAAAACACCTTATATTTCAATTAGAAACACTTGTGGTAAAAATCTGTTAAATCGGTTCAGATTTATATATAGCTCCCATACAAATTTCGTTTGAATTTTTCCGCTTTAGAATCCACATATTTTAACAGATTTTCCTCTAAATTCGCAAAACACTTTATATTTCAACTGGAAACACTTGTGGTAAAAATGTGTTAGATCGGTTCAGATTTATATATATCTCCCATACAAATTTCGCTCCCAATTTGAATTTTTCCGCTTCCATATCCATTCCATACAAATTTCGCATATAACGTTATGCGAGCATAACACGTTATACTTGAACTGAAAGAACTTATTGTGAAAGTTAGTATCTTCATTCCATGTTTGGATATAGCCCCGATAAAAATATTCTTCTCGATTTGACAAATTGGGTCTGGTCATATTAGACTATGATTAGAAAGCATACAAAAATCCTTTCCGTTTTAAATTTTTTAGCAAATTGAATTGTATTGACCCGTCTTTAGCCTTTCCTTACTTGTTTCCAAAATGAGGCAAGTGAATGGTCTTCGCTATCGTCAGATGATAACGAACTTTTTATGGAATTGGAAGATATGGATGTGGTCGATATGTGTTTTCAACAGGACGGTGCCACTGGCCACACTGCTAACGAAACAATGGCTCTTTTGCGCGACAAATTCAATGGGCGACGAATTCTCACGTGGTGGCGATGTCAATTGGCCGCCAAGATCATGCGATTGGACACCGTTGGACTTCTTACTTTGGGGTTATTTGAAAGAAAAGGTGTACGTCGATAAGCCAGCAACAATTCAAGAGCTAAAGGATGATATAATTCGGCACATTAACGACATAACCTCAATTATGCCTCAGCTTCATCGAAAATTTGGACCATCGGATGGTGGTGTGCCGCCGAGGTCGCGGAAAAAGGTAAAAATGAGCTACATTTTTATGGGGCCTATATCTAAATATATATCTGAACCGATCTGACCCACTTTTACCACAGATGTCTTCTCTTGATAAAATATAAGGTGGCACATTTGAAGAAAATTGTGTTGAAATATGTGGTCTGTAGAGGGGAAAAAGTCAAATCGAGAGCGAAATTTTTATGGGAGCTATAGCTAAATCTAAACCGATCTGTCCCATTTTCACCATGGATGTTTCTAGTTGAATTATAAGGTACTGGGCCAAATTTGAGGCAAATGGAGTAAAATATGTGGTTCCTAGATCGGAAAAAGTCAAATCGAGAGCGAAATTTGTAGGCAGCTATATCTAAATCTCAACCGATCTGACCCAATTTTACCGTGGATGTGCCAAATTTGAGGCAAATAGATCGGAAAAAGTCAAATCGAGAGCGAAATTTGTAGGCAGCTATATCTAAATCTCAACCGATCTGACCCAATTTCACCGTGGATGTGCCAAATTTGAGGCAAATGGAGTAAAATATGTGGTTCCTAGATCGGAAAAAGTCAAATCGAGAGCGAAATTTGTAAGGCAGCTATATCTAAATATCAACCGATCTGACCCAATTTCATCGTGGATGTTTCTAGTTACATTATAAGGTACTGTGCCATATTTGATTCGAGTAAAATATGTGGTTTCTAGAGCGGAAATAGACTAATCGGGAGCGACATTTGAGTGGGGGCTATATCTAAATATGAACCAATTTACTTCAAATTAAATAGCGTGCGTCTTTGGCCGACAAAATTTATATGTGCAAATTTTGGTTAAGATCGGGCAATAAATCGACTCAGAAAGTGATTCTAAGCCAATCCGTATAATAAACAATGGGTCTACCTAGTTTCCTTTTGGGTGTTACAAACAAATGCACGAAGACATAATACCCTAGTGGAGGGTATAAAAATTACTTCCATGTAAAAAGAGTGATTAAACAATAAAAAAACTTAAAAAATTTTTGATTTTTGGTCGATTTGCTGACACTAAGAAACCTAAAGTTAGAGAATTGCATGAAATTGTCCTCACCCTACGGGTCTGAAGAGTATGTTTTTTTAGACAAAAAGTGTAGTTAGATTGTTTTGTCAAGTCTCGTCTAGAATTCCCCACACAAACGAACATATCCTTAGTAAAACTAAGGACTTAATAACTTATAAACGGATGCTCGGCATGTGAAGGCTGAGGTTGATAATGTTCTACAAAAATTTGCAGGTAGGACCTCTACATTGCCTAGGGTTTCGTTTAAATAGTTTTATACGAAACCCCAGAGTACGTTAACGTTGATTTTTTTGTAATTTTTCCACGGGCCCGGCGAATTTAATCCTCAGGCCCGTCAAATTTAAAATCCAGCCTCAGTTCGACATCACCAAACGGTGACATCTATGAGAAATTGAACATTTCTCAAACATACTGCCTACGAGTTCATGCAAAGTCACTCATAGTCGCACAGTAGTACAATTTTAATGTGAGCATAATAAAACAAGAACAACTAATGAGAGCGAGAAGCATTTCCGTGATGGTTTAGTTAAGTAAAGAAAATAAAAATATTCGAGGTACTTAAAGTTGTGACCCGCGCCCTTAGACATATTCCTTAAAATTGTAGACTAGTAGTTGACGTTAATTTTATGTGCGACGACTTTGCCTACTGGGTTAAGTAAAGAAAATAAAAATATTCGAGGTTCTTAAAGTTGTGACCCGCGCCCTTAGACATATTCCTTAAAATTGTAGACTAGTCGTTGACGTTAATTTTATGTGCGACGACTTTGCCTACTGGGTTATTCGCTGGGAGCTAATTAATTTTCAAAATGGTGTTATTGTTCGTCACCTTTGCAAAAATGTACCACCGTGCCTCGTCGCTGTTGACGGTCGTTGTACGACATTTAGAAGATTATCGCAATTTAATTAGTTGCTAAAGTACTGAAAATTTTTAATTGCCAAACTTTAATGTTAACACCACCACTTCGCTTGCCGTTTGGCAAGGCAGACGAATCCACAGTCACACACACACACACCTACATCCATGCTCGTATGCCTACACACACAGAAAGGCACGTACAAGCACGTGTTTACTGACAGACATGCAGAGTAATGAAGAAAATGTCTATACCCTTAGTGTAACATCCATTTCAATAATTTTACCCTGACCTCAATTGAGACGCTCTTGTTGCTGTTGCCGTTGTTGTAACGCAATCTAGTACTTACAATTTATACTGTGTTAAGTAAGTGAAACGAGAAAGTATTCGTCGAGTACTCCGCACTGGTATGTGCAAACAAGGGCCCTGGACCATATCTCGTCCTCACATTGGAAAACATTCTATGGAAATTAACGGATAACCTAGCATCTAACGGAAGACAATGAACAATTAACACTTATATACACAAGTACTGCAATTTTGATTAAAAATTTATAATATAAAAGATGATAATATAAATTAGCAAATATAGGCCGGGAGCCAGCAACGTCTTTGTTACACTATAAGTAAACTTTTAGGATATATTCCCTTATTTTTGGAAAGAAAAAAATGCATGTCTGGCAAACCTTCGGGGGTGGCTTTGCCCCCTGCTACTTTTAAGGTTGCAAAAAATGGGTAGCATTTACACAATTTATCACCGCTGGCATTTATATATATGAAAGCTCTTATCCCCGCGCGTTACCAACCAAGCAGCCACACCAATCAGGGGGTGGAAAGTGCGTTCCAGACAGGGTCAAAGTCCGGGGACAACAACGAATTTCTTCACGCTATAAGTAAAACGGCCCAAACTTTTATGGCCACTTCCTTACAATATGAGAAGGAAAAAAATCCATGTCTGGCAAACTTTCGGGAATGGCTTTGGCCCCCCCTGCACCCTTTAATGTCGAATGGAAATAGTTATATTTCTCCACTTCCCTATAAGTAAAACTGCCAAAACTTTTATGGTCACCTCCTTACATTATGAGAAGAAAAAATATGCTTGTCTGGCAGGTCTACGGGGGTGGCTTTGGCCCCCTGCAATTTTTAAGATAAAAAAAGGTACTGTTTTTTAAGGTCGAAAAGGGTAGTGATATTTACAATATTTTATCATGGCTGGTATTTGATTATTTAGAAAGCTCTTACACCTATGAGTTATCAACCAACCAGCCAGACCAGTCAGGGGGTTTAAAGTGCGTGCCAGACAGGCTTAAAGTCCGGGGCCCAGCATCGAATATCCTTAAACTATAAGTAAAGTAGCTAAATCATTTATGATAATTTCCTTTCATTGTACTAAGAAAGAAAATCCATGTCTGGTAAACCTTCGCAGGCGGCTGTGGCCCCCCTGCACCTTTTAAGGTCTAATAAAAATAGTGTTATTTCCACCACTTTCCTATAAGCAGAAATGCCAAATTTTTTATGGTCAATTACATTATGAGAAGAAGAAAAATTCATGTCTGGCCAAACTTCGGGGATGGCTTGGGCCCCTAGCAATTTTTAAGGTCTAAAAATGTAGTGATATTTCCGCCACTTCTCTATAAGTAAAATTACCAAATCTTTTATGGTCGCTTCCTTACATTGTAGAAATAAAAAATCCATGTCTGACAAACCTTCGAGAATGCGTTGGCCCCCCTGCACTTGCCGTTCTGTCAATTCCTGATACTAATTTCTATGTAAAAAACTGTCCTCTAGTGTGAGATTGAGCAGAAATCAACGGAATTGTTTGCTTAAAATACTTATGTTTACTTATGTTTAAATACCCTTTTTGATCTTAAAAAACACTACCTTTTTTATCTTAAAAATTCCAGAGGGGCTAAAGCCACCCTCGTAGACACCCTCGTAGCCAGACAAGCATATTTTTTCTTCTCATAAAATAAGGATGTGGCCATAAAAGTTTGCGCCGTTTTACTTATAGCGTAAAGAAATTCGTTGTTGGTCCCGGACTTTGACCCTGTCTGGCACGCAATGTCCACCCCCTGATTGGTGTGGCTGCTTGGTTGGTAACTCGCAGGGGTAAAAGCTTTCATATATATAAATGCCAGTCATGATAAAATGGTGTAATTGCTACCCATTTTTAGCGACCTTAAAAGTCGCAGGGGGGCCAAAGCCACCCCCGAAGGTTGGTTGCATTTTCTTTCTTTCCAAAAATAAAGGAACATATACTAAAAGTTAAAGCCGTTATACTTATAGTGTAACCAAACACGATGCTGGCTCCCGGACTTATAGGGAATAGTACGAAGGATTGAAAATCGATTTTCGACTTTTCGAGCAAATTTTTTATACGTTCTTTGAATTGAATACATTTTCAAATTTAATTAATACAATATAAATTTGATTTTTCAAGGTCGATCAATTTTTATACCGTTTTTTTAAGATAATATAAATTATGTCGATGTTCGTTTAAATATCAAATAAATACAAAATATTTCAATGGCGGATGTGCGAACGTATTTAAAGTGTTGTTTATAGTATTGCTTATATGTAATATAACATATGTTATATTAACATGCCCTTCACTTTTTATACCCACCACCTAAGAATGGGGGTTATTCACTCTGTCATTCCGTGTGTAACACCTTGAAATATTCATCGGAGACTCCATGAAGTATATATATTCGTGGTAGAATTCTAAGACGATCTAGCTATGTCTGTTGAAAACACGCTAGCCGCCGCACGAAAAGAACAGGTGGTTATTTTTTTTTTTTTGAAAATTTCTGCTTATATGGAAATACTGGAAATTTGTTGCGTACCTTCCTCTTGCAGCGTGAAAGCACCAACATGTAAATAAACGTTTTAGCGGGCGAAATGGGACAAAAAGGGATAAAAATGGTACCCATCATAGGACTACAGCTAGAAACATGAAATTTTGAATGTACATCCCTCTAATTTCGTAGATACGTAAAATAGATCGATTTTTTCAAAATTCGTACTCTTAAGGGATACAATTGGTAAAGAGGGATAAAAATGGTACCAACCAAACGGCCGAAGTTGAAATCATGAAATTCGACTGACTGACTGTGAATACGCGATCAAAAAGGAATTTTTCGAAATTTGTACTTATAGCCTGAAAACGGGGCGAATGGGGATAAAAATGGTACCACCAAAACGGCTGCAGATATAATAATGATGCAGCTCTGACTGCATAAACACGAAAATTAAAGAGATCCTTCGATATTCGTACCATCAGGATCTAAATGGGATTAAATTGAGCAACAATAAAACGGATGTAGCTTGAATCATGGCATTCAGTATTTTCACTCGTCTGTCTACGTCAATGCCGAAAAAAGTGATACGAGCTTATCTAAATTCATACCTTTAAGGTCAAAATGGAAAAAAAGGAGTGACACTGGTACCAATCAACATTATGCCTAATATTCACTTTTTGATTGCACTTGAAGTTTTATATTTATATATAGTAGAGGAGTATTAATACTATAATAATGAAGCATCACAATTTTTCTAATATGGTAGTGTTGTTTGTTTTAATTTAAAATGTCGAGTTTTGAATTTCAAATGATGTCTTTTGAATTACAATTGATATTATTTGAAATTCGATTGATATTTTTGAATTTCAACTACTAATGGTGTCTTTTGAATTACAATTGATAATGGAGTAGAATTTGTTCTATTTAAAAAATCAAAAAAAAAATTAAAGATCATCTATGAAGCAATAGATTCCAACTGCTTTACAAGAACAACTATCTGTTTGCATAGCTTTGCATAAAAAAGCGGCTAGTTTTGAAACAATATCAAACAAAAATCATTAATGCTATACCAGCGAAATCGACTCGAAGGGAAAAAGTTCTTCGTTAGCAACGAATGAAACTACCGTCAATTATATCTAATATTTAGGTTACGTAAGAGTCATGTTTTTGAAAATTGCCTCCTTTGTGAATACACTTGAAATAATCTATCTTTTGTAAAGAGTGATTTTTTTGAGGTTAGGATTTTCATGCATTAGTATTTGACAGATCACGTGGGATTTCAGAAAGGGTTTTACGAAATTCCTACTTTAATGGGGTAAAATGGGAAAAAAAGTATAAACTACGAACATTCATCCTGACTACACAGCAGTAGCTAGAAACATGAAATTCGGCGTGTTCCTTGCACTGACCATGAAGATTTTTCGAAATTTGTACTTTTAAGGGAGTAAAGTGACAAAAAGGAATAAAAATGGTACCGTAGACTTGCAACATAAATGGATAATGTACTTTTAAACAATTTAAGTATAATTCCTCTGACAACGTAGAAACGCAAATCTAAATGGATTTTTGCGAAATTTGTACTTAAAGAGGTGATCGGGACAAAAAGAGATAAAAGTGGTACCAACTAAAGTAGTGTAGCTAGAATCGTGAAATTCGGCGTGGACATTCCTCCGACCACGTAGGCGCGCAACATAAATGGATTTTTCGAAATTTGTACTTTTAAGTGGTTTGCGGGACAAAAAGTGATAAAAATGGCGTACAGCCCTCCCGATTTGACTTTTGCCGCTCTAGAAATCACATATTGTACCCGATTTTTTGGCTTAGCACCTTATAATCTAACTAGAAACAGCTAAAATAGTGTTCTTTGACTGTGTATGAGTTTCCAAATTTCTATTTTAGATTCAGATTTTTTAGATTTTTTATTGGTTCTGGCTACAATTGCGACCTGTATCGTGAATACAAGAATAGATCTACAGACAGACAGACGGACATTGCTAAATCTATTCAAAAGTGATTCTAAGTCGATCGGTATAATTAACAATGGGTCTGCCTCCCTCTATCTCCTCTTGGGTGTTACAAACAAATGCACAAAGACATTATACTCTAGTGGAGTGTATAAACAGAGGGAGGTAAAACTATTAACAAATAATTTTCCACCGCGTGCGAGGCAGCGGGAACTGCTAGTATATTATATGAACACTAGCAGTACCCGCCGCTTCGCACGCGAAAAGCCAGGTATTTGTCTCTGTTTTAAGATAGTATTTATTTGATTTTCTTTTTAAAATAGTAAATTGGAAATATAGCACTCATACACAGTCAAAGGAATGAGCTTGTCGATGTGCACTGTTTCAGCTGAACTCCCTTCGTATATTATTCTACCCAGTTTTTAACAAAAAATTACAACCGCAGAAAATAATACATTTTGATGGCGCTTCTACATGGTCAGAGGAATTTACATACTAAATTTCATGATTCTAGCTGTAATCCTAATGTTGGTACCATTTTTATCCTTTTTGGTCCCGCTCTCCCCTAAAAGTAAAAATTTCGAAAAATTCATTTATGTTGCAAGCCTACGTTGTCAGAGGAATTTATGCACCAAACTTCACGACTATAGCAGCAATATTTTAGTTGGTACTATTTTTATCCCGCACACACCTTATAGGTTAAATTTCGAAAATTCCATTAGGATTTGCGCTTCTACATTGACAGAGGAATTTACACACCAAATTTCACGACTATAGCTGCAATACTTAAATTAGTATCATTATTATTTCTTTTTGTCCCTCGTAACCCTTACAAATTTTTAAAAATCCAATTTTAATGCGCTTATACATGGTCAGAGGAATTTACATACTAAATTTCACGATTCTTGCTATATAAATTTAGTTGTTACCATTTTTATCCCTTTTTGTCCCGCTCACTTCTTAAAAGTACAAATTTCGAAAAATCCAATTTTACTGCGCTTCTACATGGTCAGAAAAACTTACATATCAAATTTCAAGATTCTAGCTGCAATACTGTAGTTGGTACCATTTTTTTCCCTTTTTGTCCCGCTAACCTCTTATAACTATAATTTTCGAAAAATCCAATTTTACTGCGCTTCTACATGGTCAGAAGAATTTACATATAAAATTTCATTTTATCCCTTTTTGTCCCGCGCAACCCTTAAAAGTACAAAATGCATTTATATTCCGCTTCCATGTGGTGAGAGGAATTTACACACCAAATTTCGCGACTATAGCTGCAATTCTTAAATTGGTACAATTTTTATTCCTTTTTGTATCTTTCCACCCGTAAAAGTACAAATTTCGAAAAATCCCTATTTGTAGCACGTCTGCATGGAAGTAACACACCGAATTTCATGTTTCCAGCTACTACAGTTTGGTTAGGACGAAGGTTCGATGTTTATCCCATTCCCATGTCCCATTTTACCCCCTGAAAGTACGAATTTCGTAAAAGCCTTTCTTAGTCGACGTCTGCGTCATATTTTGGAACTACCCTGAAATTTCATGACCCTGGCTTCAGCCGTTTGGTCTGGGGGCTGTTCAATGATAAGTCAGTCTGTCTGTCAGCCAGTCTGTAACGCAACTATATTATATATAGATAAATATATAAAAAACATTGCTGTGCGTGGTCTTTTTAGTTAATTAATTAATTCTAATTCAAAATTGTAATAATAAATCATCAGAATGTAGGTAACAAATATCACAATTGGCAAACCAATCACAATTTTCTTAATATTTTACATTATTTCTATGAGACGTCGATAGCCTCTAATCTGCCGGTAATACTGTAGAATGCACTCCAGAAAACCGACTTGTTTTGTGGGGGCTGTATGACAACATGGTCTTATGATTTAAAAATTTATCACCCATTGTCACGACCAAAAAATAACATTAATGTAAAATCGTCAATCCCGACAACAAGTGCCGCTTTTAGCACAGACCCGCAATAACGTCACATAGTTTGTATTCTTTGCCACGATGAGAAATGCCGCATTTCCGTATTTAACCTAAAATGTTCATCTGCTTCCGCTGATTCATCCCATTTCCATTTCCCTCCAGCATGCACTCACTAACTAGTCGTACTTGAACTATACCAAATTTTCACGTACTTTTTATTCTCTGCTCTGCTCTTCTTCTCTTCCATCCTACTCCTACCCCTGTTGCTGCTCTCGGTCGGGGTGTACTCTTCGGGCTGGACACTTCCTTCCTTCCGATGGTTGGCACTTTGCACAAATACACACACATACATACGTACGTACATACGGACTACATGGCACAGTTCACCACTTATGTCGGCTATTTGCGTTAGATTCATGACTTAGCCGTGCATGTGGTTGTTCACGAAGAAGCATCCCAGTCTGGGTGCTGGGCAACGGATGCCAAATTGAAACATGTAACCGGCGAATATTTCAAGTAAGTTTGATTTATTAATTTCCATTTTTCTTCCTTCCCCATCACAGTGGGCCGGCCAGCAAAGCCACCCTCTCGCCCAAGCCATGGATGCGTGGATAAGTAGCTTCATTGAATTACAATTTTCAGTTTCTGGCTGGTCTTTTGTATGACTTTAGTCACTCAACTTTTTGGCGCACAGCTACGAGAAATTCTTTCGCAACCATTATATTTAATCATTTCATTTCTTGCTCATTGTTCTTGTTAATTTCGTTGGCTCTTTTTAATTTCAAGTGACTGCGAAAAAGCTGCCTCTTTACTGCTGGGACAGGACAATGAATTGGCCAGAAAAAATTGTGTGTTTGTCGGCCAAGCAGGCTCTAAAGAAAATCACCAAATTGGAAATTGATAAAAAGGAGCAGGAGCTCGATACCCACCACCCTCCGCTGAGGATACAAAAGCAGCAGAAGCATCAGCACCAGCACAAACGTCAACCGACCAATGACAGGCAGCAGCGTTGGCTCCTTTGCGGCAAATTCACACAACTGACGGAAAGAAAGACAACAATGGCGCAGAATTTAATTAAAGGAATCATCTTTATGGAATTTTATTTACATTGCTTTCGTAATCCTTTTCGTAATAATAAATAATTCAATAAAATGTACCATGTGTCGTCCTCTTAATATTCTTCAACATCCTTCTAAGTCGTATGAATGACAATTAAGGACTGGCAGGCAGGCAGGCAGACAGGAAGGAAGTGTGTAAGGTTTTCAATTAAAATTATGAAAATTAGTTTTCTGCCGGATATTGACCTAGTGAATGAGGTAATGTTTGCGGATTTCGCCAGATGTTTATACTCATGAACTTCTAAAATCGGAGCATCGGCCTCATATATTTTAAAACTGCTTCTTCAATTCAAATCTTGTTGCATGATTGTCAAGGATGTATCCTTAAAAAAAACGACATCGGTAGAGGATTTCCCCAGCAATTGATTTTTTATAGTTTCAATTATTACTAAATTTAATCAGCAAATCAGAAAGAAACAATCCTATTTGGCTTAAAATAATTAAATTGGCTTAAAATAATAATTAATTAATTTTGCCATACCGTTTGTAACACCTTGAAATATCGACCTGAGACTCTGTAAAGTATATATATTCTTGATTGTCATAAAATTCTAAGGCGATATAGCCATGTCCGTACGCCTGTCCGTCTGTTGAAATCACTAGAATCTAAACGAACGTCCAAAAAGGCGTCTTATAGTCGTAAATCGATCCAAAGGGAAAAAATTTTCCCTCACAAGGACTAAAAATACCCATAATAACCCCTAATATTTTAGAGTATTTAAGCATTTTTTTCAATATATCTGCTTGTACTTACTTGATATAAGGTACGCGCATTTCCCCTATAATAAAATAAGGGGGTAAAATAGGAAAAGAAGGATAAAAATGGTACGAACCAAATGGCCGCAGCTAAAATCATGGAATTGGGTGCTCTGACTGCATATACACGCAAAATAAAAAGATTTTTCAAAATTGTTGTTTTGTTTTTTTTTTTTATTTTTTGATCTTTTCTTTTCATAGTTTTTGTTGTAACTCTTACTCAGATTCCAGATCATTTGTTTTTGTTTTCCTAAACAGAAAACAAAGTATTTTAAAAAGAAGTGTGTGACATTTATTTGGTTCGGTTGCTAGCAGACGATCGTTTCAAGGGGCGCTACTCCCCCTTATCAATTTCCATGCAATGCAACAACTACTCTGGTTACTTATTGGTTGTAAATATGCCTCGCAAACTCAACTAAATGAGAACTGCTTCGGACTTAAATATACACCCGAAAATCCCAGTTCACTAGTTACCGAAAGCCTCTGTGGCCCGGCCGAACTTAACGTCTTTTTTACTTGTAGTTATGGAATTCAAATAGAATGGAAATACAAGCAACTGTAGCACCCACTATCTACCATGATTCATTTTATTTAAGCTTTTTGAAAATATAATTATAAGAATATTTATTTTTTAAATTGACTTGAAGTATTATTTCGATATATGTATATAGTGTAAACGTATTAGTAGCCTTAATAAAAGTATTATATTTATTTATAAAATATATTATTTATACCCTACACCACTTCGTGGACTAGGGTATTATAAGTTAGTTTCGCGCCAAATGTTTGTAACACCAAGAAATAATCGAGCTAGACCCACCTTTAAGTATACCGATCGGCTTAGAATCACCAGCTGAGTCGATTCAACGATGTCTGTCTATCCGTCCGTCCGTCCGTCTGCTGTCCAACTAAGCTTGTTCGCACTCTACTGGTCGCAATTGTTGTCCGATTGTCATGAAACTTGGCAGAAGTTATTTTTTACGGTCAAGGACCATCGGTATTGTAATTTGGAGGAAATCGGTTCAGATTTAGATATAGCCCACATACAAATGTCGCTCTCGATTTGACTTTTTCCGGCCTATAAAGCACATATAGTACCCGGTTTTCTTCAAAATTGGCTTAACACCTTATAATCAAACTAGAAATATCTGTGGAGAAAGCTGGTTAGATCAGTTCAGATTTAGATATAGCCCCTATACGAATGTCGATTTGACTTTTTCTGCTCTAAAATCCACTTATTGTGCCCGATTTTCTTTAAATTCGGTACAACATCTTATAATCGAACTAGAACCACCTATGCAGAAATTGGGTAAGAACGGTTCAGATTTAGATATAGCCCCCATACAAATGTCGCTCTCGATTTCACTTTGTCCGCTCTAAAATCCACATATTGTACCCGTTTTTTTTAAATTGGCACAACATCTTATAATCAAACTAGAAACACCTAGGCAAAAATTGGGTAAGATCGGTTCAGAGTTAGATGTAGCCCCCATACCAATGTCGCTCCCGATTTGACATTTTCCGCTCTAGAAACCACATGTTGTACCCGATTTTCTTTAAATTTGGCACAACATCTTATAATCCAACTAGAAACAAGTGAAAGCGGGTCACATCGTTCCAGGTTTCAATATACCCCCATACAAATGTCCTTTCCGATTTAACATTTTTTGTCAAACACATACATTTACAGGATGCAAAAATCCTTCCCGATTTCACTTTTTTACCGAATTGAATTGTAATGAGGTAGAAAGTCCGTCCGTCTTTAGCCTTTCCTTCCTTGTTTGGGAAATGCCCACATGTCCATACTTTGGTATAACCCAAATGGGGCCCCATTCTGATCTATTACAGCTCTAGAAACTACATCTTACATCGGATCTTCATCAAATTTTGCAGATCATGATAATTTGCAACTAGGAATACCTACCGTGATTGAGAAATATATAGGCCAATGTTTTGGACCAGGTCCCAAATGTTGTTATAGGACCCCTTTTGAAATGTCGGTCCGATTCTTCCCATTACTACTGTACAATTTGTATTTGTCTGTCGGATAAGTTGATCAATTACCATATTATTAACCATATTTGTTAAATATGACTAAAGATCAATTTATAGTAACTGTATAATTTATATGAACTAAAATATTGTTAAAATAAAATTTTAAAACAGGCCCTTCTCTGTTGTATCTTCCACATTCGACATGTATATAGATGCAGTACATAGATTGCAACTCGTTGCTAGGAATCTGATATTAGATTACCAAAGATAACAATTCGCTCCAAGTCTCCAAAAAATAACAACAAATTTACAGATTTTAGTTGCAAAAATACTACATTCGAAATCCATAAAAACAGACATGTTTTCTTCGACAATTCAAATATCTTCGAACACCAAGCCAAACTCAATGTTTGAGGCAACTCACACACACACCCACAAGAACATTAGGCCGGGTCATGACAGAAATCGATGCTTTAACCAACGAAAAATAAAATTTGGATTGTTTATTGATGGTTTGCAAAATATTTCGTCCTGTGTCAACGGATCGAAACGTTCCTGAAAACACCCCTAAAAATCACGCTTACCCGTGTAGCTATTATCCCACTGCAGCTATTTATTTTTACAAAATATTTCACTATGAAAACTTGCAAAAATACTATCGAAGTCCATTAACACTGTCCAACAAGTTAAGACGTTGTTGATTGGAACAGAATAACGACCTATAAGTCTGAGAAGGCATGTTGAGGAGCCCATCAACTTATTGTCCAGCTGGTCAGAGTTTCTTTTTACAGTTTAAACGCAAATTCGGCAAGTGAGTTGTGACTCTCGTTCGTTTGTGAGAATCATCTCCTTATAGAGGCCGGGTTTGATGTTAAAAAGTCGCTGCGAAGCCACTTGAAAAGACTTTTGACATGGTCGAAATCAAGATCGTGGTAGTCTGCAGACAAGTAATAAATGTCACCATGCCATTTGTAAAAAAAATTGCATTCTATTAAATATAGAAGCAAAATGGTCTTGAGCCAGGACAATATCCCAGTTCAAATCAAAAGTGGGTCAAAATTTTAATTTTTTGATTGAAGTTAAACAAGTAAAAAGGCCTTAAGTTCGGCCGGGCCGAATCTTATGTACCCTCCACCATGGATTGCATTCCATAGTATTACCGGAAGATCAGAGGCTGACGACTTTACAAAGAAGTAAAGTAACATATTTTGAAAATTGTGATACTTTAAATGCTATATTTGTTTACTATTTCAAACTATAAGGTATATTTAATTTTTAAATAAATTTCATTGCTTCATTATTATAATATTAATAGTCTACTACTACTATATATAAACTGCAATTGTACTCATAAAGTGAACATGAGGGAACAATCTTCAAAAATGTACTCTAAATATTAGGTGTATTTTCATTCGTCATTAGAGAGAAACATTTTCTCTCAGGACCGATTTCTCCCATTTGCAATTTCTTGTTTCAGCTACATTAATAAGAAAAGTACAAATTTCAGATATCCGTTATGTTTCGCCTCCATATTGGAATGAACACATCTAATTTTATGGTTCTAGATACATCCGTTAGCTTGGTACCACTTTTATAACTTTTTTTTA
Source organism: Polietes domitor (assembly GCA_947397865.1). Classification (NCBI taxonomy): domain Eukaryota; kingdom Metazoa; phylum Arthropoda; class Insecta; order Diptera; family Muscidae; genus Polietes; species Polietes domitor. The sequence continues at coordinate 143,855,431 of OX377618.1, forward strand.
ATTTTTGGAGAAATGCTCATATTGTGCGTGTCTACGAAGACAGATGAGTGTAACCACTGAATTTCATGATTCTAGCTACAGCCGTTTGCGTGGTACCAATTTTATCCCTCTTTGATCCTAAAAGTACGAATATCGAAATATATCCTTATTTTTCTTGCATACGAAGTCACAGCAATTTATAACCGAATTTCACTATTCTAACTGCAACCGCTTGAATGGTACCATTCTTATTCTCTTCGCCCCATTTTCCGCCTAAAAGTACAAATTTCGAAAAAATCCTTTATGTTTCGCGTCCACACAGCCAGATAAATGCATACACCGAATTTCATGGTTTTATCTTCAGCGGTTTGGTTGGTACAATTTTTATCCCTCTTTTCCAATTGTGTTCCTTAAAAGTACAAATTTCTATTTTCTTGTCTACGTAATTATAGGGATGTATTTCTAGCTGGTGTGGTATCATTGGTACCATTTTTATCCCTTTTGTCCCATTTCACCCGCAAATTTTTTTGTACTTTTTGGTGATTACTCGTTACTAGAGGAAGGTACGAAACAAATTTCAAGTGAATACAAATCAGAAGTTTTCTAAAAAATTGCTTAAATAGTCTAAATATTTCAGTCCTTGTTAGGGAAAATTTTTTTCCCTCTGGGCCGATTACGCCCACTTACAATCCAAACCGATCTGCAACTATAAGACACATTTACGGAAAATTTCAACCTCCTAGCTCATTTCGTTCGGAGGCTAGCGTGCTTTCGACACACAGACAGACGGACATGGCTAAATCGTCCTAAAATTTTACCAGGATAGAGAATATACTATATACTCCGTTGAATATTTCAAGGTGTTACAAATGGAATGACAAAGTGTATGTACCCCCATCCTGGAGGTGGAGGGTATAAAAAGTGTTACAAGTTAATGTCTGAGAGAATTATTTTTGTCAGAACTGTTTTGTAGAAAATTTATGAGGATCAGTTTTGTGGAAGATCTTAACCCTATTAACTCCTCTCTTTATGGGTCAAATTGGCCATATTTTCAAGAAATTAAAAAAAATCATTTCAAAAAGTACATTAAAGGATTGCAAATTTGCCGGAAAATTCAGTGGTGGTCACCAAAAAAAGCAAAATTACACACCAATTTATACAACAAAATTAATAGTGTTAAAATTCGTTTATGTTTTTTTAAGATCGATCTTTTTCGACAAATAATGTCGGTAGAGCACGGTAAACACAAAATACAAATTGAATATATTTTTTGCAAAATTTTCATTTTTGCGGGAGATATGACTAAATCGATTTGTATGTATCACTTTTTTGATTTGTAATTTTCTCACGATATATCCAACGTATCTGGCTCATTTTCGAAAGTCTATTAAGAACCAATGTTGTTTGTAAGTCAGTCGCGAAAAAAGCTGCATTTGCATTTCAAAATTTTCTAGCTGGGTTTCTGCAACTGTTCTTACACAAATATTCCCCATCAAGTCCTCAATCATATGCCAAAAAATATATGTTGGTATTATTTATATGGTAGAAAATTAATGTTAGTTCTGACTATAAGAATTCTCTCAGACATTCACTTACAACACTTTGTATAATGCTACTTTCGACCAAAAAATTAAAACGTTGACCCTTTGACTGCGACCAGTTGGACTATAAGTTTAAAAATGAAAATTTCGGCCCACTGTAAATAGGAACTCAGCCCAGCTGGACTATAAGTTTATTTTTCAAAAATTATCTACTCAACATGACCTTTCAGAATTATAGGGTTGCTACTCTGTTGCAAGATTGCTGCTGGACAGTGTAATCGACAATTAAGTTATTGTAAGACCAGAATAACAATTCATTAATAAACTTATTTGAAGGGTCTAGTAATTAGAAAAAATTTGCCAAAAATACAACATAAAGCAATTAAAAAAGCATTAATTTCGCAGGGACGAATCTTATCATAAACCTGCACATACATATCATAGATATTATATATTATTGCGGGTATCTTCATTCATTGTTAGGGAAGAAAGTTTATCCTGCGTATCGGTTCCGCCCAGTTTCAAGTCCAACTTTCCACCTTTCCATCCTTTTGCGCGTCTACGAAGTCAGAGAAATGTATAAATAGAATTTCATGATTCTAGCTGCAGTCTGCCTTAAATTAAACAAATTTCCAAAACAATCTTTATTTTGCGCGGCTACACACTCAATTTTATATTCTAGCTGCAGTCATTTTTCCAATAGGTACTTGACAACTTTGAATTTAATTTGTGAACGAACTATGTCACTGATCATCTAACTGTTACTTTCCTTTCTTTCAGTAAACTCAACATTTTCATTATGGTAAAGTACACGAACGAACAACGTATATAGATTATGGCAAGTAAGGAAAGGCTCAAGTCGGGCGGTGCCGACTATATGATACACTCCACTTTCTATCCGAATGCAATTCATTTCGGTAAAAAATTGAAAACGGGAAAGATTTTTGTGTTTCCTAATCATTGGCTAATATGACCTGACCCAATTTCATTTTTTCCTTCCATAATAGGTCATTCCAGTTCAAATATAACGTGTTGTGCTCAATTTGAAGAAATTCTCTAAAAATATGTGGTTTCTGGAGCGTAAAAAGTCAAGCTTGGAGAGAAATTTGTATTGGAGCTATATACAAATCTGAACCAATCTGACCCATTTTCACCACAGGTATTTCTAGTTTAAATATAAGATGCTTTGCCAAATTTGAAAACAATCTGATAAAATATGTGGTTTCTAGATCGGAAAAAGTTGGGAGCGAAATTTGTATGGGAGCAATGTATAAATCTGAACCAATGTGACCCATTTTCATCATGTAATGTAAGATATTTTGCCAAGTTTCTGTTATCTGTTAGAATACGTGGTATCTAAATCTTTTTTTCCTTCAAATTAAATAGCGTTCGTCTTTATCCCGAAAAACTTCGTTGTGCAAAGTTTCGTTTGGTCGTGGCTATAATTGCGACCTGTACTTTATTACAAGAATAGATGGACAGACAGACTGAGAGACAGACAGACAGACGCACATTGCTAAATCGATTCAAAAAGTGATTCTAAGTCGATCGGTATACTTAACAATGGGTCTATCTCTCTTCCTTTTGGGTGTTACAAACAAATACACAAAGACAATACTTTCGTGGAGTGTATAAAAATGTACTACCGAAGTTCGGAGTCGGTGACCGCAACTTTAAGAGCGTTAACTCCAATTTTCGGTCGTTATTCTCGCTCTATTAGACAAGCAATAACAAGTTTAGTGCAAAAATTCGAGTCTGCATATTCATTGTGTGATGCTGCCGTGCCAGTGAGACAACGGGTTGGTCAAAGTGACGAAAATATCGCTGCGGTTCAGGCGTTCTTAGCAAACGATCCAAATCAGTCGATTCCGCGGCTTTATCAAGAACTAGGCCTCGCCAAGACCACTTTATGGCGAATTTCGCTTAAGGATCTTGGTTTACAACCATACATGATCAAGCTGACTCAAGATTCCGATTGGGCTCTGGAGAAGATGCGCCAAGATTAGCAATATCATCGCAAAATCCTCTTCATTGACGAGGCTCATTTTTGGGTTCATGGGTTCTTTAACAAGCAAAATATGCGTTATTGGTTTGGTGAAAATTCACATGTGCTTCATGAATCACCATTTCATCCACAAAAAATAACTGTTTCGTGCGGTTTGTATACCGGGGCGTCATTGGGCCATATTTTGCGTCGACAATAACGATCGTCACGTTAACGATCGTTATCGCGCCATGATTACCAAATATTCAATGTGTGACCGATTCATCGAAAATAGGGACCAACGAATCGACTGCTGCCGACGTGCCCGCGGTAACAAATGAATGAAGACGAGTTCCATTCATAAATGCTTTAATTGTATTTCAAGTCGATCATAACGTTTTGGAAATATCTCAAATGGTTTGCGTTTCTTATTGGTAAACCCTGTATTTCGAGTCTACGTAACACAGAGCTAAATGTGCACTAATTTTGATTATTGTAGCTGCAGCGGTTTGATTGGAACTAGGGTGGAAAATTTCATTCCCGGGAATTCCCGGGAAAAAATAATTTATTTATAGGTATGTCCAATATGCTTTAAAATATCAACATTTAATAACTGGTGTGTTTTTTTAATACTGTCATATTACAAATTAAAAACGAATGTTATTGTCAAAATATTTTACAAATTATTTTTTATTTTACAAATATTTTTTTTATTTTCAAATATATATTGAGAAATGTAAAGTCATAATAGGAACATATAAATTCATAATGGGTAATGTAAATTTATAATAGGAAAATGTTAATTTATATTAAAAATAATTAATTCATAATAGGAACATACCATTTCATAATGAAATATACAAGTTTGTAATCAGCAAATCCAAATTCATAATCAGAAAATACATTTTCTTATTCAGAAAATATGAATTCATAATGAAAAAATATAAAATCATAAAAATGTAAATTTATAATAAGAACATTGATAAAATATGTGTTAATACAAAAATATCCATAGAAAAACGTACATACATAGCTTCGATTTACAGTTCCTGATTATGAATTCATATTTTATGAATATATATTCCTGAATAAAAATTTATATTTTCTCATTATCAATTTGGATTTTCTCATTTTGTATTTATATATCTCATTAACAATTTGTATGTTCTTATTATGAATTTATATTTCTCAATATTTCTCAACATTTCACATTACGAATTTAGAGTGCTGATTGTGAATTATCATGCTCCTATTATGAATTTACATTTCCTGTTATGAATTTACATTTCTCATCATGAACTTACATATTCTGATTATAAATTACATTTTCTCATTATAAATTTGAAAGGTGTAGACTAATCGTCAGAATTGGACATTTATATCGCAGGTAGAAGTGACTGATACCTACACTAGATTCAAAATTGAAAACGATTAAGGAAACAAATAACTCATATGACGGAGAATGTTAGAATAGTTATTATATATAATATATTTAGAATATGCATTCGTCTGGAGACAAAAATATTTTATAGAAACAGGGGGGAATATTCTAAACTGTAAAAACAATAGAAACATAACAAATTAATATTAATTTAATAAATTCATAAAAAATAAAAATATTGAAATAGTCCAGTCCTTAATTCATATATATATATATATATATATATATATATATATATATATATATATATATATATATATATATATAAAAATATATATAATATATATATATATATATATATATATATATATATATTCCTATTATAAAGGGTGATTTTTTAAAAGCTATAGGAAAGTTAAAAAAACACATACAATTCAGAAAAATGCATGAAATCTTTATTTGAATCGATCCATATAATTTAATGCTTGAAGATTATTTCATGCAAATGTTGACCTTGACTGCGCCTCAAATGGTCCATCCGCTCAGTCCAATTTTGGCATTTCCACGTTTTTGAGTAACAGAGGCCCAATTGCTGCGAACGGCGACGAATCGATAATTGATGGTCATCATTAACAGTGGCCGATACAGCTGCGATATTTTCTTCAGTTCGTACTCTACGTAAGCGTGGTGCGCAATTTAGTCACAATAGCCGGAATAGCCGCTTTAGTGGGTCGATTAAACTGACCATAAAATGGAAGCGCGCGATGAACTTTCTTAACAGAGCACGCATTTTGATAACAAAATTCAAGAATTTGCAAGCGTTATTCGTTTATAAGATGGTTAAATTGTAGATCAAACTGAAGATGTTTGACAGTGAAACAAAACATGAAACGTGCGTCAGCTGTTTAAACCAGTGTTGCCTTTATTTCTCTTGAAAGTTTCCAGACGAACAATTTTTATTGAATTCCAATTTTTAGACGAATTCTTTCTGGCTACATATGTAAGTAAATTGTTCTTGAATATGTTCACCTCAATTCTTCTAGGAAAACGAGAAAATTTACATTACGTAAGCCATAGTATTGTCGACATGATATTTTTATTTCAAAATAAAGATCCTGCAAATAGCCTCACAAAAAGTTTTTATTCCCCTAGCTGGGTTTCGCATAAAAAAGTTTTGTTTGTAGTAATATAATATAAACAAATACTCAACATATACTTATTATTGTCAGTTCTGTAAATACATATATGAATTTGAAATACATCTAAAAATTCCAATTTATATAGTAACATTAAATTCTTGATCAACATAATAAATAAATTATTTTTTTTTAATATTTCCCGTATTCCCGGGAAATTGAAAATGTTTTCCCGGGAATTCGCGTCCATTTTTTTCCGGGAATTCGCGTCCATTTTTTTCCGGGAATTCCCGGGAAAAACGATTCGGGAATTCCCGGACCCCTTGTGTCCCTTTTTGTCCCATTTAACACTAGGGTTTGCATCCCGGGATTTCCCGCGGGAAAATTCCCGGGAATTCGCACATTTTTCATTCCCCATATCCCGGGAAATTCGTACGGGAATCCCGCGGGAATTCAGTAGAAAATTTTACATATTCTTCGCATATTTGTTCCATCATTTCCACAATAAAATTAAAAATGTTGTATAAAAATGTAGATCACATAGCTTTTAATCAAGTATGTCAAATATTGCAGTTGGATGACAAAATATTTTTAAGCTGCGTTCGGATGAAGACTCAAAATCCACTTTTTCGGATTTTTCCTGTCAAGCTCCATATGAAAAAAAATCAAATCCGGGAAAAATAGATTTTGAGCGTGTATCCGAACGTCAAAAATAAGGAATTTAAAGTTTTCGAAGCGACAGGACAAAACACAACATTTCATTTAATGCTCTACTCACTATTAATGTGAACGATCGTTCTCCCTCGCGTCCACATTTTCCAATAAAATAAGAAATATCTGATCTTTAATTAATTTTGAAACTTGAAAAGATGATTAGAAATCTGTAACAGGTTCGTTGTGAAATATGATATATTTATTTTACTTTAATAAAATGTGAATGTTTCATTAGAAAAAATAAGCTTAAATCATGGCAAACAGTATGTTGACGATTTCCCGTGCTGTCCCGGGATCCCGGGAAATTGAAAAAATAATTCCCGTTTCCCGGGAAATAAAAAGTACGAGAAAATGCAAACCCTATTTAACACCCTAAAAGAATGAATCAATTTATGGTTCGCGTTCTCGCTATAAAAGGATTGAACTTACCAAGTACACAGCAGAAATTACCAATTACCCATCGTTTGACTGATACCATTTTAATCTCTCTATTCCCATTTACCGTTAAGAGTACGAATTTGGAAAAAAATTTTGCTTGTCTACGAAGTCAGAGGAGTATACGTTCCTCCTAATTCATTATTCTAGCTGCAGCCGTTTGGTTGGTACCATTTGTATCCCTCTTTTGTCCCATTTCACTCCCTACATATTTATAAGAATTCAGTTCACGTTTAAATACTCGAAATATTACGAGATATTAGGGGTCCTTGTTAGGGAAAAAAAGGTTCCTCTGAACTGATTTAGCTCATTCTCACTCCCAACCGATCTCCAACTATTGGGCGCATTATTGGCAAATTTCTTTCGTTTAGATGCTAGCGTTCTTTCAACAAACGGTCGGGCGGACGGACATGGCTAGATCGTCATATAATCGTATGGCTATTAAAAATATATATACTTTATAGGGCCGGTTTGACCTAGGGACAAAATATTCATTTGTATTAGACAATCCAAACTTTATTTCCGTGGGGACCACGACCCAGTCTAATATACATATCTATGGGCAATGTTGAGTGAGGGGAAAATAAGCGATCTAGTTCGATTCGAGTCGATTCCCTGGCATCGCATCATAGGAGTAATATGATTTTGCAGGTTCACTTTGCTCACATCCACACATATCATCCAACTATTGACTCATCCGAGCAACGAGTCAACGGTCTGACAAACTGATTGAATGACTGATTGAGTGAATGTGTTTGAATGGGTGATGTAACAACTTTTATTAGGACTTTTCGTTCATGTTGTTATTTTTATTGTAACAATCTGTTGATTGCCGTGATGATTGTCTGTAAAATGCACATTGATCCAATTACCAGATACTCTAGTCTAGTCGTCATATACCGGCAAACACAAGTTGTTGCCATAAAAATGGGCTTGGCCAAAAAACACAGGATTACTTTTTTTTGGTTTTTATGGCAAAAAAATAATGGCAGAGTGTTTACACTACGAACAGGGTAGGGCAGTTTCTTTCAAAAACAATCTTTTGATTTGAATTTCTGTTTGAATGTGTTTCCCGATAACCGTAACGCCCAAGGGAATATGCTGATTGATATGGGACTAAAACTTTTAAAATTATTAAGTACTACGGTAAGTAGTACGGTACGACAGACATTTTCCTGTCCATATGTCAATTGATTTATTTCGTTGTTGTTTTGTGAATTTATGATAAGCTATTTGAAATGTTTAAAAGGAATGTCGGAAATACATAATGTTCTACAGCGTGATCAAGTTGCAGACGTGAGGGGAGCACATATTTTCAAGACTAATGCCACAAACATTCAGCGTCGGAAACTGTTACTGTTTACGAGATAGACCCATCGTTTAGTATACAGAGTCGATTTAGCAATGTCCGTCTGTCTGTCCGTCCGTCGATTTGTCTGACCATCTACTCTTGTAATCTAAGTACAGGTCACAAGTATTCCCCGATCCTTACGAAAATTGGCACAATTAAGTTTTGCGGGCCAAGGACGGACGTTATTTAATTTGAAGGAAATCGGTTAAGATTTAGATATAGCCACCATACAAATTTCGCTCCCGATTTAACATTTGGCGCTCTCGAAAGCGCAACACCTTATATGTATTTAAACTAGAAATATCTCTGGCGAAAATCAGTCAAATCGGTTCAGATTTATGTATAGCTGCAATACAAATAGAAGCCATATCTTTTAACCGATTTTCTTCAAATTTTGCACAACAACTCATATTCCAACTAGAAACATCTGTAGCGAAAATGTGCCAGATTGGTTCAGATTTATATATAGCTGTCATACAAATATTGCTCCAGATTTTACTGTTTCTGCTCTAGAAACCACACATTTTAACCCATTTTGTTCAAATTTGTTCAAATTTGGCACAAGGACTTATATTACTACTATGATCGGTTCAGATTTATATATAGCTCTCATACAAATTTCGCACCCGATTTGACTTTTTTTGCTCTAGAAACCAAATAATTCAACGGATTTTGACCAAATTTGATACATTATATTGCAACTACAAACATCTGTGGTGATAGTGGCCAGATCGGTTCAGATTTATATATAGCTCCTATAGATATTTTGCTCCCGATTTGAAGTTTTCCGCTCTCGATACCATATGTTTTAAAAGATTTTCTTCAAATTTGGCGCAACACCTTATATTTGAAGTAGAAACTTCTCTTGTGAAAATGAGTTAAATCGGTAACTAGTAAATCAAAAAAAAAATTCTTTTTTCAAATCCATGCTTTATGCAAGCAGACTTCTATTGGGCCTAGAAATTCTTTTTTAGTTATCTTTTGTAGAAGGAAAAATTACTGTTACGTTAATAAATAATAATAATAATAATAAATAATAATAATAATAATAATTAATAAAAAAAATATTTAAAAACGTAACAGTAATTTTTCCTTCTACAAAAGATAACTAAAAAAGAATTTCTAAGCCCAATAGAATTCTGCTTGCATAAAGCATGGATTTGAAAAAAGATTTTTTTTTTGATTTACTAGTTATAACCTTTCTTTACTGTTGTGCTAAGAAAATCCACAGAAAACGTGTAATTTTACAAAGTTCGAATCAAAAATGCGCCTTTCAAATCCCGCCCATTTGCATATTGTCTAAGCAGGTTACAACTAAATAAACACACACAACAATATAGGAAGATCGTTGTAGAATATACTTAAAAAACTGGTTTTAATTTCGTATGGGAAGGGTCACGGCCACTTTCCGCCCATCTCGGTGTCGAAATACTCTAAAACCGGTTTTAATTTCAGATGGGAAGTGTCACGTCCACTTTCCGCCCATCTTTGCACAACTATTTACACTGGATCAACTCACACAAAATTTCAGCACTCTAGGTCTATGACACCTACTGACCATATTCGATTATATGTTTTAACTTCGTATGTGAGGTACCACGCCCACTTTCCCAATACCGTCCATTTCTGGCACAACTACGCAGGTTTATGCTAGATGCACTTACACAAAATTACAGTAGGTGTAATTTTGGATTTATCTTCATATGGGAGGTGCCATGCCCACTTTTGCATTACCGCTCATTTTAGGCGCAACTACGCACATTGATGCTAGATGCACTTACACAAAATTTGAGCACTATACGTGTCATAGAACTGACACTATTCGATAATATGTTTTAGCTTCGTATGGGAGGTGGTACGCCCACTTTTCCAATACCGCCCATTTTTGGCACAACTATGCACATTGATGCTAGATGCACTTACACAAAATTACAGCACTCTAGGTGTCATAGAACTGACTATATTCAATAATAGGTTTTAACTTCGTATGGGAGGTGCCACGCCCACTTTTCCAATACCGCCCATTTTTGGCACAACTATGCGAATTGATGCTAGATGCACTTACACAAAATTTCAGCACTCTAGGTGTCATAGAACTGACAATATTCAATAATAGGTTTTAACTTCGTATGGGAGGTGCCACGCCCACTTTTCCAATACCGCCCCTTTTTGGCACAACTATGCGAATTGATGCTAGATGCACTTACACAAAATTTCAGCACTCTAGGTGTCATAGAACTGACAATATTCAATAATAGGTTTTAACTTCGTATGGGAGATGCCACGCCCACTTTTCCAATACCGCCCATTTTTGGCACAACTATGCGAATTGATGCTAGATGCACTTACACAAAATTGCAGCACTCTAGGTGTCATAGAACTGACAATATTCAATAATAGGTTTTAACTTCGTATGGGAGGTTCCACGCCCACTTTTCCAATACCGCCCATTTTTGGCACAACTATGCACATTGATGGTATATGCACTTACACAAAATTTCAGCACTCTAGGTGTCATAGAACTGACAATATTCAATAATAGGTTTTAACTTCGTATGGGAGATGCCACGCCCACTTTTCCAATACCGCCCATTTTTGGCACAACTATGCGAATTGATGCTAGACGCACTTGCACAAAATTTCAGCATTCTAGGTGTCATAGAACTGACAATATTCAATAATAGGTTTTAACTTCGTATGGGAGGTGCCACGCCCCTTTGTCCAATTGGTCAAATTTTTCCATTTCCTTGTATTGTCATCGAAAATGATTAAGTGTGCAAAATTTGAGCAAAATTGGTTGAGAAAAAAGCTTTCAAAAATTGATTTCAAATTTTGTGGCACACAAACATATATAGAAAGTAACCTTATATAAAGCATGGAAAAAGTACAGAAATTAACCAATTTTGATCAAATTTGACACAATACCTAATATTTTAAAATCATCTATTGTTAAAATGGATGGGGTTGTTTGTCCTTGATTTATCGATACTTTCACGGTGTTTTTTCTTCGAATATTCCCGTAAGAACGTTCGGTAGAGATACGCGTTACCAGGAACTCTCACCCATATGTTGTCGATTGGACAACCGACCGCACCACACATTACAGAATGAATTCGTTCTTCACCCATACTATCCGTATGTGAAATCGACTTCCGGCAAATATCATTCCCGCCAATTCTGATATACAGAAGTTTAAAACAAATGTCAACAGACACTACTCCCTCTTTCCTCCTTCATGTACGTTATCTTCCTTCCGCCCTGAGTGTTGGTTCAGTGGAAAAAAGTTATATTTCACCTGGAAATATACATTGTGAAAGAGGGTATCATCGGTCCATGATATAGGACATTTTATTAATTAATTAAAGAGGAAACATTAAAGAGCATGTGACAATGTATTAACATAAATAAGAATAAAATCAATTAACAAAAAAATTGCCAGAATTGAGAAAATAGGAATTAAACATTAATTATCTTTTAAAACACATAAGTACTTTCGGAGAGTTATAGATGTCAGTTCGTGTGGAATTTGACATCAGTAACTTCTGGTTAACTCCAACGGAGCTACCTGATCAGTAGACCTCGGATTGCATAACTTGAAATTGGTTGCTTACATTTTGCTAGTAACGTGAAAACACCAAAAAGTACAACACAGATTTAGCGGGTAAAAATGATACCAATGATACGACAACAGCTAGAAACATGAAATTTACTTAAACACGTTAAATAGATGGAATTTTTCAAAATTTTTACTTTATAGGGACACAATTGCAAAAGAAACATAAATGATTTTTTCCAAATATGTACTTTTAGGCAGAAAATGGGGGAAAGGGGGATACAAAATGTACCAACCAAACGGTTGCAGTTAGAATATTGAAATTCGGTATGTACATTACTTTGACTGTGTAGATGCTAAAAATAAAGATATATTTCCATATTCGTGCCTTTGGGATCAAAACGGGACAAAATTGGTACAAAACGAAGGGCTGTAGCTAGAATCATGAAATTCAGTGTTTACACTCGTCTGTCTTCGTAGACATGTAAAATGAGTATTTCTCCAAATTCGTACTTTTAGGGTCAAAAAGAAAAAAAGATAAAACTGGTACCAAGCGAACAGTTGTAACATAGAATCATGAAATTAAATATATAAACAAATATAGTAATGTACAGATGTATCTAGAATCATGATATTAGATATATAGTAATATGCATAAAAAATATCAAAATTTTCCTAACATGGTTCCGCACTTCTATGTAAAGTCGACAGTCACTAATCTGCAGGAAATACAGCGAAATGAACTCCATGGTGAGTAGAGTGATTAAAAAGCCGGGTTTTCTGCTATGTCGGGTTTTCGAAAACCGTGATTTTAAAAACCCGGCTTTCTTTTTATGAAACAAGTAAGGAAAGGCTAAAGTCGGGCGGGGCCGACTATATGATGAAGTGACTAACTTTCACAATTGGTTGTTTCAGTTCAAGTAAACGTGTTATGCTCATTTAGAAGAAATTCGGTGAAAATACGTGGTTTCTGGGGTGGAAAAAGTCAATCCGCGAGCGAAATTTGTATGGGAGTTATATGTAAATCTGAACCGATCTAACACATTTTCGCCATGGGTGATTCTAATGGAAACATTAGATATTTTGCCAAATTTGATGAAGATCTGTTAAAATGTGTTGTTTCTAGAGTAGAAAAAGTAAAATCGGGATCGAAATTTGAATGAGAGCTATATGTAAATCAGAACCGATTTGACCCATTTGCAGCATGGGTGTTTATAGTTGAAATATAAGATATTTTGCCTAAGTTGAAGAGGATCTGGTAAAATATGTGGATTTTAAAGCGGAAGTATTTGGGAGCGAAATTTGTATGAGATATATATATAAATCTGAACCGATCTGACCTAGTTTCGCCATGGGTGTTTCTAATGGAAACATAAGATATTTTGCCAAATTTAAAATGTGTGGTTTCTAGAGTAGAAAAAGTAAAATCGGTAGCGAAATTTGAATGGGAGCTATATGTAAATCAGAACCGATTTGACCCATTTTCAGCATGGGTGTTTCTAGTTGAAATATAAGATATTTTGCCTAATTTGAAGAGGATCTGTTAAAATATGTGGTTTCTAGAGCAGAAATAGTCAAATCGGGAACGAAATTTTAATGGGAGCTATATATAAATCTTAACCGATCTGACCAATTTTCAACATAGGTGTTCCTAGTTTAAATATAATATGTTTTGCCAAATCTGAAGACAATCTGATACAATATGTGGTTTCTAGAGCGGAAATAGTCAAATCGGGAGCGAAGTTTGTAAGGGAGCAATATATAAATCTGAACCGATCTAACACATTTTTACCACAGGTGTTTCTAGTTGAAATATAAGATGTGAAAAGTGATTCTAAGACGATCGTTATAATTAACAATGGGTCTATCTGTCTTCCTTTTGGGTGTTACACACAAATGCACAAAAACATAATACTCTCGTGGAGTGTATAAAAACCGGTTGGGCCGGTTTTTTTCTTGAAACAGTAAAAAATGGGGAAATTTTTCATTATAGGATAATTCCACAAAATGTTGACCCATTGAACATACTCGTTCTTGGGGATAGGACAATTCTGATGCTATAAAAGTAATTTCCGTTCCAAATTTCAAGATTATAGACCCAGTCGTTTGGTAGGATCGTGATGCAATTTGATACAATTCCTTGTTATCACTCATCTACACTGTAAGGCGAATATCCTCACCGAATTCCATGATTACAGCGTCAGCCGTGTTTTTGGTACCATTTATCACCCTTTTCTCGTCTACCCTTTAAAAAAATGCCTTCATTTTGCGTTTCTAAGCATATTCAGTGATGTACACGACGATTTCCATGATTCTAGCTACGTCTGTTTGCTTGGTATGTAATGAGCAGGGGTTTAATAGAAGGTCAAAGATTGAAGAAAAAGAACAACCAAAAGTAAAACTGCGATAAAAATAATATGCGAAGATTATATGGAAGTTCTAGACATTTTTAAGAGAGATTTAGGGTAGACAAATGGGAGCCATTAAAGCCACTAGCAAGCAGTCGGGTGGGGGAGTTCGTGTCACCTAAATTCCCTGATGCATATATATTCCCTATTACACAAATGTTGTTTTAGACTCCCCAATATTTAAGATCATTTATTGTCAAGCAGAACGAATGGACCAAAAGCTAGTGTGAAGATACTGGGTTTCATTCGATACAACTTTTAATGTATTAGTCTTTCAGATGATGTTAAAGACTGACGCCTCATTACCCCCCATACCATTGACCTACCCACAATTTGTCCTACCTTACACTTTTTAAACCATCATTTAAGAAAACGTATAAATAGATATACACTTCCATTTTAATTCAACAAAATTTCTCATATAATATCAAAATTCATTCGGTACTTATACTAGTTATTTCCTAATGGTACATCTACTTTAAAATGGAACCACACTATATTCTAATAGTTGTAATAATCTTGACCTAATTGCAACTTCTCAAATAATTCCTATCTTGGAAACGTTGCATGAATAAACTTAGTCGGATTACACCATTATAATAATGGCTATCTTAAACAAGTAAGGAAAGGCTAAGGTCGGGCGGGGCCGACTATATAATACCCTACACCACTCCCTGCGTATGTACCTCGCTTTGATTACTAAACCCAGGTATTTCATGGGAGCAATTTTATGTAGTTCATACAAATTATATAAATTATATGAATATAATGTATATGCTATAAATTAATCTTTAGTCAAATTTAACGAATATGGTAAATAATATGGTAATTGATTCAATTGTCCGACAGACAAATACAAATAATACAGTAGTATACCAAAGTCATACCAAAGTACGGACATATGGACATCACCCAAACAATTCTCATTGCAATTCAATTCGGTAAAAATTGAAATCGGGAAGGATTTTTGCATCCTGTAAATGTATGTGTTTGACAAAAAATGTTAAATCGGAAAGGACATTTGTATGGGGTATATTGAAACCAGGATCGATGTGACGCGCTTTCACCACGTCTGTTTATTGGTGAAATATAATATGTAAAATTTGGCCAAAATCGGTTAAACATTCGGGAGCAACATAGGGGCTATATAGGGGCTATATATAAATTTTAGTTGGATTATAAGATGTTGTGCCAATTTTAAAGAAAAACGGGTACAATATGTGCATTTTAGAGCGGAAAAAGTCAAATCGGGAGCGACATTTGTATGGAGGTTATATCTAAATCTGAACCGATCATACCCACTTTCAGCATATGTGCTTCTAGTTCGATCATAAAATGTTGTGCCAATTTTAAAGAAAATCGGGTACAATATGTGGTTTCCAGAGCGGAAAATGTCAAATAGGGAGCGACATTTGTATGGGGGCTATATCTAAATCTGAACCGATCTTACTCAATTTTTGCATAGGTGTTTCTAGTTGGATTATAAAATTATAAAGAAAATCGGGTACAATATTTGGTTTCTAGAGCGGAAAATGTCAAATCGGGACCGACATTTGTATGGGGGCTATATCTAAATCTGAACCGATCATACCCAATTTTTGCATACGTGTTTCTAGTTCGATTATAAGATGTTCTGCAAAATTTAAAGAAAACCGGGTACAATATGTCGTTTCTAGAACGGAAAATGTCAAATCGGGAGCCACATTTGTATGGGGGCTATATCTAAATCTGAACCGATCTTACCCAATTTTTGCATAGGTGTTTCTAGTTGGATTATAAGATGTTGTGCAAATTTTAAAGAAAATCGGGTACAATAAGTGGTTTCTAAAGCGGAAAAAGTGAAATAGGGACCGACATTTGTATGGGGGCTATATCTAAATCTGAACCGATTTCCTCCAAATTCAATCCGATGGTCCTTGGCCAGAAAAAATTACTTCTGACAAGTTTCATGACAATCGGACAACAATTGCGACCTGTAGAGTGCGAACAAGCTTAGATGGACAGCAGACGGACAGACGGACAGACGGACAGACGGACAGACGGACAGACGGACAGACGGACAGACGGACAGACGGACAGACGGACGGACGGACAGACGGACAGACAGACATCATTAAATCGACTCAGCTGGCGATTCTAAGCCGATCCGTATACTTAAAGGTGGGTCTAGCTCAATTATTTCTTGGTGTTACAAACATATGGCGGAAAACTAACTTATAATACCTTAGACCACGAAGTGGTGTAGGGTATAAAAATGTTACTATGAGTACGGGCTTAACGATCATTAGAAAAACTACGATAGAGAATACATCGAGCAAAACAAAACTGGCCACAACAACACAATCAAAACAAGTACATATTTGAGGAGATGATAATTCGATTTCCTAGCAGGAATATTCGCATTATTTCCTAATCCTTAGTATGCTACTTTTTCCAGAATCTGGGGTTTTCTTTTTTTTTGTGATTTTGATTTATACGAAATTGCTCGAAATCTTAAGAAAAATCTATCAGTTGCTAGTAAATAGATTTCTAATGAAACTTTATAAATGTTACTCGCGAATATGTCAAAATCCCTAACTTTTGTGTTTGGACTTTTTTTCTTATCGGAGATGCACACGTAATAAGAACTGAATTGGTTGCTGGTTTCTTGTCAGACTACTCAATTAAGTTCAAGCTGTACTATGTTCCATATGTTTGATTAGTCCCTTACAACAATCGATGATAAAGGGTAATTTTTTAGCTATTATCTTTTTGGCAACACTGGTTTAAACAGTTGACGCACGTTTCGTGTTTTGTTTCCTGTCAAACATGTTCAGTTTGTTCTTTAATTTAACCATGAATCGTCTTACAAACGAACAACGCTTGCAAATTATTGAATTTTATTATCAAAATGAGTGCTCTGTTAAGGAAGTTCATCGCGCGCTTCCATTTTATGGTCAGTTTAATCGCACCAAATTTACATTGATGGACATTAAACCACCAACACGCTTACGTAGAGTGCGAACTGAAGAAAATATCGCAGCTGTATCGGCCAGTGTTAATGACGACCATCAATTATTTTATCAATTATATTACGTGGAAATGCCAAAATTGGACTAAGCGGATGGACCATTTGAGGCGCAGTCAAGGTCAACATTTGCATGAAATAATCTTCAATCATTAAATTATATGGAACGTACTATCGATTCAAATAAAGATTTCATGATTTTTTCTGAATTTTATGTGTTTTTTTTTTTTGAAAAACTTTCCTATAGCTTTAAAAAATCACCCTTTATATTGAAGTTGATATAATTAATTATTCTTCCGAAAAACCAACAACAATTAATTTTCTTCTGCTACACTATTGCATGACAGTTGATTATTATTGATCGCAAAATTAACGAAGACACAAACATTTCATACATGTCGTAGTGTTTGAAGCAGATTTTGTTCGTCAAACATGTTGTTTGATATCTCAGTTATCAAATTAATTCTATATACAACTTTTTACAAACATATATACAAATTCCCATGCAAACAAAACCATTTTTTTCCTGACTACAACAGAGAGCTCAAGCCTCCTAGAACTCAAAATCTCCCAAAAGGATCATTACAGGTACCATTTTTATCCCTGTTTACCAAATTTTTCCTAAAAAAGTTAGATTTTTGCAAAATATTTCCTTTGACGCATTCATGCCCAACCGTTTCATCTGGGCTGGGTTACAATTTTTATCCCATTTAATCCCTTAAGAGTACAAATTTCGAAAAATTCCTGCTTATCTGTGATCTACGCTGTAAAATAAATTTCATTATTGTAGCGTCATCCGTTTTGTTGGTACCTTTTTATACCCTTTTCCCTTTAAAAGTACAAATTCCGAAAAATTCCTTCATTTTGCGATTCTAAAAATTTTGAGGGATGTACACACCAAATTATGGTTTCAGCTTCATCCATTTTATTGGTACTATTTTTATCCCTTTTTACCCGATTTCACTCCCAAAAAGTACGAATTTTGAAAAAAAAAATCTTGGGAGCGTTGAAGCTATAAAGGATTTTTTACCAAATTTCAAGATTCTAGTCCCAGCCGTTTGGCCATTGCGGTGGTACAATTTGTATCCCTCTTTAACCCATTTTACCCCTTAAAAGTACGAATTTAATGATGATTTACTGAATATTTTTTCCTGGGACCAATCAGTATATGAGCTAATCGCTCTCGAAAACACCCCTAAAAATAATCAAATCGTCAATTTCAAACTCACAGGTTTTCTGTGTTCGTAAAGTTTTTTAATTAATTTGCTACCCCTTCTAAAAAGTTTATAAACAAATTTGCATCGAAAAAGATGCACTATTAACAAGTAAGGAAAGGCTAAAGTCGGTCGGGGCCGACTCTATGATACACTCCACTTTCTATCCGATCTTACCCACTTTCACCATAGTTTTGTTTAGTTGGACTATAAGATGGTGTGCCAATTTTAAAGTAAATCGAGTACAATAAGTGGTTTCTAGAGCGGAAAAGTCAAATCGGGAGCGACATTTGTATGGGGGCTATATCTAAATCTGAACCGATCTTACCCAATTTCTGCATAGGTACTTCTAGTTGGATTATAAGATGTTGTCCCAAATTTAGAGAAAATCGGGTACAATATGTGGTTTCTAGAGCGGAAAATGTCAAATCTGGAGCGTCATTTGTATGGGGGCTATATCTAACTCTGAACCGATCTTACCCAATTTCTGAATAGGTGTTTCTAGTTGGATTATAAGACATTGTGCCAAATTTTAATAAAATCGAGTACAATATGTGGCATTTAAAGCGGAAAAGGTCTAATCGGGAGCGACATTTATATTGGGGCGATATCTAAATCTGAACCGATCTTACCCACTTTCACCATAGGTGTTTATAGTTGGATTATAAGATGTTGTGCCAAATTTAAAGAAAATAGAGTACAATATGTGGTTTCTAGAACGGAAAATGTCAAATCGGGATCGTCATTTGTATGGCGGCTATATCTAAATCTGAACCGATCTTACCCAATTTCTGCATGGGTGTTTCTAGTTGGATTATAAGATGTTGTGCTAAATTTTTAGAAAATCAGGTACAATATGTGTCATTTAAAGCGGAAAAAGTCAAATCGGGAGCGACATTTATATGGGGGCTATATCTAAATCTTAACCGATCTTACCCACTTTCACCATAGGTGTTTCTAGTTGGATTATAAGATGTTGTGCCAAATTTAAAGAAAATTGGGTACAATATGTGGTTTCTAGAGCGGAAAATGTCAAATCGGGAGAGACATTTGTATGGGGGTTATATCTAAATCTGAACCGATTTGCCTCAAATTAAATAGCGTTCGTCCTTGATCCACAAAACTTAGTTGTGGCAATTTTTGTTAAGATAGGATTATAATTGCGACCTGTAATTTGATTACAACAATAGATGGACAGACGGACAGACGGACATTGCTAAATCGACTCAGAAAGTGATTCTAAGCCGATCTGTATAATAAACGATGGGTCTAACTCGTTTCCTTTTGGGTGTTACAAACAAATGCACAAAGACATAATTTATATATAGCTCCCATACAAATTTCGCTCTCGATTTGATTTTTTCCGCTCTAGAAACCACAAATTGTATCAGATTGTCATCAGATTTGGCAAAACATCTTATTTTTCAACTAGAAACACCTGTGGAAAAAATGTGTTAGATCGGTTCAGATTTATATATAGCTCCCATACAAATTTCGCTCCCGACTTGATTTTTTCCGCTCTAGAAACCACATATTGTATCAGATTGTCTTTAAATTTCACAAACTATCTTATATTTCTACTATAAACACCCATGATGAAAATGGGTCAGATCGGTTCAGATTTATATATAGCTTTTAGTGTGTCGACTTAGTTCGGTGGAATATTTTGTTTATCAGCGTTTCTCATTTGTCGTATGTGACCGCTGGTACTAATATGAATCCTGATTTAAGTCAAAGACATACATTCGTTGCGAAAGTTCTGATGAGATGGGGTAGCGCCCATCGAAACTGCGCAGTCAACTTTTAGCTGCAACAATAAAGGTCTCACTTTGCCTTTTTTGCTAATTTTTGGGTTCTGCTGAAGACTTCAGCACAACCTATGGTCTTAAACCAAAATAAATGACAAGACATGTCACACAAATTTCACTCCCGATTTCACTTTTTCCACTCTATAAACCACATATTTTAACAGATCTCTTTCAAATCTTTCAAAATATCTTATATTTCAACTAGAAACACCCATGGTGAAAATGGGTCAGATCGGTTCAGATTTACATATAGATCCAACACAAATTTCGCTCCCAGATAGACTTTTTCCTCCCCAGAAACCAAGAATTTTCTCCGTATTTCTTTGAAGTGAGCACAACACGTTATATTTGAACTGTAAAAACTTATTTTGATAGTTAGTCACTTTATTCCATGTTTGGATATAGCCCCGATACAAATATTTTTTTCGATTTGACAAAATGGACCAGGTCATATTAGCCTATGATTAGGAAACATACAAAAATTCTTCCCGTTTTCACTTTTTACCGAGTTGAATTGTATTCGGATAAAAAGTGGAGTGTATCATATAGTCGGCCCCGCCCGACTTTAGCCTTTCCTTACTTGTTTTTCATATGAAAAATCTCCCAAAAAATTATATCATCTGCGGTGTCTTGCAAAAAAAAATTACATTGCGATGGTGACTCTGGGCGTTCCCAACAATCTTTACTCTTATACTTTACCAATTACTGGGTGATTGTTTCATTTTTTGTGTGTAGTTTTTCCATTTCGGGACATTTTTATTTCTTACCAAATTTTAGTTTTGGCGATTTTTTGATTTTTCATAGCGAATATGTGATGGGCCCCATAAATAAACAAAATCGGTTTGATCCTATATGATTGTAGCTGCGCATATTGATTGACTATAATAAGTTGAATCTTGAGTGATATGTAAATAAATCAAAAGGTACATTTTAAGAAATGTTTGTAACATCCGCCATGTATTTTTTACATGTTTCAATCATTTTTGTCAATGTTCGTCTGTCTGTCTCTCTGTCCATCAATTTTTATAATTAAAGAGCACAAGAGTTTGTTTAAGTGTAAACGTATATTTTAGCCAGATATATCTAGAGTGAATGTTGTTCACATCTGTCTTTATTATAGTTTTTTTATAGTTATAGTTTTTTTATAGCCTCCAGACATATATCCTTGCAAAGATGCCCTTTTCTGCAATAGAATCACAACTTTTAACCGATTTATGCAATTTGTCTAATACTGAAATTTTGTTATTTAACATAAAATACTTGAACACTTCTCGCGATGGTTTACCAACAATCGGTTTGACCCGCCGAATAGATGGAGTTTGATATTATCATAGACACACACCTATTTGACAATTGTGAATGTTTGTATAAATATAATCGGAGGCAATACAACTTAATATACGCGCCATAAATTTAAGCATTTTTGCCAAAAGACTGGCGTAAGTTGTCAGCTGTGTGTGCTTGCGACTGCACAGATTTACTAACGCCATCTTCATATTACTGAGTTAACAGACACACTTATGGTGTCTATACTAGGCTGTATTGTCTTTGATATAGCACAATGTATACCAAAGACACTGTAGTTTAAAACAATATTTCGTAAATTTGTACCAACTTCTCTCAAAGGGTGGGGAATAAAGTTTTTGTATGCGATTGCGTCTATTCGCAATTTTCGTAGAGCTTTCATGATATCGAGTTAATAGACCAACTTACAGTGTCCATATTAAACTGTTTCTGTTTTACATAGAAAATGGCCTGAGCTTTCATTACTTAGGCTTAGGGGAAAACGGGACAAAAGGTGATAAATAGTGTGGTGTCTACATTGAAATGGCTGCATGGCCGCGCCAAATAAAGAAATTTTTGATATTATCACTTTTTTGGGTCAACATGGGGAAGAGGATAAAATTGGAATCGACCAAAGGGCTGCAGATAGAATCATAAAATTCATTGTGTAAATTCATCTGCCTGTGTAGACACAGAAAATAAAGGATTTTTTCCAAACTCTTGATTTTAGAATCAAAATGGGAGAAAACTGAAACCTTCTTTGATCTTCCTTATCGATATCATAACTTTGGATTGCGTCATTACATTATAACGATATTGGTTTCATCTGAAAGAATGTCCATGTGGTTCAATGACTCAAAAAATAAAAATAAATTGTTATCCTTGAATATCCTAAAAAATATATCTTTAATTTGTATACAATGCAGGTTGTAACACGCAAGCGGAAGCGAGATAGACCCATCTTATCTTATTATGCCGATCGACGATCGAAACAATTTTTGAGTCGATATAGCAATGTCCGTCCGTCCGTTTTATTCCAATTATCAGGTTCAGATTGATTATTTCCACTCTAGAAATAGCAGTTAATATTTCCAATAGAAACATCTATGACTCCCCCGATTTGATTCTTTCTGCTATACAAAGCATATATTTAACAGATTTCTATTAAATTTGGGAAAGCGTCTTATATTTCAATTACAAAGCATGTGCTAAAAATGGGTCAGATCGGTTCAGATTTATATATAGCTCCCTTTCAAAGTTTGTGTTCAAATTTTCTACAGATAGAAGTATGAAATTTGTAGTATATTCGCCTCTTATAGCTATATCGTATATCACCCAGTTCAAATGTAACGTCCTTTTTATACCCTACACCACAGGGTATAATGCCTAGGTGTAGGGTATCATATAGTCGGCCCCGCCCGACTTCAGCCTTTCCTTACTTGTTTTATTTTGATTTGGATATTTTGGGATATTTGATTCTCTACAAAATATAAAAAATCAGAGTGGGTGGCCATTGGTTAAGAAAATGCAGTTGTTTATCCAATGCATTGCCATATTTCAGCAAGGCAACAATATTTGGAAACTCTATGAAAGCGCAAACAAGAATGAATCGATGTGTGGTGTTTGAATCTCAGAATTTTACAATTATACCAGATACATATTAAATATTTAGAGGCCATAAAGCCGTCCATATTTTGATAAAATAAATTTCCAATTCTCATAGACAAACAAACAATATTAAATTTGGGCGGGACCGATAACCTCAATTCCATTACAAGGTTTTTATATAATACTAGAAAAACATTCTCTTTTTAAGAGAGCAGATCAACGCAAATATTACGGTAGTAAGCCCAATCGAACACATCTAATGTAATACCGTCACTTTATTCAATAATACAAAAGCTCTCCGTAGATGTCGCTCGGAAGTTGACGCAAGCGCGATAGGGGGTTTCGACAATCAAGACACAAACCGTTTTTTTAATTTTAGTCATTTCTGGTTGCACAGGCCGACTGAAAGTTTTCATATAATTCAAAGAAGTTGAAAATGAGAAGATATGTTAGTTTTTATATACAAGAACGGAACTGTAGTTTGAGGTAGGAGGGAAACAGATTTATAAAGAAAGAAAGGAAAACGTATTGTCAATAAAATCATATCTATTTGTTATTACTTCTACAATAAAGTAGAATATAAACTGAAACCTGTGTTAAATTGTCATTCGAACAATGTCGATTAAAATTAACACACGATTAGCAGGTGTTTCATTGGTTCATTGGATAAAAAATTGGAAAAGATGCGGAAATATATATAAATCATATTATATTTAAAAAATACACACTTGGCGGGCGTGGAATACTAGCCGGTCATTTCATTTACCCGTCCAGGGTAAATACAAAAACAAGTAAAACGTCGTTGAATTCGTCCAGTCCGAATCTTATACACTCTCCAGATTCAGAGACTGTAGACTTCAGGTATAATAGCTGTGAAATATTAAGAAAATTTTGATATTTTTTGCTAATAGATAATTAAAATTAATTAATGAATTTAAAAGACTTATAGGGAGAGTCTGCAAATATTCTTTTATTGCTTGATAGCCTTGAGTATATATGAATTATTCCATGTCAAGCGGTACGATACTTGACCTCGGTAGCTTTGAAATTTTGTGTATGCATTCTTTTCATAAAAATATTGAAAACGTATTTTTGGAAAAAAATAGAATTTTTTCACGAATTATGATAAATTTTTTGAACAAGGTATGTTCATTCAATCGCCAGTAAATCATGAAATACTTGACCGATTTTAATGTGCTATACCTTGTTTTGAAGGTAATTTCAATTACTTTTTTAAATTTTAAAGGAAATTGAAATTACATTCAAAACAAGGTGTAGCACAATAAAATCGGTAAAGTATTTCAGGAGTTACATCCGATTGAATGAACACACCATTTTCAAAAAAACTCGAGGTCAAAATTCGTACAGCTTAACATGGAATGACTCATGAAATTAGAATCGGCTATACAAAAATACAGATTGTTTTTTTCTTGTTGTATTGAAAAGGTTGAACTTTGTCATGTAATAACACAATGCAGCATGAAAAAATATAACCATTACGTAATAAAAGACAAAAAAGACCCGTGTATCCCAGTTATGCCCTAAGTCATGCACTTTTGGATGGGCCGCAAAGATTTGGGGCCTCGGTATAATTTTTCCAAAAAGTTTTCAGGCTCATATCTTGCAAACCGTTTGTAATTTTGATTCACTATCTGAGGCAAAGTTGTAGCTCTTGTCATACAAAAACAAAAAAAATTGTGAACATATAAATTCAAAAAAACTTCATCTTCAAGGTCACAATCGCGAAAACGTTAAAAACGATTTTCAGCTTCATAGGTAGCAAACCGTTCAAAATTTAACGAAACAATCAACTAAAATGTACCTAAGATCTCAATAAACAACTTTTTAGAACATATGAACTTCCTAGGAATGATTATTAACAACGTTTAAGTAGGAAAAATACATCTTGCAGAACTGTTTCTGTTAATGGCCAATCCGACTACAGTGCGTATGAGTGATATTGCCTTAATCAACAGCACGTATACGCTACCTACACACACTGCATATAAGGGCTGTTTTTTCTTAAAGCCGGGATAACAAGCTGCGATAACAAAAACGCTAATAAAAATTTAATTTTTTGCTCAAAATAAAAATATAGGTATCAAAATAAAATTTTCATAAAAATATTTTGTGTTGACTTTATTGGACCTCGATAACCACAATTTTGACTTACACTGGATCCTGGATCCAGGCTAAGTCAAAAATTTTTAACACAAAATTATTTTTCCAAATTTGTTTTTCACATACACATTGATATTGCTTTTGGCGACAATTTTAAAAAATATTTTTTTATTTTGAGTGAAATTTTAACATTTTATTTAGATTTTTGTTATCGCAGCTTAGTTTCCGGTCTTAAAGAAAAACAGCCATATAATATTTGTTCGACGACATTTGAGATTTTGGCCTTATTTTATATTTATTTTATATGTTCACAATTTGTCTTCTTTATGATAAGAGCTACAACTTTGCCTCAGAGAGTAAATCAAAATTACAAACGCTTTGCAAGATCGAAAGAAGTCTGAGAAAATTATCACTTTTTTGCAAAAATGCATGATTCTGGGCAAAACTGGGAGACACGTTTTTTTTGTTTCTTATCACGTAGTGGTATCCGTATATGGTTATATTTCCATGACTTAAAACATAAACACACGACAGGCTCGGCAGTGCCTCATCCGATCAACCAAATTTGTCAGTACAGCCCAAAATCCACACTATTGTATTCTCAATAGTCACGTGTTGGTTCGCTGAACCCCATATTCGACCATTTTGCTTATTGACATAGCCACCGAGATAAAAATAGGCTTCATGATGGATGAACAGAGGGCCCATCTCTTCTTGAAAAAAAAATGTCATTCAAATTTCTTACAGTTTGCATTAAAGACTATCTAAAGGGTGATTTTTTAAAAGCTATAGGAAAGTTTTTCAAAAAAACACATAAAATTCAGGAAAATGCATGAAATCTTTATTTGCATCGATAGTACGGTCCACATAATTTAATGTTTGAAGATTATTTCATGCAAATGTTGACCTTGAATGCGCCTCAAATGGTCCGTCCAATTTTGGCATTTCCACGTTTTTGAGTTTTCTTCAGTTCGCACTCTACGTAAGCTTCTTGGTAGATTAATGTCCAACAATGTAAATTTGGTGCGAAATTTAGTCACAATAGCCCGAATAGCCGCTTCAGTGGGTCGATTAAACTGACCATAAAATGGAAGCGCGAGATGAACTTTCTTAACAGAGCACGCATTTTGATTATAAAAAATTCAATAATTTGCAAGCATTGTTCGTTTGTAAGACGATTCATGGTTAAATTATAGACCAAACTGAAGATGCTTGACAGTGAAACAAAACACGAAACGTGCGTCAGCTGTTTAAACCAGTGTTGCCAACAAGATAATAGCTAAAAAATTTTCCTATTTTGTTCAAAATTTTGCTAATGTCAAGCATAAACCTGACAATAAAAATAAAATTTAATGTTATTCTACCTTTCAAAATCAAAGTAATCGACAGTTAAAATTTAAAATTTTAAATGGCCCACCCTATATGTTTAAATTCGTACGCACTTTTCGAATGATAATGAGATCAAAATGAATGAGTAAATCGTGACTTTTTGCTCTAACTGTTGACCTATATTTACAGTCTCGTTTATTACATTATTATTACAAGTCTCGTTCTTAGGAGGAAAATCGTATCGCATAGTTTAATATCTCAAAATAATCACTTAAATTCGCGTGTAGTTGAATACAAATTTAATTGTTTCCCAAAGAAAAGATTTATTAATTACACTCAAAGAAATAATCATTTATAAATATAGATGTAGTGAATGTTAAAAAGCATTTCGCATATGTCTGCGTGAAGCTTCATTAATATCAGTTTACCACTTTAGAAGTAGCAAAATTATCTTCATTTTATTTCGCATTCCCCCAACTTCGTGGTGTAGCGTAGGTATACAAAAAATACCCAACCTTTACAGGTATAATAAATCCCAGTTACATTAAAGCCATATTTTATAATATTGCAGATACTAAATGGCAGTAAATGTGTTTATACTATTTGACAATTTAATGAAATTTTCGCTTCGATAACATCTTTATAGTCACTCGAATTTCAAATTGAATGACCATCTATTCAAAGGATTGCCGTTCCTTACGTTGAAGGGCAATTTTATGCGATATTTAATCGTAAATGTTGTCCAACATTATAAAGGCTTCATCTTTAAGCACAAAGTGTAACATAACGGCAGTACTTAAATCTCTTTTTTACGATCAACCCTTAAAATTTATGTATGTCGAAGGTTGCAGTGAAGTCTACCCTTTCCAGGACAACATCTGTTTAAAGTTAAAATTTATGTTGCCACATCTTGAGGGCACACCAACTTGTGGAATGTGGTTAAGATGACACGTCGCACACCGAGTCTGAGGAAATCTTATCATGAACAAGAGCGGATGAAACACTTTAGATGTGAAATAAGACCTAGAAAAATGTCGTAAAAAGTAATGACCTGAGACCCTATAAAGTATATATATGTGGCAATTAGTATGATAGTGGCTAAGTCACACTTTATCCGTTTTGAGATATGCAATGAAAAATATTTTTCCACCAAAGTACACATTTTTTTCTTATAATAACTTACTACTATGTCTAACATTTGTACAAAAAATCGACATCGTTACCAAAAGTGAAAGAAAGCAAAAAATATTTTATTTCAAGAAAAATTAAAAAAATAATAAATCTATTGAAGTTATAACTTTTCAAATAATTTAATTTCATATGTTACTCAAATGATATGAATCATTTAAATCATTTCGAGTATTTAAACATGTTTTTTGAATTTGTCTGCTTTTAATTTACTTGATATTTATGCACATTTCCCTAATAGCAAAAACCTGGGTCATAAAGTGATTTTTATTTGTAGGGGGTGAAATGGAGGCAAAAAGGTATCAAAGTGGTAGCTATTAGATGACTGCAGCTAGAAACACGAAAATCGGTTTCAGTAGATAGATCATATAAAAGTATTTTTCCAAATTCGTACTTTTAAGGGTAACAACCTAACAGCTGTTCCTAGAATATTGAAATTCGGTGTATACATTTCTGTGATTGCGTAGAATCGTAAAATAAAATGTTTTTTGTCTTTTACGAAGGTAAAATGGAAAAAGGGGAAAGTCTTACGTTTAAGGGGGTAAAAAGGGGGATAAAAATTAATCATGGAACCAGGCACTTTTTACTTTTATGGTAAAAATGGAAAAAGGTGGTAAAACTAGTAGCGAGCAAATGGATATAATCAGGAAGTTAGGCTATCTTGCACTATCTTTTCAGAATTTGTTCTTTTGGAGTTAAAATAAAATGGAAACACCTCGTCAAAAATGACACACGATATGATATGACCCTTCTATAATAAAGGTTATAAGTTCTACATTTATCCGCAGATTTTGATTTCATCGTTCAAATACTAGTTATTAAAAAAGCAAGTAAGGAAAGGCTAAAGTCGGACGGGGCCGACTATATAATATCCTATAACACTCCCAGGTAAGCAATTTTATGTAGTTCTTATAAATTATACAGTTACTATCAATTCATCTTTAGTCAAATTTAATGAATATGGTAAACAATAAAGTAATTGATCCAATTTTCCAGCAGATATTCCGAGTAAATTAAATATAACATGATATGGAAAAATTGATCAAGGTCCAATGATAAATACAGATTATAAAGCAGTAATAGGATGAATCAGACGGACATTTGAAGGGAACCTATAACAACACTTGGAACCTGTGCAAAAACATGCGCCAATATATTTCTTATTCACGGTAGGTATTCCTAGTTGTAACACATAATGAACTGCAAAATTTGATGAAGATCCGATTTAAGATGTAGTTTCAAGAGCTGGAATAGAGAAGAATCGGGTCCCATTTGGGTTATACAGAAGTATGGGCATCTCCCCAACAAGTATGGAAAGGCTAAAGACGGACGGTGCCGACTATATGATACACCCCACTTTCTATCTCACTACAATTCAATTTGGTAAAAAGTGAAATCGGAAAGGATTTTTGAATCCTGTAAATGTATGTGTTTGACAAAAAATGTTAAATCGGAAATGACATTTGTATGGGGGTATATTGAAACCTGGAACGATGTGACCCGCTTTCATCATGTATATTTATTGGTGAAATATAATATGTAAAGTATGGCTAAAATCGGTTAAAGATTCGGGAGCACCATTTGTATTGGGGCAATATCTAAATCTGAACCGATCTTACCCACTTTCATTTATATGGGGGCTATATCTAAATCTGAATCGATCTTACCCACTTTCAACATAGGTGTTTTTAGTTAGATTATAAAATGTTGTGCAAATTTTAAAGAAAATCGGGAACAATATGCGATTTCTAAAGCGGAAAAAGTGAAATCGGGAGCGACATTTCTATGGGGTCTATATCTAAATCTGAACCGATCTAACCCATTTTCACTAGAGGTGTTTCTAGTTCGGTTATAAAATGCTCTGCCAATTTTAAAGAAAATCGGGAACAATATGCGGTTTCTAAAGCGGAAAATGTCAAATCGGGAGCGACATTTCTATGGGGTCTATATCTAAATCTGAACCGATCTTACCCACTTAATAATTATAAAATGCTCTGCAAATTTTAAAGAAAATCGGTAACAATATGCGGTTTCTAAAGCGGAAAAAGTGAAATCGGGAGCGACATTTCTATGGGGTCTATATCTAAATCTGAACCGATCTTACCCATTTTCACCAGAGGTGTTTCTAGTTCGATTATAAAATGCTCTGCCAATTTTAAAGAAAATCGGGAACAATATGCGGTTTCTAAAGCGAAAACGTGAAATCGGGAGCGACATTTCTATGGGGGCTATATCTAAATCTGAACCGATCTTACCCGCGTTCAGCAGAGGTGTTTCTAGTTCGATTATAAAATGCTCTGCCAATTTAAAAAAAAATCGGGAACAATATGCGGTTTCTAAAGCGGAAAACGTGAAATCGGGAGCGACATTTCTATGGGGGATATATCTAAATCTGAACCGATCTTACCCACTTTAAACTAGTTCGATTATAAAATGCTCTGCAAATTTTAAAGAAAATCGGTAACAATATGCGGTTTCTAGAGCGGAAACAGTGAAATCGGGAGCGACAGTTGTATGGGGGCTATATCTAAATCTGAACCGGTCTTACCCACTTTCAGCATAGATGTTTCTAGTTCGATTATAAAATGTTCTGCAAATTTTAAAGAAAATCGGGAACAATATGCGGTTTCTAAAGCGGAAAAAGTGAAATCGGGAGCAACATTTGTATGGAGGCTATATCCAAATTTGAACCGATTTCCGTCCGTCTGCTGACCAGCTAAGCTTGTTCGCACTCTACAGGTCGCAATTGTTGTCCGATTGTTTTGAAACTTGGCAGAAGTTATTTTTTCTGACCAAGAAGAATAGCCAAGAAAATTCCCGAATGATTTTACTACGCCATCTTCATGATAGATGACGTTTATGTTTACGGTGCATTGAAGTTCACTGTAGAAGCGCCTGAATTGTGCCCTATCAGTGGGAAGGTTAAATTACCACCATTTTCTTTACCACCTTAGCCATTGCATTCTTCGCTTCATGGCGAAAGACCAGAATCACTTCATTTTCTATGGAACACTCAGAAATATATTATTGATGTACGCAGATTCAATCCGAGAAATTCGATGCAATGAAATCACCAAGAAGGTCAGCGCAATGAATTTGTTCGCGTACCGTTTGATGATTCCGAGAAACGGAGCGCTGATAAGGCATATATTCTCATTTCCCATTTACGAACGCTATCCGACTATTACTCATTTGGCAGTGCATCTGGAGAACGGTCAACGAGTTTATTTCACAGCAGCAAATGCTGCTCAACGTGCTCAAAACCCACCAGCGACTACATTGACCAGTTTCTACTCGAAAATTTCAACGTCGAAAGCAAAGCGGTGTAGTTCCTGGTCATTAGGATTTGCGTTCTACTGAAGCTCTTGGCCGTATTTATACACTCCATCCAAAGAATGATGAATGCTTTTACTTGCAACTCATCATTTGAGTCACTTAGAAATGTCCATGGTGTAGTGTTGCCAACATTTCGTGCTGCGTGTCAGGAGCTCAATTTGCTTGAAAACTATACGCATTGTGATACGACAGTTTCTGCATTCCCAAGTAAAATCCTCATATTATTTGCGATCATTATTACCACATGTTTTCCATCAAATCCACGTGAATTAAGGGACAAGTACAAGGATGATATATCAGAAGACATTTTGTATCGAGTTCGTGTCCATTCAGAGAATCCCCATATTCAGATGGATGAAGAGATGCACAACCAGGCTTTGGTTTTGATAGAAGGCATGTGTTACCTCATGTGCAGCAGTTTGTTAGTCAGGTTAGGAATGCCATTGCCAGATCGTCGACCATACGACCCTTTCGAACTAGAATTGCAACGTGAACGTGAATGCGACACAAACGCATTAAGCCAATTGGTTCGAACAATTGGCAAAGAACAAGGATGTGGATCATTTAAACTGAACAATTCAAAATCAAATCATTGGTTCACTGCATTCCTTCAAATCTATCGTCTGTGTAACAAACTAAGACGAATCAAACAATTATCCAACTGAGTTTCTTAATTCATTGGATGTGCCTGGATTGCCAAGTTACAATTACAATTTAAGGTTATTTCAGTGGCATGGTGACATGCTTTGCAATTAGGGTTTGCATCCCGGAATTTCCCGCGGGAAAGTTCCCGGGAATTCGCATATTTTTCATTTCCCTTATCCCGGGAAATTCGTACTGGAATCCCGCGGGAATTCAGTAGAAATTTTCGCATATATTTTCCATCATTTCTACAATAAAAATGTTGTACAATAATTTAGCTCATATCGATTTTAATTAGGTATGTCAAATATTGCACTTCGATGACAAAATATCTTTAAGCTGCGTTCGGATATGCCAAAAATTCACTTTTTCAATAAAAAACTAATAGTATATTGATTAAATTCAAAGAAATCTCACGCTTATTAGTGTTCATTAGCCTGGGCCCCGGCAATGATTTGCCGAGTTTACCAATCAAATATAAAATTTGAATGTGTGATATGATGATACCAAAAACACTTAACAAGTAACAAGATAAAATGGCGTTAAGTCCGGCCAGGCCGAACATTATATACGCGCCAATATGGATTGCATTCCACAGAGACTATCGATTTTACAGAAGTGCATTAACTTCCATAATTTTATCCCCTTAAAAATACGACTTTCGAAAATGTCTTTATTTTACGTGTCTTTGTAATTAGAGCGATTTATACTATGAATTTTATCATTCCAGTTGCAGCCGTTTAGTTGTTACCATTTTTATCCCTCTGTTCCCATTGTATGCCATGAAAAAACGAATTTGGAAAAACTTTTTTATTTTCCATGTCTACGCATTCAGAGGAATATATACACCGAATCTCATGATTCTAGCTAAGGCCATTTGTTTAGCACAATTTATATCCCCTTTTTCATTTTAGCCCCTAAAAGTACGAATTTTGAAAAATCCCTTTATTTTATGTGTCTAAGCAATCAGAAGAATTTCATTATTCTAGGTGCAGCCTTTTTGGTACCATTTTTATCCCTCTATTCCCATTTTATCCCTTAAAAGTACGAATTTGGAAAATAATACTTTTATAATTTCGTGTTTCTAGCCGTTGTCGTTTTATAGGTACCATTTTTTACCCCCATTTCAGCCCCTACGAATAAAAAACACTTTATGGTGCACTTTTTGCTATAAAGGGAATGCGCATACCCAACATCAAGCAAAAATAAGCAGACATATTGAAAAACATGCTCTAAATACTCTAATATTTAGGGGTATTTTCAGTCATTATAGGGGAATTTTTTCCTTTTGGACCGATTTCGCCCATTTGCAATACCAACCGATCTACGACTATAAGACGCATTTATGGGAAATTTGTACCTCCTAGCTCCATTCGTTTAGATGCTAGCGTGTTTTCAACAGGCGGACGGACTGAAAGACGGACATGGCTAGATTGTCAAAAATATATCGTTACCAAAATATAAAAAATTAACTAACATTTTTTTGCAAATCGAGATTTTTGGTTATTTTAACAAAACACAACAACTTCGGTCATAATAAACAAAAATATCGATTTGCAAAAAAATTTAGTTGAGTATTTTTTATATTTTTATATATACTTTGTGGGACCTCAGGTCGATATTTCAAGGTGTTATAGACGGAATGACAAACTTAGTATAGCTCCATCCTGTTGTGGAGAGTATAAAAATAGAGGAGTGTTCCCACAAAAATACAAAAAACGGATGATGCTCAAAATACCACGACTCTCCTTTCCTATATTGCACAGCTGGATATGATCTGTGAATATCATCACAAAAACAAAAAAAACACACCAAACTTATTTCGTCTGCAATTCATTCTTCGATAGCCAGTCTAATGTTCCTATTACGTGTTGGTGCAGATAGTTTCGAGATGTTTATTTAAGAAGTGTGTTTACTTATAATTTGAACTTTAAACAAATACAAGTTTATTGGCAAACAATTTAAATTTGCCCACATGTAAATAAATCTTTGTGTATTTATTTTTTATCTACACGCTAACACCTATGGATCAAACATTCGTTAATGTAAATAAATCAAACAATACATGCCGAGAGGCAAAATTAAAAGAATTTTTTCATTTAACTTTTCTGTCTTTGTTTTGGATATTTTCTTTCTTCGGCCAATTTTGGACAAACATGTAAACATTTAAGATTGAACTTGTATGTTTACACTGGCTGTGCATATGTATTAGGGTGCCACAAAATAAGTTGCAGTGGTTCAGAATTTCATCGGTCAAAAGTGTGTTTCTTTTGATGTGAAGTGAATGTTCATAAGAAAATAAGTTAATGTTATCATTTTATGAATGGTTATATATAAGGTTCTGATTATTAAATATTGCAGGGACGTTGTCCATAAAAACTTGGACCTATATTTTCCAGTATGAATTGGTCTTTAACAAAATTTACTATAATATGGAAAATTTGGCGAACATATTTTGGGGATATGTAATGTGTTTCGGGGCTACATCAATACAGGATCCGACTTCTTCCACTTTACTGTATGTGTTCTTAGCTGAAATATAATGTGAAATGTCAAATCTGACTAAAATATTGTGTATATGTAATATTTGAGTTCTAGAGCGGAAGTAGTGTAAATTGTGACACATTGGTATGTGTGTTATACCAAATCTTGAACACATTTTTCCTAGTAGATTTTCTGGTAGATTTTCCTAGTTGAAATATATGGATCGTACAGCAGTAGGAGATCTGATTTTCCTGTTATTCATTAAATTTCGCGGCGATATGGCAACAATTGCGAACTGTATAACTACAAAGTTTTTCAAAAAAAACACATCAAATTCAGAAAAATTCATGAAAACTTTATTTGAATCGATAGTACGGTCCATATAATTTAATGTATGAAGATTATTTCATTCAAATGTTGACCTTGACTGCGCCTCAAATGGTCCATCCGCTTAGTCCAATTTTGACATTTCCACGTTTTTGAGTAACAGAGGCCCAATTACTGCGAACGGCGACGAATCGATAATTGATGGTCATCATTAACACTGGCCGATGCAGCTGCGATATTTTCTTCAGTTCGCACTCTACGTAAGCGTGTTGGTGGTTTAATGTCCAACAATGTAAATTTGGTGCGAAATTTAGTCACAATAGCCCGAATAGCCGCTTCAGTGGGTCGATTAAACTGACCATAAAATGGAAGCGCGCGATGAACTCTCTTAACAGAGCACGCATTTTGATAATAAAATTCAATAATTTGCAAGCGTTGTTCGTTTATAAGACGATTCATGGTTAAATAATAAACCAAACTGAAGATGTCTGACAGTGAAACAAAACACGAAACGTGCGTCAGCTGTTTAAACCAGTGTTGCCAAAAAGATAATTGCTAAAAAATCACACTTTTTATATAAAAGAGTTACGTTACTGACTGACTGATTGACTTATCGTTGACCAGGCCCCAGACCAAACGGCTGAAACCAGGGTCATGAAATTTTCAGGGTAGTTCCGAAATATGACGTAGACGTCGACTAAGAAAGGGTTTTACGAAATTTTAGGGGGTAAAATGGGACAAAAAGGGATAAACATCGAACCTTCGTCATGTCTAAACGGCAGTAGCTAGACTCATGAAATTCGGTGTGTTCCTTGCAATGACCATGCAGACGAGCTACAAACAGGGATTTTTCGAAATTTGTACTTTTAAGGGAGGAAAGCGACAACAAGGGATAAAAATGGTAGCAATTTAAGAATTGCAGCTAGAATCGTGAAAATCGGTATTCACATTTCTCTGACAACGTAGGCTTGCAATATAAATTGATTTTTCGAAATTTGTACTTATAAGGGGTTAGCGGGACAAAAAGGGATAAAAATGGTACCAACTAAAGTATTGTAGCTAGAGTCGTGAAATTTGGTATGTTCATTCCTCTGACCATGTAGAAGCGCATTAAAATTGGATTTTTCAAAATGTGTACTTTTAAGGGTTGCGAGGGACAAAAAGGGATGAAAATGGTACTAATTTAAGTGTTGCAGCTATAGTCGCGAAATTTGGTGTGTAAATTCCTCTCACCACAGAGAAGCGGAATATAAATGCATTTTGTATTTTTTAGGGTTGCGCGGGACAAAATGGGATAAAAATGGTACCAACTAAAGTATTACAGCTAGAATCTTCAAATTTTATGTGTATGTTCTTCTGGCCATGTAGAAGCACAGTAAAATTGGATTTTTCGAAATTTATAGTTATATGAGGTTAGCGGGATAAAAATGGTAAATTTGATATGTAAGTTCTTCTGCCCAAGTAGAAGCGCAGTAAAATTGGGTCTTTCAAAAATTGTACTTATAAGAGGTGAGCAGGATAAAAATGGTACCAACTAAAGTATTGCAGCTAGAATCTTCAAATTTGATGTGCAAGTTCTTCTGACCATGTAGAAGAGCAGTAAAATTGGATTTTTCGAAATTTGTACTTAAACAAGTGAGCGGGACAAAAAGGGATAAAAATGGTACCAACTAAAGTATTGCAGCTAGAATCTTCAAATTTGATTTGTAAGTTCTTCTGACCATGTAGAAGCGCAGTAAAATTCGATTTTTCGAAATTTATAGTTATAAGAGGTTAGCGGGATAAAAATGGTACCAACTGAAGTATTGCAGCTAAAATCTTGAAATTTGATATGCAAGTTCTTCTGCCCATGTAGAAGCGCAGTAAAATTGGATCTTTCAAAATTTGTACTTATAAGAGGTGAGCGGGACAAAAGGGGATAAAAATGGTACCAACTAAAGTATTGCAGCTATAGTCGTAAAATTTGGTATGTAAATTCCTCTGACCATGTAGAAGTGCTATCAAAATGGATTTTTTTGAATAAAAGGCTCTGCGGTTGTAATTTTTTTTAAAAACTGGGTAGAAAATGATAAAAAATATATATACGAAGGGAGTTCAGATAACACAGTGCACATAGACAAGCACATTCCTTTGACTGTATATGAGTGCTATGTTTCAAATTTACTATTTTAGAAAAGAAAATCAAATAAATACTATCCTAAAACAGAGACGGATAAAACTAATAACAAATACCTGGCTTTATCGCGTGCGAAGCAGCGGGTACTGCTAGTATTGCATATGCATAAAATATGCCTTTATAATGTAATTTAAATCGCAATTTTGTATGTATTTTACTAAACTATATAATATAACTTTGTATCTAACTGCAGAGTATTAAAATTATGATATTAATTAACCCAACAATAAATACTCGAATTTCTTAGATCTTTTTGACAACTACGTAGACCCAAGATTGAAATAATAAAACCTCTTATAAACTGACCATAATGTTTATATGTCAATCGTATCTGATATAAATATCCCCAATTTTCTTTTGTATTGTACTAAAAGTGCTCCTCACAATTCGATTAACAATTTGTTATTGCCATTCTTAACTTTGTGGCCAGTCTTGTCGTTGTTGTAATGGTAAATATACACACTTAAGAATTGCACAGTGCTAAAAAAAGGATTATGTAAAGAAGTCTGGTTGATAGTATTTATACCCTACACCACAGCTATAATGTCTTTGTGCATTTGTTTGTAACACCCAAAAGGAAGCGAGATGTCCCTCTGTCTGTTCGTCCGTCCCACTATGGGACCATCCAATTTTTGCAGAAATTCAAAAAAATTAAAATTTGAAAGTGTTAAATGTGCATATATTTTCTTTATGGCAACACTCCAAGCAGTCAAGAAAATGTACTGGAGAAAATTAGGTGGCAACACCACAAGCCTGAATGGTACTTAAACTTTGCGGTTCAAAAAAAGTGGGATTAATTTTGATATAAATCAGTTTTACAAATTAATTAAAATCAAGACTTAGAACGAAAATAATAAAGTGATTTTGTTATGAAAATTAACGGCAAGAGTTAGTAGTTGAAAATTTATATTTAATATTTTATGATTATTGTGGTCGTGTTAGTATTCATAGGTATTGTAATTTTGTGATTTGTAGAGAACATAATCTATAAATGTCATGGACCAAAAGTTATATGTAGGACTCAACTTGACTCAAAGTGTAAATTTGAAAGTGTTCGTTTGAGGTTGTAGTTTATAGTGGAATTAATATCTCGTCAGCATTTTTCGGCAAACTCCAACAATTGTCATTTTATTTTAGCACAGTTTTTGATTAGCCATAGACATATATATGATTATATCTCTGAATCAGTTTTGTGTACGAGACCCATCATGATTTTATTTAAAAGGTATTGAAAATACCTTTAAAATGGCATACAACATCATTCAACTTTTTGTACACACGTAGACATTTTATTTTATTTCTTGAAATAATTATTTAAATTGCAGTGTCAAGTATAATATTGTTCAGAAAAACACATTTCGTCAAAGTAAACAAATCTTCATTCTTTTAAGTTTTCATAAAATTTTATTTCTGGTCACCCTGTACCAATACAGGGTGATAATTATGTTGGTTATATATTGAGTTTATATGGGAGGTGGTAGTGGGCGTGGTCCTATCGGCCCATTTTTTTATTATTTGTTACGAATGTTATGTCTAGCAAATGTGCAAAACTACAAGATTGTATCTTTATTTTTCGACTTTATGCCATAAAAAATGGATTTGGGACCAATTTGCGTCCGTCCATTTATTTTTGTAATCACGATACAGTTCGTAATTATTGTCCGATTTTAACGAAACTTGGCACAAACTATTTCTGCACGTCGAGGACGGACGCCATTTAATTTAAAGCAAATCGGTTCAGATTTATATAGATGATGATTTTTTTTTTGATGCTTTTTCTGGTCTAGAAGCCACATAATTTGAACGATTTTGATAAAATTTCGCACAACATCTTATATTTTACTCAAAAACATCTGTGGTGAAAATGGG
The DNA here is from genome assembly GCA_947397865.1 of Polietes domitor. Classification (NCBI taxonomy): domain Eukaryota; kingdom Metazoa; phylum Arthropoda; class Insecta; order Diptera; family Muscidae; genus Polietes; species Polietes domitor. Next base: position 143,894,306 of record OX377618.1, read on the forward strand.
TCAAATCGGTTCAGATTTATATATATAGCTCCCATACAAATTTCGCCCACTATTTCCCACTTTTCCGGTCTAGAAACCGTAAATTGTAACAGATTTTTTTCAAATTTGATTTTACTCCTTACATTTCAACTAGAAACATTTCTAAGGAAAATAGTTAAAATCGGCTCAGATTTATATATATATGTAGCTCACATACAAATGTCGCTCCCGATCTGACTTTTTTGTCCTAGAAACCACAACGATTAACCGATTTTGATCAAATTTGGCACAACGCCTCATATTGCAAGTAGAAACATCTGTGGTAAAAATGTGTCAAATCGGTTCAAATTTAGATGTAGCTCCCATACATATTTCACTCCCAATTTGAAGTTAACCGCTGTAGAAACCACATACCTAACCGATTTTCTTCAAATCGCTTCAGATTTATATATAGCTCCCATACAAATGTTGTTCACATTTCCTCCGAAATGATATAGTGTAGTAGAAAGGGTTGGGGTAATATATAGTCGGCCCCGACCGACTTTAGCCTTACCTTACTTGTTTTTTAGTACGCATTGTTGAATATAACATAAATCTGCATTTGAAAATTCATAAAAAATATATTTTGTTTGATCTATATTAACATTATTATACCCTCCACCTCCAGGACTAACTTTGTCATTCCGTTTGTAACACCTTGAAATATCGACCTGAGACCCTATAAAGTATATATATTCTTGATCGTCATAAAATTCTATACGATCTAGCCATGTCCGTTCGTCCGTCCGTCTGTCCGTCTGTTGAAAGATGCTAGCGTATCTAAACGAAAGGAGCTAGAACGTTCAAAATTTCCATAAATGCGTCTTATAGTCGTAGATCGGTTGGGATTGAAACGGGGCGAAATCGGCCCAAATGGAAAAATTTTTCCCTCACAAGGACTAAAAATACCTATAATAATAACTAATATTTTAGCGTATTTAAGCATGTTTTTTGATATGTCTGTTTATATTTGCTTGATATTTGGTATGCACATTTCCATTGTAGCAAAATGAAATGGGGCAAAAAAGGGATAAAAATGCTACATATTAAACGACAACAGCTGGAAACACGAAATTCGATGTGTACATTCCTCTAATTGAGTAGATACATAAATTAAAATTTCTTTTCCACATTCATACTTTTAAGGGGTAAATAGGGATAGAGGGATAAAAATGGTACAAACCAAACGGCTGTACCTAGAATAATAAAATTCGGTGTGTACATTCCTCTGATTGCATAGACACGGAAAATAGACGGATTTTTCAAAACTCGTACTTTTTGGGGTTAAAATGAAAAAAGGGGATAAAAATAGTACCAATCAAATGACCGCGGCTAGAGTCATTAAATTCGGAGTATAGAGAAAATAGACGAATTTTTCGAAATTCGTACTTTTTGGGGTTAAAATGGAAAAAGGGGGTAAAAATTCGGTGTATACATTCCTCTGACTGCATAGACAAGCAAAATAAAAAGTTTTTGCCAAATTCGTACTTTTTCTTTTACGGCAAAAATTGGTTGAACCATGAAGTTAGGTTATTTTGCACTATGTACGTCTAATAATAGATTTTCAAAATTTGTACTTTTGGAATTAAAATAGAATGGAAATACACCGAACTGTAGCACCAACTATCTACCAATATTTATGGCTTTGAAAATATTTTTGAAAATATAAATATAACAATATTTATTTTTTGAATTCACGTATAAGGTAATGCTACCAATCATTACCTTATAAGCGTGGTTTGAAATAATTAAAATATTATATTTATTTATAAAATTAATTTTTCAATATTTGTATTCGTTTTGGTTTGGCTATATTAAAAAAATTATATTTTCCTGTAATATTACTGCACTTCTACGAAAACCGACAACCTCTGTGGAATGCAATCCATGGTGGAGGGTATATAAAGTTCGGCCCGGCCGAACTTAACGCCGTTTTTACTTGTTATTATTTTTAAATTAATTTTTATACTTTTGTTAGTATTTTCTAATTTAGAAAATATTTTGGAGCCTGCGTCTTTTCGTTTTACAACAGATATGTTTTCGTTACTACTTAAGGTTGAAATATCAAAATGAATAAAACCTTGTTCCTTATTATACCCTACACCACTTCGTGGACTAGGGTATTATAAGTTAGTTTTCCGCCAAATGTTTGTAACAACAAGAAATAATCGAGCTAGACCTTTAAGTATACGGATCGGCTTAGAATCACCAGCTGAATCGATTTAACGATGTCTGTCTGCCGTCCGTCCGTCTGTCCGTCTGCTGTCCATCTAAGCTTGTTCGCGCTCTACAGGTCGCAATTGTTGCCCGATTATCAGAAGTTACTTTTTTGGGCCAAGGACTATCGGTATTGAATTTGGGGGAAATCGGTTCAGATTTAGATATAGTCCCCACACAAATGTCACTCCCGATTTGACCTTTTCCGCTCTAAAATCCACATATTGTACCCGATTTTCTTTAAAATTGGCACAACAATTTATAATCGAACTAGAAACACTTATGCCGAAAGTGGGTAAGATCGATTCAGATTTAGATATAGCCCCCATACAAATGTCGCTCCCGATTTGACTTTTTCCGCTCTAAAATCCACACATATTTCTTTAAAATTGGCACAACAATTTATAATTGAACTAAAAACACCTATGCTGAAAGTGGGTAAAATCGGTTCAGATTTAGATATAACCCCAATACAAATGTAGCTCCCGAATGTTTAACCGATTTTGGCCAAACTTCGCATATTATATTTCACCAATAACCATATAAATGTACTTTCCGATTTAATATTTTTTTGCCAAACACATACATTTACATGATTCAAAAATCCTCCCCTTTTTTACCGAATTGAATTGTAATGAGATAGAAATTGGGGTGTATCAGTGGCACCGTCCATCTTTAGCCTTTCCTTACTTGTTTGGGAGATGCATATATGTCCATACTTTGGTATAACCCCAATGGGGCCCCATTCTGCTCTATTACAGCTCTAGAAACTACATCTTACATCGGATCTTCATCAAATTTTGCAGATCATTATATGTTTCAACTAGGAATACCTACGTGAATGAGGGTTCAAGTGTTGTTATAAGCCTTCAAATGTCCGTCCGATTCATCCTATTACCGCTGTATAATCTGTATTTATCATTCGATGTTGATCAATTTTTCCAGATCATGTTATAAAGGGTGATTTTTTAAGAGCTTGATAACTTTTTTTAAAAAAAAACGCATAAAATTTGCAAAATCTCATCGGTTCTTTATTTGAAACGTTAGATTGGTCCATGACATTTACTTTTTGAAGATAATTTCATTTAAATGTTGACCGCGGCTGCGTCTTAGGTGGTCCATTCGGAATGTCCAATTTTGGGCAACTTTTTCGAGCATTTCGGCCGGAATAGCCCGAATTTCTTCGGAAATGTTGTCTTCCAAAGCTGGAATAGTTGCTGGCTTATTTCTGTAGACTTTAGACTTGACGTAGCCCCACAAAAAATAGTCTAAAGGCGTCAAATCGCATGATCTTGGTGGCCAACTTACCGGTCCATTTCTTGAGATGAATTGTTCTCCGAAGTTTTCCCTCAAAATGGCCATAGAATCGCGAGCTGTGTGGCATGTAGCGCCATCTTGTTGAAACCACATGTCAACCAAGTTCAGTTCTTCCATTTTGGGCAAAAAAAAGTTGGATATCATCTCACGGTAGCGCTCACCATTCACAGTTACGTTACGATTCGCATCATCTTTGAAGAAGTACGGTCCAATGATGCCACCAGCCCATAAACCGCACCAAACTGTGACTTTTTCTGGATGCATTGGTAGCTCTTGCAATGCTTCTGGCTGATATTCACTCCAAAATCGACAATTCTGCCTATTTACGTACCCATTGAGCCAAAAATGAGCTTCGTCGCTGAACACAATTTCTTTCTTTCTTTCTGAACTTTCTTAACAGAGCACGCATTTTGATAATAAAATTCAATGATTTGCAAGCGTTGGTCGTTAGTAAGTCTATTCATGATGAAATGTCAAAGCATACTGAGCATCTTTCTCTTTGACACCATGTCTGAAATCCCACGTGATCTGTCAAATACTAATGCATGAAAATCCTAACCTCAAAAAAATCACTCTTTACTTTACTCGGAAAAGCTGCTGGCAAATTGGATCAATTACTTTATTATTTACGATACTCATTCAATTTGACTAAAGATGAATTTAAAGTATACTATATAATTTATATGAACTACATTAAATTGTTCTCATTGATTACTAAACCCTACCTGGGGTTTAGTATACTACACCACTCCCTGCGTATATACCTCGGAGTGGTGTAGGGTATTATATAGTCGGCCCCGCCCGATTTTAGCCATTCCTTACTTGTTTTTATATTTCGCCATTTTAAGGTGTCAGCAATAACCAGTCATTATAACTTTCGAAAATACTTCAAAAATTGACTTTTGCCTCTCAAATTGGTGATTGGCCCCATCGTGGAATGTAATTAATTACTTAAAAATATTGTAAACATTAAGTTTAATTATTTGTGTTTGAGGGATAGGAATTTCCTATTTGAAATTCAATGCCAACTCAATTCGAATTAAATAAGAATATGTACAAATATCCACGTGTAATGCATACGCTTGTATTAGGGATGTCAGATGGTTCTATGATTTATAAAATATCCACGTGTAATGCGTACGCTTATATTAGGGATGTCAGGTGGTTCTATGATTTATAAAAGCAGGTATTTTACATAGTAGATCAGAATGTTTGTTGGTACTATTTCCATATTCAATAAATGTCGTATGAACAATACAATACATTTTTCGTATATCCGCCAGACAGCGCTTTAGATTTTACCAATGAACCATATCTTTCAAGCAAAAAGAAATAATCTGCGTCGGAATGTCTTCCATCTATTTTTCTATCCAACAAACTTTTGTAATCAAAGCACATTTACGTACGATTCTTTTGTGGCGAAATTTTTATTATTTCTACAAATTAAATTTCCTGATGATTGTTTAAAAAATTCTTGATTCGGAATGTATTATAAATCCCAAAATTTCCCACACGAAATCCCTAGTTCACATGAGTACATGTATGTATAAATGTGTGTTTGTATCCACAAAAGCAGCCGCTTTTCGCATAGAAACGATTGACTTCAATTTCGCTGTGTTATTTCCTCAACGCCTTTGGTAAGTGGAGACTATAACACCTTTTCGAAAAGTTATTCAAGCTTTTCAGATACCATTTATTTGTTTTATAATTAATTGAGATTTATTGATTTATTTTTATTCGGTTTGCTTTCTATACAAACACACGACATATGTATTTGTATGTACACACACACACGCACATTCGTACGTGTATGTGTGTGTATCGTCGCATATAAAACCTAAGCGATAAAAGCGCTTTATGATTAATGGAAAAGTCGCTGTAGACATTATCGGTGTAAGTACATATTTCGCACATTAAAGTGGCTACGATAAAAGTGCTGCTGATACTTAGATCCAATTTAATATTTGGTTTCTGAATCGACATTAAACAAAATCGGAGTTTTTTAATGGAGGCTAAACGAACAAATAGACTCCTGAAAGGTTTTCCTATGTCAAATATAAAATGTATTGTAAAATTGCCCGATGAAGATTCTGGAGTGACAATAAGGTAAATCGAAGAGACAACATTGTGGGGGCTATATAAGGACGTACATCAATTCGAACTACTTTCGTTGAACGTATTTCTCATAGTGTAAATAGTGGGTACTTTGTATGGGGCTATACCAATATTCGCTATATGTATTCCTAGTTGAAATATAAAACGATCTAGAAAATGCAATCAAGATCGATATAAAAAACGGGTATTAGTAGTGAAAATAGATGTTAGAAACCACATCTAACACCGAATTCTGGATCCATGTTTTGGTACAGTCTGTAAGCCTTTTTATTTATTGACTCAGTTTGTGTCGAAACCTCCGTCAACAGGCCTGATAACAGCGATGGATAACTAAGTCCGTTAAATTTTTATACACTCCACGAGAGTATTATGTCTTTGTGCATTTGTTTGTAACACCCAAAAGGAAACGAGATAGACCCATTTTTAATTATACCGATCGTCTTAGAATCACTTTCTGAGTCGATTTAGCAATGTCCGTCTGTCTGTCTGTCTGTCTGTCTGTCTGTCTGTCTGTCCGTCCGTCCATCTATTCTTGTAATCACGATACAGGTCGCAATTGTAGACAGAACCAAATGAAACTTTGCACAACGATGTTTTTCGGGATAAGGACGAACGCTATTTAATTTGAAGAAAATCGGTTCAGATTTAGATATAGCCCCCATACGAATTTCACTCCCGATTTGACTCGTTTCACTCTATATACCACATATTACAACAGAGTTTCTTTAAAATTGGCAAAACATCTTATATTGTAACTAGAAACACCGGTTGTAAAAATGTGTTAGATCGGTTCAGATTTATATATAGCTCCCATACAAATTTCTCTCCCGATTTGACTTTTTCCGCTCTAGAGACCACATAACGTATCAGATTGTCTTCAGATTTGGTAAAACATCTTATATTTCCACTAGAAACACCCATGGTGAATATCGGTCAGATCGGTTCAGATTTATATATAGCTCCCATACAAATTTCGCTCCCGATTTGACCTTTTCCGCTCTAGAAACCACATATTGTATCAGATTGTCTTCAGATTTGGCAAAACATCTTATATTTAAACTAAGAACATCTGTGGTGAAAATAGGTCAAATCGGTTCAGATTTAGATATAGCCCCCATACAAATGTCGTTCCCGATTTGACATTTTCCTCTGTAGAAACCACATATTGTACTCGATTTTCTTTAAATTTGGCACAATATCTTATAATCTTACTAGAAACACCTATGCAGAAATTGGGTAAGATCGGTTCAGATTTAGATATAGCCCCCATATAAATGTCGCTCCCGATTTGACTTTTGCCGCTTTAAAAGCCACATATTGTGCTCGATTGTCTTTAAATTTCGCACAACATCTTATAATCTAACTAAACAAAACTATGGTGAAAGTGGGTAAGGTCGGTTTAGATTTAAATATAGCCCAAATTCAAATGTTGCTCCCACATTTACAGGATACAACAAGTAAGGAAAGGCTAAAGTCGGGCGGGGCCGACTATATGATACACTCCACTTTCCAACCGAATACAGTCCAACTCGGTAAAAAAGTGAAAACGGGAAGAATTTTTGTATGTTTCCTAATCATAGGCTAATACGACCTGGTTAGATTTGTCAAATCGATAAGAATATTTGTATCGGGGCTATATCCATACATGGAAAAATGTGACTAACTTTCACAATAAGTTCTTCCAATTCAAATATAGGGTGTTATGCTCACTTTGAAGAAATTCGGTGAAAATTCGTGGTTTCTGGGGCGGAAAAGGTTAAATCGGGAGCGAAATTTGTATGGGAGCTATATATAAATCTGAACCGATCTGACCCATTTTTACCACAGGTGTTTCTAGTTGAAATATAAGATGTTTTGCCAAATTTGAAGACAATCTGATACATTATGTGGTTTCTAGAGCGGAAAAATTCAAATCGGGAGCGAAATTTGTATGTGAGCTATATATAAATCTGAACCGATCAGACCCATTTTTACCACAGGTGTTTCTAGTTGGAATATAAAATGTTTTGCCAATTTTGAAGAAAATCTGTTGTAATATGTGGTATCTAGAGTGAAAAGTGTCAAATCGGGAGTGAAATTCGTATGGGGGCTATATCTAAATCTGAACCGATTTTCTTCAAATTAAATAGCGTTCGTTCTTATTCCGAAAAACTTCGTTGTGCAAAGTTTCATTTGGTTCTGTCTACAATTGCGACCTGTATCGTGATTACAAGAATAGATGGACGGACAGACAGACAGACAGACAGACGGACGGACATTGCTAAATCGATTCAAAAAGTGATTCTAAGTCGATCGGTATAATTAACAATGGGTCTATCTCTCTTCCTTTTGGGTGTTACAAACAAATGCACAAAGACATAATACTCTCGTGGAGTGTATAAAAAACCATCCCGTTTTCACTTTTTCACCGAATAGAATTGTATTCGGATTGAAAGTGGAGTGTATCATAGAGTCGGCCCCGCCCGACTTTAGCCTTTCCTTACTGGTTTATTTTCATTTTGTACACGCTCTTAATATAAAATACTAGATAATTAATAAGATTTCTACTGAAAAACATTTAAACTTAATCAATTTAAACTAATCAATTTCTCATACAAAAAAATGATCTCATTTGACGTGGTCTCCTTGTTCCCAAGTATTCCCATAAAATTTAGCCATAATGACAATAGAAAAGAAATGGAATCAAATTGAACAACACTCAAGAATACCTCGAGAGCTCTTCATAGAATTATTGACCTTCTGTATTAAAGAGACACTCTATTTCAAGTACGAAGACAAGATATATAAATAGAAAAGGGGGATGCCAATGGGGTCACCGGCCCCACCTGAATTGCAGACATCATTATGAAAGAACACCAATAATACCACGAAACAAACAAGTCAAAAATTAGAAATATATTACGCATGAACGACTATCCCGATAAATTAATAAATAATCTAATCAAGCGAATGACGGAAGAAAAACTTAACAAAAATGACGAAAGACCAAGTAAAATTTATAAATCCACAAAGTACATTCCGAAAGGTTAAAACATTTTACAACAATGAAAAATTTGAGTTGGCATATAAAACACACATGGCCGTCAACCAGCTATTAGTAGGACGATGTCGAACATCAAGAAAGAGGAGACACCAAACGTCGTGTACAAAATGGTGACAAGTCGGACATATACGACACATACGGTCGTGCTCAAATATATACGAACTCGGTGGGTAAACATAGACGACAAATTAGACAGTAGTTGGCAGAATCACTTTCTGAGTCTATTTAGCAATGTCCGTCTGTCTGTCCGTCTGTCCATCTATTGTTGTAATCACGATACAGGTCGCAATTGTACCCAGAACCAAATGAAACTTTGCACAACGAAGTTTTTCGGGACAAGGACGAACGCTATTTAATTCAGTTCAGATTTAGATATAGCCCCCATACTGGAAACTCCTGTTGTAAAAATGTGTTAGATCGGTTCAGATTTATATATAGCGCCCATACAAATTTCCTTCCCAATTTGAATTTTACCGCTCTAGAATCCACATATTTTGACAGATTTTCTTCAAAATTCGCAAAACACCTTATATTTCAACTGGAAACACCTGTTGTAAAAATGTTTTAGATCGGTTCAGATTTATATATATCTCCCATACAAATTTTGCTCCCAATTTGAATTTTTCTGCTCTAGAATCCACATATTTTAACAGATTTTTTTCAAAACTCGCAAAACACCTTATATTTCAACTGGAAACACCTGTGGTAAATATGTGTTAGATCGGTTCAGATTTATATATATAGCTCCCATACAAATTTCGTTCCCAATTTGAATTTTTCCTCATACAAATTTCGTTCCCCCAGAAATCGCGTATTTTCAGAGAATTTGTTAAAATTGAGCATAACACTTTATACTTCAACTGGAAGAACTTATTGTTGATTGATACAAATATTATTCTCGATTTGACAAGTTGGGCCAGGTCATATTAGCCTGTGATTAGGAAACATAAAAAAAAAATTTCCCGTTTTCACTTTTTTACTGAATTGAATTGTATTCCGATAGAAAGTGGTATCATATGAACATACTGTGAAAATTTCAAGACGATCGGTTGATTGAGTTTTTAAAAACTAAGCTAAGCGGGGATTTTTCTTCAATTGTTGAGCGATAAGAGAAAAGCGTAAATTTACTTCAAGTCATGACGTAATTGTAGGACTTTAGAGATCGTACTACAATGATGGATAATGAAAGTGGCAGGAAGGCCTGGGAGCTAGAATGAGAATGCGTGAGCAATAAAATACAACTTGTAAACAAGTAAGGAAAGGCTAACGTCGGGCGGGCCAACTATATAATACCCTACACCACTACATGCATATATACCTCGCTTTGATTACTAAACCCAGGTATTTCATGGGAGCAATTTTATGTAGTTAATATAAATTATACTATAAATTCATCGTTAGTCAAATTTAATGAATATGGTAAATAATAAAGTAATTGATCCAATTTTCCAGCAGATGTTCCGAGTAATGAAAATATAACATGATCTGGACAAATTGATCAAGATCCAAAGACAAAAACAAATTATACAGCGGTAATAGGATAAATCGGACGGACATTTGAAGGGGGCCTATAACAACATTTGCGGCCTGTGCCAAAACATGCGCCTATATGATTCTCATTCACGGTAGGTATTCCTAGTTCAAACATATCATCATCTGCAAAATTTGATGAAGATCCGATGTAATATGTAGTTTCTAGAGCTATAATAGATCAGAATGGGGCCCCATTTGGTTATACCAAACAAGTAAAGAAAGGCTAAAGACAATTCAATTCGGTAAAAAAGTGAAATCGGGAAGGATTTTTGTATCCCGTAAATGTATTTGTTTGACAAAAAAATGTTAAATCGGAAAGGACATTTGACACCTGGAACAATGTGACCCGCTTTCACCATGTATGTCTATTGGTGAAATATAATATGCTAAATCCGGTTAAACATTCGGGAGCAACATTTGTATTGGGGCTATATCTTAATCTGAACCGATCTTAGCCACTTTCACCATAGGCTTTTTAGTTGGATTATAAGATGTTGTGCCAATCTATATAATAAAAATGAAATGATGTTCGTTGGTAATCGCATCACTTGAGAACGGCTGAACAGATTTGACAGATCTTTGTTACAAACTATTCGTGGTAGTCCGAACTGGGTTTTAAGATGAAAAAACTTTTGGATAGTTGACCGCAAATTAGGAATATTTTTAAAAAACTGAAAGTGCCTTTTTCTATAGAATTTTTGAATGAAATCAAGGCTATAAGTCTCAATTCAAGCAATGGATATGTGAAATTCTTTTATATTATGGTCGTTATGATTCTGCGAAATTTTTCGAAACACAAAATTAAATAAAGAAAAGTAAAAAAATCGGACAAAAAGCAAAAAATCTTTATATTTTATGCACTTTTTGTCAGAACTGATAGGAACGACATATTTTGTTGATTCATTTTTATTTGGTTCATAATTCCAATTTGTAATCAGTCATCAAATAAACAGGGAAATCCAGTTACAAGTATTTCATGTATATTCATCGATTCGTGAACCAAATACAAATAGGACATTTCTGAAAATTCACATGAATACATGCGATTATTATAAGCCCAACTAAGAATGATAACGCCACACTATCCGATGCACTACGGATTTAATCAAGAGTTGGAATGCAATGCAAAAACAATGTGAATACGATGCATTGCGAGAATTAGATGCTTATGGAACACCCTGCTTATGAACGATTGAACTAAAGTGATTTTCTTCTTGGGAGCTCTCGGTGAAACCGAAAAACCTTTTTTGATCGTACCAATTTTGGTAAAAATCCGCTCGCAAAATTTAAGCGATGCTTGCTTCATCAGGAAGATCAGCTGCGTTCTTTGTAGACTGGCAAAATGCACACAGGTTGCGATGAATATGGAAATTAACGAAACTCCATCGTTCAACCTTTCAAAGATCGGAGATGGCCAACGTTTTGATCGGTCCCGATGAGTGTAATGTGGTGCAATGTTCGTTCAATGATTCTGTTGGAAGGTGATTTTCGATTTACATTACGGGCGATTCCACGGCAATCTCCAGCTGACGAACAGAATCATGTGTTGTGGAATAGCCAACTTGGAGTATTTTCAAAACAATTTTCTAGATATTTGCACTAGAAAAATTCTGTTGTTGAGAATTCTGTTTCTAGAGAAAATTAAGTTGACAACTATCGCCAGACTATAGCCTCAGAATCTTTAGTTAATACCAGATTTTTTTGTAATTACACTGGGAAATTAACGAATAGAATATTGAAAGGAAAGCATGAAGATATTTTGAAAGCACGCTCCGCTGTTAAATGGCAATTAACGTACGACAGTTTTGAAGGATGGAATTGTAGTGATTATCCTCTGTACAATTACGTTGGAACCATAAGACTATTTCCGTGTAGATTTTGGCTACGATTCTCTCGAAGAATTTAATTTTACCGCCTTCCTCTGAAATTACAAGTTGTTGAAAAAGGTCGAACATACGCTCATTAAAGAACTTCCAACGTGCAAACTGTCGAAGAACTGGAATATGGTTTTGCAGTAACGTAAATTGATCGATCTCACATAATGTTTTTGGAGAAATTGGACCGAATAATGACTAGACAGTCGATTTTTATGCAAAAGTATATTTTGAGAGTATGATTATAATTGAATGACGACTTCTCACAAATGATTCTCATGATCTCAATATTCAAAACAAGTAAGGAAAGGCTAAAGTCGGGCGGGGCCGACTATATAATACCCTACACCACTCCCTGCGTATGTACCTCGCTTTGATTACTAAACCCAGGTATTTCATTGGAGCAATTTTATGTAGTTCATACAAATTATATAAATTATATGAATATAATTTATATGCTATAAATTCATCTTTAGTCAAATTTAACGAATATGGTAAATAATATGGTAATTGTCCGACAGACAAATACAATTATACAGTAGTATACCAAAGTCATACCAAAGTGTGGACATATGGGCATCACCCAAACAATTCTCATTGCAATTCAATTCGGTAAAAAATTGAAATCGGGAAGGATTTTTGCATCCTGTAAATGTATGTGTTTGGCAAAAAATGTTAAATCGGAAAGGACATTTGCATGGGGGTATATTGAAACCAGGATCGACGTGACGCGCTTTCACCACGACTGTTTATTGGTGAAATATAATGTGTAAAATTTGGCCAAAATCGGTTAAACATTCGGGAGCAACATTGGGGCTATATATAAATCTGAACCGATCTTACCCACTTTCAACATTTGTTTTTTAGTTGGATTATAAGATGTTGTGCCAATTTTAAAGAAAAACGGGTACAATATGTGCATTTTAGAGCGGAAAAAGTCAAATCGGGAGCGACATTTGTATGGAGGCTATATCTAAATCTGAACCGATCATACCCACTTTCAGCATAGGTGCTTCTAGTTCGATCATAAAATGTTGTGCCAATTTTAAAGAAAATCGGGTACAATATGTGGTTTCTAGAGCGGAAAATGTCAAATCGGGGGCGACATTTGTATGGGGGCTATATCTGAATCTGAACCGATCTAACCCAAGTTTTGCATATGTGTTTCTAGTTGGATTATAAGATGTTCTGCAAAATTTAAAGAAAATCGGGTAAAATATGTCGTTTCTAGAGCGGAAAATGTCAAATCGGGAGCGACATTTGTATGGGGCTATATCTAAATCTGAACCGATCTTACCCAATTTTTGCATAGGTGTTTCTAGTTGGATTATAAGATGTTCTGCAAAATTTAAAGAAAACCGGGTACAATATGTCGTTTCTAGAACGGAAAATGTCAAATCGGAGCGACATTTGTATGGGGGCTACATCTAAATCTGAACCGATCTTACCCAATTTTTGCATAGGTGTTTCTAGTTGGATTATAAGATGTTGTGCCAATTTTAAAGAAAATCGGGTACAATATGTCGTTTCTAGAGCGGAAAATGTCAAATCGGGAGCGACATTTGTATGGGGGCTATATCTAAATCTGAACCGATCTTACCCAATTTTTGCATACGTGTTTCTAGTTCGATTATAAGATGTTCTGCAAAATTTAAAGAAAATCGGGTAAAATATGTCGTTTCAAGAGCGGAAAATGTCAAATCGGGAGCGACATTTGTATGGGGCTATATCTAAATCTGAACCGATCTTACATAATTTTTGCATAGGTGTTTCTAGTTGGATTATAAGATGTTCTGCAAAATTTAAAGAAAACCGGGTACAATATGTCGTTTCTAGAACGGAAAATGTCAAATCGGAGCGACATTTGTATGGGGGCTACATCTAAATCTGAACCGATCTTACCCAATTTTTACATAGGTGTTTCTAGTTGGATTATAAGATGTTGTGCCAATTTTAAAGAAAATCGGGTACAATATGTGGTTTCTAAAGCGGAAAAAGTGAAATAGGGAGCGACATTTGTTAGGGGGCTATATCTAAATCTGAACCGATCTTACCCAATTTTTGCATAGGTGTTTCTAGTTGGATTATAAGATGTTGTGCAAATTTTAAAGAAAATCGGGTACAATATGTGGTTTCTAAAGCGGAAAAAGTGAAATAGGGAGCGACATTTGTATGGGGGCTATATCTAAATCTGAACCGATCTTACCCAATTTTTGCATACGTGTTTCTAGTTCGATTATAAGATGTTCTGCAAAATTTAAAGAAAACCGGGTACAATATGTCGTTTCTAGAACGGAAAATGTCAAATCGGGAGCCACATTTGTATGGGGGCTATATCTAAATCTGAACCGATCTTACCCAATTTTTGCATACGTGTTTCTAGTTCGATTATAAGATGTTCTGCAAAATTTAAAGAAAACCGGGTACAATATGTCGTTTCTAGAACGGAAAATGTCAAATCGGGAGCGACATTTGTATGGGGGCTATATCTAAATCTGAACCGATCTTACCCAATTTTTGCATAGGTCTTTCTAGTTGGATTATAAGACGTTGTGCCAATTTTAAAGAAAATCGGGTACAATATGTGATTTCTAAAGCGGAAAAAGTGAAATAGGGAGCGACATTTGTATGGGGGCTATATCTAAATCTGAACCGATCTTACCCAATTTTTGCATACGTGTTTCTAGTTCGATTATAAGATGTTCTGCAAAATTTAAAGAAAACCGGGTACAATATGTCGTTTCTAGAACGGAAAATGTCAAATCGGGAGCGACATTTGTATGGGGGCTATATCTAAATCTGAACCGATCTTACCCAATTTTTGCATAGGTCTTTCTAGTTGGATTATAAGACGTTGTGCCAATTTTAAAGAAAATCGGGTACAATATGTGATTTCTAAAGCGGAAAAAGTGAAATAGGGAGCGACATTTGTATGGGGGCTATATCTAAATCTGAACCGATCTTACCCAATTTTTGCATAGGTGTTTCTAGTTGGATTATAAGATGTTGTGCAAATTTTAAAGAAAATCGGGTACAATATGTGGTTTCTAGAGCGGAAAATGTTAAATCGGGACCGACATTTGTATGGGGGCTATATCTAAATCTGAACCGATTTCCTCCAAATTCAATACCGATGGTCCTTGGCCAGAGAAAATAACTTCTGCCAAGTTTCATGACAATCGGACAACAATTGCGACCTGTAGAGTGCGAACAAGCTTAGATGGACAGCAGACGGACAGACGGACAGACGGACAGACGGACAGACGGACAGACGGACAGACGGACGGACAGACAGACATCGTTAAATCGACTCAGCTGGCGATTCTAAGCCGATCCGTATACTTAAAGGTGGGTCTAGCTCAATTATTTCTTGGTGTTACAAACATTTGGCGGAAAACTAACTTATAATACCCTAGACCACGAAGTGGTGTAGGGTATAAAAACGATATAACCAATATTATGTTAGCATAAACCCAATAAACTAAATGAATGCTCGAATACTTCATTTTTGTGGAGAACATCACGACATTTAAATTAAGTACTATCAACAATTATATTCAAAAAGCTTGATTGAAAGTTTCAATGGCAAAATCGCCGTTGAAATAACGACCTTCTGCATGATTTCCCGTCGTTATTTCAAACTTATGCGAAAGGTGTTCCTAAACATTGTCCAAAATCCACTTAACCCTCTAACCGGCATTTTTATACCCTACACCACTTCGTGGTCTAGGGTATTATAAGTTAGTTTCACGCCAAATGTTTGTAACACCAAGAAATAATCGAGCTAGACCCACCTTTGAGTATACCGATCGGCTTAGAATCACCTGCTGAGTCGATTTAACGATGTCTGTCTGTCCGTCTGTCCGTCCGTCCGTCCGTTTGCTGTCCATCTAAGCTTGTTCGCACTCTACAGGTCGCAATTGTTGTCCGATTGTCATGAAACTTGGCAGAATTTATTTTTTCTGGCCAAGGACCATCGGTATTGAATTTGGAGGAAATCGGTTCAGATTTAGATATAGCCCCCATACAAATGTCGCTCCCGATTTGGCATTTTCCGCTCCATAAACGACATATTGTACCCGATTTTCTTTAAATCTTGCAGAATATCTTATAATCCAACTAGAAACACCTATGCAAAAATTGGGTAAGATCAGTTCAGATTTAGATATAGCCCCCATACAAATGTCGCTCCCGATTTGACTTTTTCCGCTCTAGAAACGTCATATTGTACCCGATTTTCTTTAATTTGTGCAGAACATCTTATAATCCAACTAGAAACACCTATGCAAAAATTGGATAAGATCGGTTCGATTTAGATATAGCCCCCATACAAATGTCGCTCCCTATTTCACTTTTTCCGCTTTAGAAACCACATATTGTACCCGATTTTCTTTAAAATTGGCGCATCATCTTATAATCCAACTAGAAGCACCTATGCATAAATTGGGTAAGATCGGTTCAGATTTAGACATAGCCCCCATACAAATGTCGCTCCCGATTTGACATTTTCCGCTCTAGAAACGACATATTGTACCCGATTTTCTTTAAATTTGGCAGAACATCTTATAATCAAACTAGAAACACGTATGCAAAAATTGGGTAAGATCGGTCCAGATTTAGATATAGCCCCCATACAAATGTCGCTCCCGATTTGACATTTTCCGCTCTAGAAACGACATATTGTACCCGATTTTCTTTAAATTTTGCAGAACATCATATAATCAAACTAGAAACACGTATGCAAAAATTGGGTAAGATCGGTCCAGATTTAGATATAGCCCCCATACAAATGTCGCTCCCGATTTGACATTTTCCGCTCTAGAAACGACATATTGTACCCGATTTTCTTTAAATTTTGCAGAATATCTTATAATCCAACTAGAAACACCTATGCAAAAATTGGGTAAGATCAGTTCAGATTTAGATATAGCCCCCATACAAATGTCGCTCCCGATTTGACTTTTTCCGCTCTAAAATCCACATAGTGTACCCGTTTTTCTTTAAAATTGGTACAACATCTTAGAATCCAACTAAAAAACCTATGGTGAAAGTGAGTAAGATCGGTTCAGATTTAGATATAGCCCTCATACAAATGTTGCTCCCGAATGTTTAACCGATTTCGGCCAAATTTTACATATTATATTTCACCCATAAACAGACATGGTGAAAGCGGGTCACATCGTTCCAGGTTTCAATATACCCCCGAACAAATGTCCTTTCCGATTTAACATTTTTTGTCAAACACATACATTTACAGGATGCAAAAATCCTTCCCGATTTCAATTTTTTACCGAATTGAATTGCAATGAGAATTGTTTGGGTGATGCCCATATGTCCATACTTTGGTATGACTTTGGTTAACTACTGTATAATGTGTATTTGTCTGTCGGACAATTGGATCAATTACCATATTATTTACCATATTCGTTGAATATGAATATAATTTATATAACTTGTATGAACTACATAAAATTGCTCTCATGAAATACCTGGGTTTAGTAATCAAAGCGAGGTACATACGCAGGGAGTGGTGTAGGGTATTATATAGTCGGTCCCGCCCGACTTTAGCCTTTCCTTACTTGTTTAAATTAAAAATGTATGATCAGATATTCTTTTGTGGGATAATTGTGCTAAAAAAACCCAGAAAGTCATTTGCTAATTTAGTTCGAGAGCCAGATGACAAAAGGTAAGGAGAGTCTTGCGTCCTCTACACACAAAACAATTTTTTTCCATATTCACAAGAACATATGTTAAAACTAGATAGTCGCACCATATCAAAAATATATAACACAATTAGATCTGGGCCCAGAAATCGCTATTATTTAGTTTGGAATAAGAAGAATTCACACACAAAATTTCACGATTTTTCTTTTTCTCGGACTTCGTGCACAAAACTGAAAATAAAATCTAAACCAAACGATATAAAGCGATGTCTGTTGATCGAAGTATCATTATAAGTTTGTTTTTGTAAGAATAAGCAATTATTGAGTAAATTCGAGATTTGCGAAGAGTACCCTGAGGCACTTTTGCGGGTTAGAGGGTTAAGCGAGTGCATTGGCGTAATCTGAATTATATCGTATCATTAAATTGAATATATATGCCAGCAAACGTTAATCGATACAATAATCAGGTTGCTTAAGCATTTGAAATAGCTTGTCAAAAATTCACACGACGATCACAAACAAACTAATTCAAATGTGGACAGGAAAATTTTTGTCGGGTCAGCTAGTTTTAAATAAAATCGGATACAATATGTGGATTCTAGAGCGGAGCGACAAATCGTGAGCGACATTTGTATGGGGGCTGTATCTAAATCTGAACCGATCTAACCCGCTTTCGCCACAGGTATTTTAAGTTTGATTATAAGGTGTTAAGCCAAATTTTAAGAAAATCGGGTACTATATGTGCTTTATAGGGCAGAAAAAGTCAAATCGGGAGCGACATTTGCATTGGGTCTATATCTAAATCTGAACCGATTTCCTCCTCCTTCAATACCGATCGTCCTTGGCCAGAAAAAATAACTTCTGCCAAATTTCATGACAATCGGACAACAATTGGGAGCTGTAGAGTGCGAACAAGCTTAGATGGACAGCAGACGGACGGACGGACGGACAGACAGACAGCTGGTGATTCTAAACCGATCGGTATACTTAAAGGTGGATCTAGCTCAATTATTTCTTGGTGTTACAGACATTTGGCGCGAAACTAACTTATAATACCCTAGTACACGAAATGGTGTAGGGTATAAAAATCCTAGGTGGGCGGTAGGTAATATGGTTATTTTATGCAGTTTTCGACAACAAATGAAGAAATATTTTTATTTTACGAAAATTTAATTCCTTATATATACTTTCTATGAGGGTGAGGGTATATATAAGTCGTTTTAGCCGACTCTAGCTTATTTATATGACTATTGAAAGTGTCATTTAGTATGGGTTATTCGATTGATAATATAGATACTAAACATACCTAACCACGGACAAAACAATAAAATAATATGACTTATATCACTTTCAACAAAAACCCATTCGAATGTGCCACTTAGTATCTAGACAATTTATTTGCCAATGTCAATTTCTTTTTCCAAATTTGGTTAATTTATGCATATTTGTTGGTATGCAACAAAATCTATTTCTATATGTACGCGGCGTCAAAGGCAGCTACACAAAAAAGTTCCAAATAGAAGGAAGGTAAACAAAACAACTCAAAAAAATTAATGGACTAAAATCAATACACTGTTCCGTGTGTTACCGTGGGCTATAGATTTGAGTCATGTAAGTACTTATACGAACATGAATTAAAATGTTTTTGTGTTTTTTGTTCTCGCTGACGCTATCTAAATGGAATGATAACATTTGAATTAATGAAAATATGTTATTTTTAAAAAACATGTACCATCATAATTTCCTTCCCCCCAACATAGAGAGGGTATGTCGGATTTTGCATATGTTCATGAATGGATGGAATGATTACGAACGCCATTTTTCAATTCATCGGAGGGAGAAGTTTGGGGTTGATTTTAAAATGGTGAGTAGTGAAGGGCTCACTAAAGGAATGTCAACTGAACGGCTGTTGCGGTTTCAGTGAAAGTTATCGAATAGAGTTGCCAAATCATATAGATTTTATGTGAGCAATCTAATACAGAACAAGTACAAAATATTGGTATCAAAATATGGTATGAAAAGTACAAATTTTGAAAATTCATTATCTGACGTACACAGGGCATGATAACCTAACTTCATGATTCAACCAATTTTTGGCGTAAACGTAAAAAAAGTACGAATTTGAAAAATTCTTTTTATTTTGCGTGTCTATGCAGTCAGAGGAATGTATACACCAAATTCGATGATTCTAGCTGCGATACCATTTTCATACCTTTTTCCCCATTTTACCCCTTAAGAGTACGACTTTCTTTATTTTACTTGTCTATGAAATTAGAGGAATGTACACTCCGAATTTCATCATTCTAGCTGTAGCCGTTTAGTTGGTACCATTTATATCCCTTTATTCCTATTGTATCCCTTGAAAGTACGAATTTGGAAAAACCATTTATTTTTCGTGTTCCGAATGTATATTCCCAATTTCATGACTCTAGCTGCGGTCATTTGGTTGGTACTATATTTATCCCTTTTTCCATTTTAACCCCAAAAAGTACGAATTTTGAAAAATCCGTTTACTTTATGTGTCTACGCAATCAGATGAATGTATACACCGAAATTCATTATTCTAGGTGCAGCCGTTTGGTTGGTACCATTTTTATCCCTTTATTTCCATTTTAGCCCTTAAAAGTACGAATTTGAAAAAAATATTTTTATATTATGTATCTAGTCAATTAGAGGAATGTACACACAGAATTGAATGTTTCTAGCTGTTGTCGTTTAATATATACAATTTTTATCCCTTTTTTGCCCCATTTCACCCCCTACAAATAGAAATCATTTTACGTGCACGTTTTTGTTATAGGGGGAATATGCATACCTATTATCAAGTAAGTCCAAGTAGACATATTGAACCAGTAAGGAAAGGCGAAAGTCGGGCGGGGCCGACTATATGATACACTCCACTTTCTATCAGAATACAATTCAATTCGGAAAAAAGTGAAAACGAGAAGAATTTTTGTATGTTTCCTAATCATAGGCTAATATGTCCTGGTTCAATTTGTCAAATCGAAAAGAATATTTGTATCAGGGCTATATCCAAACATGGAATGAAGTGACCCATTTCACAATAGGTTCTTCCAGTTCTCAATTTGAAGTAATTCGATGAAAATACGTGGTTTCTGGGGCGGAAAAATCAAGTCGGGAGCGAAATTTGTATAGGAGCTATATATAAATCTGAACCGATCTGACTCATTTTCATCCTGGGTGTTTATCATGCAAATATAAGATATTTTGCCAAATTTGAAGAAAATCTGTTAAAATATGTGGTTTCTGGAGCGGAAAACTCAAATCGGGAGTGAAATTCGTATGTGGGCTATATCTAAATCTGAACCGATCTGGCTCATTTGGTGTGTTTCATGGGTGTTTCTAGTTTAAATAGAAGATGTTTTGCCAATTTTGAAGAACATCTGTTAAAATATGTGGTTTCTACAGCAGAAAAAGTCAAATCGGGAGTGAAATTTGTATGGGGGGTGTATCTAAATCTGAACCGATCTGACCAATTTTCACCATAGGTGTTTCTAGTTGAAATGTAAGATGTTTTGCCAAGTTTGAGGGAAATCTGTTGTAATATCTGGTATCTAGCGTGAAAAGAGTCAAATCGGGAGTGAAATTCGTATGGGGGCTATATCCAAATCTGAACCGATTTTCTTCAAATTAAATAGCGTTCGTCCTTATCCCGAAAAACTTTGTTGTGCAAAGTTTCATTTGGTTCTGGCTACAATTGCGACCTGTACTTTGATTACAAGAATAAATGGACAGACGACGGACGGACGGACGGACATCGTTAAATCGATTCAAAAAGTGATTCTAAGTCGATCGGTATAATTAACAATGGGTCTATCTCGCTTCCTTTTGGGTGTTACAAACGAGTGCACAAAGACATAATACTCTCGTGGAGTGTATAAAAAGTAAGCTTAAATACTCTAAAATATTAGGGGTTATTATGGGTATTTTTAGTCCTTGTGGAGCAAAATTTTTTCCCTTTGGGCCGATTTCGCCCTGATACAATCCTAATCTACGACTATAAGACGCATTTATGGAAATTTTTGACATCCTTTCTTTTAGATGTTAGCGTGCTTTCAACAGACGGACGGACATGGCTATATCGTCTTAGAATTTAATGACGATCAAGAATATATATACTTTATAGGGTCTCAGGACGATATTTCAAGGTGTTACAAACGGAATGACAAAATTAGGAGGAGGTGAAGGTTATAAAAATATGAAATTCGATGTCAATAAAAAAGTCAACATATTTGATAAACATTTCTTTTATTTTGGAGCTATTGCGAAAATTGTCCGACTGTCACTACCAAATGTGTCCAATAATTCATAATGTTAATTTAAATGTCATAATTTATCTTGTTAACATAAATGTGTTCTAAAATAACCCATTAAAACATTTGACTTTACCCTTTGCAACTGTTGATTGATCTAATTCTTGTAAATGATAGGTAAACTTCAAAGAATTTCTTTTATAAATTCTATGATTCTATTGAGTGTATCTGTTTGATGAGAATATTTGATTTAATCTTGTAAACAAATCCGTAACAAACTCTATTCGTATATATTTCAAATATCTTGTTGCTCTTTTCTAAGCCAACAACAACAGACAGACATGATGCTTACGTTTGCACATTTTACTGAGTGGCAGAGTAAAATTTACTTTGATGTTTCCAATGTCTACTCGAGTAAAAAACTGTGACTACGACTGAATGGACGTCTGATGAAGCGTTCAGTTTTAATATTTCCCGTGCTAAGTAGCTCTCTCAGAAGTGTTGATTTATCTGATTCAACCGACACCCAGACATTTATGAGTCACACTTCATTTGAGTTGGCGGCAGTATACAAATGCATTCAACAGCGTGTGAGTGGTGTTACGTGGGAATACCGAAAAGTTCATCAGATATCAAGAGGTTTCGAATATCGCTAAGCAACAACATCAGTCCAATGATACAAATTATTTAGTTTAAGTATTCACTCATATTAATAAATCTCTTGTGGAAATCAATCAGAAACAAGTAAAAACGACGCTAAGTTCAACCGTTCCGAACTTTATATAACCTCCAACATCGATTGCATTCCACAGAGGCTGTCGATTTACACAGAAGTGGAAAATATATATTTTTTAAATATAGCCAAACCAAAACAAATACAAATATTGAAAAAATAATTTAACAAATAAATATAATATTTTTTATTATTTCACCACTCTTGTAAGGCAAGGCTGCCTTCTGATATTTATATTTATAAAAAAGCATAAATACCATAAATATTTGTAGATAGTGTGTGCTACAGTTGGTTGTATTTCCATTCTATTTTAATTCCAAAAATACAAATTTTCAAAATCCATTATCTGACTTACACAGTGCATACTAACCTAACTTCATGCTGCAACCAATTTTTGCCGTAATAGTACGAATTTGGAAAAATCTTTTTATTTTGCGTGTCTATGCAGTCAGAGGAATGTATACACAGAATTCCATGATTCTAGCTGCGGCCTTTGGTTGGTACCATTTTTATTGCCTTTTTCCAATTTTAACCCCTCAAGAATACGACTTTATCAAATCTCTTTATTTTACGTGTCTACGCAATTAGAGGGATGTAATCACCGAATCCCACTTTCGCAATAGGTGTTTCTAGTTAGATTATAAGTTGTCACGCCAATTTTAAAGAATAAAAAAGTCAAATAGGGAGCGACATTTGTATGGGGGCTATATCTAAATCTGAACTGATCTGACCGATTTTCACCATAGCTGTTTCCACTGCAATTATTGGGTACTGCGCCAAATTTCAAGCAAATCGAGTGATATATGTGGATTCTAGAGCGGAAAAAGTCAAATCGGGAGCGACATCTGTATGGCGGTTATATCTAAATCTGAACTGATCTGACCGATTTTCAGCATAGCTGTTTCCACTGTAATTATTGGGTACTGCGCCAAATTGCAAGCAAATCGAGTGAAATATGTGGTTTCTAGAGCGGAAAAAGTCAAATCTGGAGCGACATTTGTATGGGGGATATATCTAAATCTGAACCGATCTGACTGATTTTCACCATAGCTGTTTCTTGTTCAATTATAGGATACTGTGCCAAATTTGAAGCTAATCGAGAGAAATATGTGGTTTCTAGAGCTCAAAAAGTCAAATCGGGAGCGACATTTGTGTGAAAAATCTGAACCGATTTGCTTCAAATTTAACAGCGGTCGTCCTTGGTCCACAAAACTTACTTGTGTCAATTTTTGTAAGGATCGGACTATAATTGCGACCTGTAATTTGATTACAACAATAGATGGACAGACAGACGGACAGACAGACAGACGGACAGACAGACGGACATTGCTAAATCGACTCAGAAAGTGATTCTAAGCCGATCTGTATAATAAACGATGGGTCTAACTCGTTTCCTTTTGGGTGTTACAAACAAATGCACAAAGACATAATACTCTCGTGGAGTGTATAAATATACAAATACTCTAAAATATTAGGTGTTATTATGGGTTTTTTCAGTCCTTGTGAGGGAAACATTTTTCCGTTTGGGCCGATTTCGCCCACTTTCAATCCCAACCGATCTACGACTATAAGACGTATTTATGCAAAATTTGGACCTCCTAGCTCCTTTCGTTTAGATGCTAGCGTGCTTTCAACAGACGGACGGACAGACATGGCTAGATCGTCTTAGAATTTTATGACGATCATAAATGTATTTACTTTATAGGGTCTCAGGTCGATATTTCACGGTGTTACAAATGGAATGACAAAGGTTGTATACCCCCATCCTGGAGGTGGAGGGTATAAGAATTAACGTTTTCCTGTAATATTACTGCTCTTCTATGAAAATCAACAGCCTCTGCGGAATGCAATACATGGTGGATGGAAAAAGTAAAGTTTGGCAAAGTTTCTTTCGCCTTCGCCGATTCATTAGTCTCCCCTGTTGGAAAACATCAAATTGATTTAACACATTCCAACGTTTCCCAAACGAGAATAACACGGCAAGTTTAGAAAATCATCTGTGAGGGACACTCAGAGCAGTGGTAAAATTACGTCGGATGAATGGGTTTGTGGATTTTAATTTCATTTTTGGTTCGTGGCACTTTCTTTGCCCTGCAATAAATGTGACCTTCCGCCGGCGGCCACAAGAAACATTGAATTTCGATGAGAGCAAAAATTCATTTCGTTTTTGTTTATTTTACTTTTCAATCTCGACAACACCAACACACGTGGGTTTAAAGCAGCGTCATTTCTATATGGCCATAGTGAAGCTTTAATTTTCAGACGACCCGCAACCCGCGCGGTGGGGCGCAGAAAAAAAGGCCGGAGGCTGTTTGACAGAGGAAAAATTGTGGTGCGGGTAGGATTCGTTTCTTTTGTAAGCGGCATTGCCAATTTCTTTTTTGACATATGGAATATCAAATTGATGAAAAGCTGATGGTGACGATGCCCCAACTGATGATGAAGAGGAAGAAGGAGGTGTGGAAGTCGACAGGTCGCTTCTTGTTGTTGGCTACATTTTTGTCTGCCGCAATTGTTGTTGCGGGATTTTGTTGCTTGGTATCGATTTGATTTGAAGCGGCACTATCAACTGCTGTGCGTCGATCCTATATCTTTAGGGAATTTCAATTTGATGATGTTTCATCGACCTCCATATCGATGTTAATTTCGTTAAGTCCATACCCCCTCATCAGGCGTTGTTTGCCCTCTGCCCTGTGGCAGCAACAAGTGTCAATCAAAAATGTATCGCCGTTGTTATAGTAATCGTTGCAGGGGTTTAAGGATTTTTCCTTTTTTTGTAGGCTTTTAGCCCTTACTTTTTGTTTAAACAATTTGTGGGTGAAATCTAATTAGTAGGGTTGAGAACTACGCAGAATTCAGCTAAAGCAGGCACAGGTTAATAGGCTAAGGCTAATGCCATGTATTACAATTGTTAATTGAAATCAATAGAAACCACAACTAAAGCTTGCCTATTTATTACATGTGTAAGTTGGGTTTTGTGTTGACAACGCTTTCGATATCGTAGCGATGTCTGCCATTTGCAACCAATTCAACCATATCATATTATCACATCATTAGTTAACAAAAAACTATTAAACAGTGGAAATGGTGTTTGGTTCTGCCGGGCGGCTTCTTATAATCAATTTAATTTGATATTCCATCCACACTGAATACTTCTCAGCAAGGGCTAGGAGTAAATCCAGCTCTATTATTATTAAGATGAAGTTGAATTTGTCATTCCGTTTGCAACACTTTGAAATATTAATCGGAAAATGAAGTATCTTGACATTTCCTGAGGAATTTTGATAATTTCACTTTTTTATACCCTCCACCTCCAGGATGGGGGTATACTAACACCTTGAAATATCGACCTGAGACCCTATAAAGTATATATATTCTTGATCGTCACAAAATTCTAAGATGATCTAGCCATGTTCGTCCGTCGGTTGAAAACACGCTTGCATCTAAACGAAATGAGCTAGGACGTCCACATTGTGCATGCATTGTCGTAGATCGGTTGGGATTGAAACTGGTCGAAATCGGCCCAAAAGGGAAAAAATTTCCCTCACAAGGACTAAAAATACCCATAACAACCCCTAATATTGTAGTGTATTTAAGCAAATTTTTTCCAATATGACTGCTTGTACTGACTTGATATTGGGTATGTGCACTCACCCTATAACAAAAACGTGCACCATAAAGTGGTTTTTATTCGTAGAGGCAAAAAGGGATACAAATGGTACATATTAAATGACAACAGCTAGAAACACGAAATTCGGTGTGTACATTCCTCTAATTGAGTAGATACATATTATAAAAGTATTTTTTCCAAATTCGTACTTTTAAGATGTAAAATGGGAATAGAGGAATAAAAATGGTACAAACCAAACGGCTGCGCCTAGAATAATGAAATTCGATGTATACATTCCTCTGATTGCGTAGACACATAAAAAACGGATTTTTCGAAATTCGCACTTTTTGGGGCTAAAATGGAAAAAGGTATAAAAATAGTACCAAACAAATGACCGCATATAGAGTCATGAAATTCGGAGTATATATTCCTCTGACTTCGTAGACACGGAAAATAAAAGTTTTTTTCCAAATTCGTACTTTCAAGGGATACAATGGGTACAGAGGATAAAAATAGTACGAACTAAACGACCACAGCTAGAATGATGAAATTCGGTGTTTACGTCCCTCTAATTGCGTAGACACGTAAAATAGAGAGAATTTGGAAAAGGGGATAAAAATGGTAACAACCAAATGGCCGCAGCTAGAGTCATGAAATTCGGTGTGTACATTCCTCTGACTGCATAGACACGCAAAATAAAAAGATTTTTCCAAATTCGTACTCATTTACTTTTACGGCAAAAATTGGTTGCAGCATGAAGTTAGGTTATCATGCACTGTGTAAGTCAGATAATGAATTTTGAAAATTTGTACTTTTGGAATTAAAATAGAATGGAAATACAACAAACTCTAGCACCCACTATCTACCAATATTTATGGTATTTACGCTTTTTGAAAATATAAATATAAGAATATTTATTTTTTGAATTGACTTGAAATATTATTTCGATATGTTAAAGTATTGGCAGCCTTGTCTTATAAGCGTGGTTTGAAATTATAAAAATACTATATTTATTTATAAAATTATTTATCAATATTTGTATTTGTTTGGGATTGGGTATATTAAAAATATTATATTTTCCTGTAATATTACCGCACTTCTACGAAAAGCGACATCCTCTGTGGAATGCAATCCATGGTGGAGGGTATATAAAGTTCGGCCCGGTCGAAGTTAACGCCTTTTTTACTTGTTAACGTTCAAAATCATTTTTTTTTTATACAAATATGAAGCCAGTTTTAAGAAATCCTACACTATAAAATATTGACTCGCCAAAATAATGGGAGTATTACGCATTAATTTTCCATTTTATTATGACAGCGTATTACACTGGCTCAGGCTACGTGAATGTATAAGATATAGCCGAAGAATTTTGGAGGTATTCATAAAATAAATCAAGTTTTCATTCTCCTTCTCCCATACAAACCGACCGGTTGTCAAATTCAAAAATATTAATGTTGCTGAAAATTTGTTCTTTGGCAAAGAATTAAAGCAATTTTCGATAAGGAGGCCTTAATTTTAGGTGTATTGTCAGTCGTTACTAGATAGAAAAAGTTTCCCTCAGGACCGATTTTCCTCATTTGCAATTTCTTGATTCCAGTTACAGTCCAAATTTCTATATCATTTTGATTGGAAAACTACTTATGTATATTATAGATCCAATATGTTTTGCGTTCACAGTGGAATGAATATACACAATATACTAAAAGTACGAATTTGGGAAAATCTTCAGACGACCCGCAACCCGCGCGGTGGGGCGCAGAAAAAAAGGCCGGAGGCTGTTTGACAGAGGAAAAATTGTGGTGCGGGTAGGATTCGTTTCTTTTGTAAGCGGCATTGCCAATTTCTTTTTTGACATATGGAATATCAAATTGATGAAAAGCTGATGGTGACGATGCCCCAACTGATGATGAAGAGGAAGAAGGAGGTGTGGAAGTCGACAGGTCGCTTCTTGTTGTTGGCTACATTTTTGTCTGCCGCAATTGTTGTTGCGGGATTTTGTTGCTTGGTATCGATTTGATTTGAAGCGGCACTATCAACTGCTGTGCGTCGATCCTATATCTTTAGGGAATTTCAATTTGATGATGTTTCATCGACCTCCATATCGATGTTAATTTCGTTAAGTCCATACCCCCTCATCAGGCGTTGTTTGCCCTCTGCCCTGTGGCAGCAACAAGTGTCAATCAAAAATGTATCGCCGTTGTTATAGTAATCGTTGCAGGGGTTTAAGGATTTTTCCTTTTTTTGTAGGCTTTTAGCCCTTACTTTTTGTTTAAACAATTTGTGGGTGAAATCTAATTAGTAGGGTTGAGAACTACGCAGAATTCAGCTAAAGCAGGCACAGGTTAATAGGCTAAGGCTAATGCCATGTATTACAATTGTTAATTGAAATCAATAGAAACCACAACTAAAGCTTGCCTATTTATTACATGTGTAAGTTGGGTTTTGTGTTGACAACGCTTTCGATATCGTAGCGATGTCTGCCATTTGCAACCAATTCAACCATATCATATTATCACATCATTAGTTAACAAAAAACTATTAAACAGTGGAAATGGTGTTTGGTTCTGCCGGGCGGCTTCTTATAATCAATTTAATTTGATATTCCATCCACACTGAATACTTCTCAGCAAGGGCTAGGAGTAAATCCAGCTCTATTATTATTAAGATGAAGTTGAATTTGTCATTCCGTTTGCAACACTTTGAAATATTAATCGGAAAATGAAGTATCTTGACATTTCCTGAGGAATTTTGATAATTTCACTTTTTTATACCCTCCACCTCCAGGATGGGGGTATACTAACACCTTGAAATATCGACCTGAGACCCTATAAAGTATATATATTCTTGATCGTCACAAAATTCTTAGATGATCTAGCCATGTTCGTCCGTCGGTTGAAAACACGCTTGCATCTAAACGAAATGAGCTAGGACGTCCACATTGTGCATGCATTGTCGTAGATCGGTTGGGATTGAAACTGGTCGAAATCGGCCCAAAAGGGAAAAAATTTCCCTCACAAGGACTAAAAATACCCATAACAACCCCTAATATTGTAGTGTATTTAAGCAAATTTTTTCCAATATGACTGCTTGTACTGACTTGATATTGGGTATGTGCACTCACCCTATAACAAAAACGTGCACCATAAAGTGGTTTTTATTCGTAGAGGCAAAAAGGGATACAAATGGTACATATTAAATGACAACAGCTAGAAACACGAAATTCGGTGTGTACATTCCTCTAATTGAGTAGATACATATTATAAAAGTATTTTTTCCAAATTCGTACTTTTAAGATGTAAAATGGGAATAGAGGAATAAAAATGGTACAAACCAAACGGCTGCGCCTAGAATAATGAAATTCGATGTATACATTCCTCTGATTGCGTAGACACATAAAAAACGGATTTTTCGAAATTCGCACTTTTTGGGGCTAAAATGGAAAAAGGTATAAAAATAGTACCAAACAAATGACCGCATATAGAGTCATGAAATTCGGAGTATATATTCCTCTGACTTCGTAGACACGGAAAATAAAAGTTTTTTTCCAAATTCGTACTTTCAAGGGATACAATGGGTACAGAGGATAAAAATAGTACGAACTAAACGACCACAGCTAGAATGATGAAATTCGGTGTTTACGTCCCTCTAATTGCGTAGACACGTAAAATAGAGAGAATTTGGAAAAGGGGATAAAAATGGTAACAACCAAATGGCCGCAGCTAGAGTCATGAAATTCGGTGTGTACATTCCTCTGACTGCATAGACACGCAAAATAAAAAGATTTTTCCAAATTCGTACTCATTTACTTTTACGGCAAAAATTGGTTGCAGCATGAAGTTAGGTTATCATGCACTGTGTAAGTCAGATAATGAATTTTGAAAATTTGTACTTTTGGAATTAAAATAGAATGGAAATACAACAAACTCTAGCACCCACTATCTACCAATATTTATGGTATTTACGCTTTTTGAAAATATAAATATAAGAATATTTATTTTTTGAATTGACTTGAAATATTATTTCGATATGTTAAAGTATTGGCAGCCTTGTCTTATAAGCGTGGTTTGAAATTATAAAAATACTATATTTATTTATAAAATTATTTATCAATATTTGTATTTGTTTGGGATTGGGTATATTAAAAATATTATATTTTCCTGTAATATTACCGCACTTCTACGAAAAGCGACATCCTCTGTGGAATGCAATCCATGGTGGAGGGTATATAAAGTTCGGCCCGGTCGAAGTTAACGCCTTTTTTACTTGTTAACGTTCAAAATCATTTTTTTTTTATACAAATATGAAGCCAGTTTTAAGAAATCCTACACTATAAAATATTGACTCGCCAAAATAATGGGAGTATTACGCATTAATTTTCCATTTTATTATGACAGCGTATTACACTGGCTCAGGCTACGTGAATGTATAAGATATAGCCGAAGAATTTTGGAGGTATTCATAAAATAAATCAAGTTTTCATTCTCCTTCTCCCATACAAACCGACCGGTTGTCAAATTCAAAAATATTAATGTTGCTGAAAATTTGTTCTTTGGCAAAGAATTAAAGCAATTTTCGATAAGGAGGCCTTAATTTTAGGTGTATTGTCAGTCGTTACTAGATAGAAAAAGTTTCCCTCAGGACCGATTTTCCTCATTTGCAATTTCTTGATTCCAGTTACAGTCCAAATTTCTATATCATTTTGATTGGAAAACTACTTATGTATATTATAGATCCAATATGTTTTGCGTTCACAGTGGAATGAATATACACAATATACTAAAAGTACGAATTTGGGAAAATCTTCTCATTTTCCGCGTCTTCGTAGTCAGACGAGTGTACATACTACATCTCATGATTCTAGCTACAGCCGCACAGAGGGTTGAAATCGCCAAAAATGGAGATTAATTCAAAAAATCAAAATAAATTTTTTTGACAATTTTTTATTATACGATTAAAGTATATCAAATTCTACATCAATACCGAAAATATCAATGGCATGTGTTGTTTACTTTTCCATTTGCACTGCCTTAAAGTCAAGCATGTTTTGAGTTTTAAGCGAACAGTTCTGCAAATTGCAAATTGGCATACTTCAAAGGTAAATATCTTTTCCCCCACATTAAAAAGTAGCACTTTGATTATAGAATCTCCAAGTTCAGGTATTTTAGAGTGATTTTACAAAAAAGCGTATTAACTAAAGTATTTTAGAAATATTTTTAAAAAAAATTTGAAAATATGTGTAAATTTAAGGTATTTTCAAAATATATGTGGTGTTTTTAATGTGAACAACATACCGCCAGATGGTGAAATTCTAATTAAATTACAATGTGTTAGCTTCAATATTCCGCAATTACATGTTGCGCGTTTTTGCGCCAATTTATTTTATTAAATAAATTGTGAAAATAGTCACTCTTTATGGGTGCTTATACATTCAGTTTTATTGTACAACTTGAATTTAGAATATGACGAAAACTTAATATTTAAATATTTTGTAATGAAAAATAAGTCTTTTTAACTCATAATACTTAAATGAAACAATTTTTTCTAATGAAAAGCATTCACAGAAGCAGAATGAGATTCCAAGTTGCACAATAAATCTTAATAGTATAAACATCCCTATATAAAAACGAAGTGGTGTAGGGTATAACAAGTACGGACATACTACAGTCGGGTGGCTATATAATACCCTGCATCTTCTATCCTATTTAAAGTAATTTATTACCAATTAAAAATGTATTAAAATATCTGTGACAGTTTAATGTCGGACACATTCGAAACATTGTCCTTTATGAACAAATGTCACAAAATCTGGTGGGACATTGGTATGGGGGCTTTATCAAACAATGGACCGATGTCACCAAATTTAACTACAGCTATTTGTAGGTGCAATATAACGTTATGTGCCAAATGCGAATAAAATTGGGTAAACAATTTTTTACTAGAACTGAAAAGTCAAATCTGGAAAGACATTTGTACGGGAGCTATACCTAAATCTAAACCGATGTGACCCACTTTCACCATAAATGTTTATAGTACAAATATAAGATATTTCGCCTAATTTGAACAATATCGGTTAAAATATGTGGTATATAGAGCGAAAAAAGTCAAATCGGGAGTGACATTTGTATGGAAGATATATCTAAATCTGAACTGATTTGCTTCAAATTTAATAGTGTCAGTCATTGATGCGAAAAAATTAGCTGTACCAAGTTCAGTTGGGATTAGATAATAATTGCGACTTGTACTTCAATAACAAGAATATATACACGGACGGATTATTAATTTATTTTCCAGGAAAACCACTTTTTCCACTAAATTGTACTCAAATTGTGTTTTCTTTTACTGATTATGGTATAAATATTGAACAAATATAAACATTACCTGACCCGAAAGCATCCCCGAATTAATCTCCATTTTTGGCGATTTCAACCCTCTGTGAGCCGCTTCGTTGGTGCCAAATTTAATAGTTCAGCAGTTTGGTTGGTACCAATTGTGTCCCTCGTTTCCAATTGTATTTCTTAAAAGTAGAAATTTCGAAAAAAAACCCTCTATTTTGCATGTCTACACAATTAGAGGGATGTGCATTCCAAATTCCATGTATCTAGCTGTTGTCGAATCATTGGCACCATTTTGTTCCCTTTCAACCGCTACATCTTTTGTAGCGTTTTGCCGTACGTTCCTATAACGCAATCAATTTCAAGTGCTTACATTTTCAAAAATTGCTTAAATAATCTATATATTGTGGGGTATTTTCAATCCTTGTCAGGAAAAAATTTCCCTCTAGTCCCTCAGTTTCGATGTTCAACGAACAGTGAGACGGACATAGTTAAATTGTCTTAGAATTTTACCAGAAACCAGAATATATATATATATATATATATATGGGATCTCCGTTGAATATTTCAAGGTGTTACAAATGGAATGACAAAGTGAATATACATACTCCTATCTAAGATAGAGGGTATAAAAGTTGTGGACTACCCGTTTTTGGATTGACCACATATACACTCGCTATCCCAGATCTTTTTGATGTATTACTCTATAGATTTTATATTTATCCTTCCAGGCTATATATAATTTTAATACAATATATATATGTATATATATTAGGCTGGGTCGCGGTCCATACAAAAGGAAAAACAAAATCTAGCACCCCACTAAAATAAAGTTTGGATTGTTTAATGATGATTTGCTTTAATGAATATTTCGTTCCTAGACCAAGCCGTTCATGTTTTTCCCTTGTAATATTTATACACTCCACGAGAGTATTATGTCTTTGTGCATTTGTTTGTAACACCCAAAAGGAGGCGAGACAGATCCATTGATAATTATACCGATCGACTTAGAATCACTTTTTGAATCGATTTAGCAATGTCCGTCCATCTATTCTTGTAATCACGATTTTAGCCGGAACCAAACGAAATTTTTTTGCAAATTTTTTCATGACAAGAACGAACGCTATTTAATTTGAAGAAAATCGGTTCAGATTTAGATACAGCCCCCATACGAATTTCACTCCCGATTTGACTCTTTTCACGCTAGATGCCACATATTACAACAGATTTTCTTCAAAATTGGCAAAACATCTTATATTTAAACTAGGAACACCTGTGATGAAAATAGGTCAGATCGGTTCAGATTTGTATATAGCTACAATACAAATTTCGTTCCCGATTTGACTTTTTTCGCTTCAGAAACTACATATTACAACAGATCTTCTTCAAATCTTGCAAAACATCTTATATTTAAACTAGGATCACCTATTGTTAAAATAGGTCAGATCGGTTCAGATTTATATATATCCCCCTTCAAATTTCGCTCCCGATTTGACTTTTTCCGCTCCAGAAACCACATATTTTAATACATCTTCTTCAAATCTTCCAAAATATCTTATATTGCAACTATAAACAGGCATGGTGATAATGTGTCAGATCGGTTCAGATTTACATATAGTAAATCCGCCCCGTCCGCCCCGTCCGTTTTTCCGCCCCAGAAACCATATATTTTCACCGAATTTCTTCAAATTGATTGTGAAAGTTAGTCCCTTCATGTTTGGATATAGCCCCGATAGAAATATTCTACTCGATTTGACAAATTGGACCAGGTCTTCTTAGTCTGTGATTAGGAAACATACAAAAATTCTTCCCGTTTTCACTTTTTTTTACCAAATTGAATTGTATTAGTATAGAAAGTGGAGTGTATCATATATGTTCCACTATTGTTCATTTACTTCATAGTAATTTTTTGTGTTTTTATTAGTGACAACTGAAAACTTTTTCATATTTGGTGTTAATATTTAAATAAAAAGCTGCAGTCAATTCCTTTCGAACGATGCCTAACTGATGAACATCGGAAGGATATTGACACCGCAGCGCTCATTTTTGCAAAAAGAGTTTGAAAATGTTGGCTCTGGAAATCCATATTAAATTATTTCACAAAAATTAAGTCAGTGACGTCATTTTTGGTCCGATATTCATTACTTAGGCATACTACTATTTCATAACACCCTACACAAAATGTTTGAAAGAAATTAGTTTTTAGCTGTCACTTTGAAAAACCACAAAAATCAATCAAAACATTCCATCGTACGACCAATGAGTTATTCTAAGTTAAGAATAAAAATTTATATTTAAAGTGCTTCGAAAAGTTTATTAATTCAGGAAAAAAATTAAAATGCAACATAATAAAAACAAGTAAGGAAATGCTAAAGTCGGACGGGGCCGACTATATAATACCCTACACGACTCCCTGCTTTTATTACTAAACCCAGGTATTTCATGGGAGCAATTTTATGTAGTTCATATAAATTATACAGTTACTATCAATTCATCTTTAGTCAAATTTAATGAGTAATGTAAATAATAAAGTAATTGATCCAATTTTCCAACAGATATTCCGAGTAAAGTAAATATAACATGATATGGAAAAATTGATCAAGATCCAATGATAAATACAGATTATACAGTGGTAATAGGATGAATCGGACGGATATTTGAAGGGGACCTATAACAACACTTGAGGCCTCAGCAAAAACATGCGCCAATATATTTCTCATTCACGGTAGGTATTCCTAGTTGAAACATATAATGATCTGCAAAAATTGATGAAGATAAGATGTAAGATGTAGTTGCTAGAGCTGTAATTGATCAGAGTGGGCACCATTTGGGTTATACCAAAGTATGGACATATGGGCATCTCCCAAACAAGTAAGGAAAGGCTAAAGACGGACGGACTTTCTATCTCATTACAATTCAATACGGTAAAAAAAGTGAAATCGGGAAGGATTTTTGCATCCTGTAAATGTATGTGTTTGACAAAAAAGTTAAATCAGGAAGGACATTTGTATGAGGGTATATTGAAACCTGGAACGATGTGACCCCCTTTCACCATCTATGTTTATAGGTGTAATATAATATGTAAAGTTTGGCCAAAATCGGTTAAACATTCGGGAGCGACATTTGTATTGGGGCTGTATCTAAATCTGAACCGATCTTACCCACTTACAGCATAAGTGTTTCTAGTTCGATCATAAAATGTTGTGCCATTTTTAAAGAAAATCGGGTACAATATGTGGATTTTAGAGCGGAAAAAGTCAAATCGGGAGCTACATTTGTATGGGGGCTATATCTAAATCTGAACCGATCTTACCCACTTTCAGCATTGGTGTTTCTAGTTCGATTATAAAATGTTGTGCCAATTTTAAAGAAAATCGGGTACAATATGTGGATTTTAGAGCGGAAAAACTCAAATCGGGAGCGACATTTGTATGGGGGCTATATCTAAATCTGAACCGATTTCCTCCAAATTCAATACCAATCTTCTTTGGCCAACAAAAGTAACTTCTGCCAAATTTCTGATAATCGGACAGCAATTGCGACCTGTAGAGTGCGAACAAGCTTAGATGAACAGCAGACGGACAGGCGGACGGACGGATAGACAGACATCGTGATATCGATTCAGCTGGTGATTCTAAGCCGATCCGTATACTTAAAGGTGGGTCTAGCTCGATTATTTTTTGGTGTTACAAACGTTTGGCGGAAAACTAACTTTTAATACCCTAGTCCACGTGTAGGGTATAATTACACGGGAAACCATGATATTTAGAGATGTTCTCAAGAGAGTTTAAGTCACAAACGGCGACGAAATATTTTGCAAATTATCATAAAACAATCCAATCTTAATTTTTGGGGGGTGACCGCAACAATTTCATTTTATTTTCGTGGCACATGCTAATATTTATAAGAAACTAGCAGTACCCGCTATTTCGCACGCGAAAAAGCCAGTTATTTGTAATCACTTTTTGATAGTATTTATTCAATTTTCTTTTGATGGATATAAATAGATAAATCTACAATAGTAATTTTCAAACCACGTTTTAGATAGCTGACAGGGATGTGCTTGTCAGATTGCACTATTCTAGCTGAACTCCCTTCGCAAATCCGTTTAAATCCTCGATCCCGTGTTTTTAGATGCTGTCGGTCGATTTATCACTTTGTCCTTTATGTTTCCCAAAAGTTACACATTTTGAAAAATCACTATTACATGTGTTCTCCCTTCTTCTCTAAAATTATGTATTTTTAAAAATCACTTTATGCTGATCATATAGTTTA
The DNA here is from genome assembly GCA_947397865.1 of Polietes domitor. Taxonomy (NCBI): domain Eukaryota; kingdom Metazoa; phylum Arthropoda; class Insecta; order Diptera; family Muscidae; genus Polietes; species Polietes domitor. The sequence continues at coordinate 143,931,310 of OX377618.1, forward strand.
GTACTTTATTTGGTACACATTTTTGTCCCGCATCCCCAAATCTGTACACATCAGATTTCAAAATTTCAGCTAAATCAATTTGGTTGGTACCATTTTTTCCCTTTTGGGAACGCTTCGAAAATTCCATTCATATTGCGCTTTCGAATTTCAGGATTCTAGCTGTAAGACTCTAGTTGGTACTATTTTTATCCCTTTCAGCGCTTAATAGTACAAATTTCGAAGAATTTTTCTCCCTTTTTGTCCCATGTTACACCTTAATGGTACGAATATCGAAAACCCCGTTCTTAGTCCGCCTCTCCGTCATATTTGGGAACTATTCTCAAAATGTCAGCCGTTTGGTCTGGGCACTGATCAGTCAGCCAGTAACGCAACAGTTTTATATATGAGTCATTCCGAGTCAAGCGGTTCGATTTTTTAACCTCGACAGCTTGGCTTGTTACGAAAGTATGTGTATGTTATCTTTTCATAAAAATATTTTATACGTATTTTTGAAAAAAATAGGATTTTTTTCACGAGTTATGACCAATTTGGCAGTTGTATCATTCAATCGCATGAAACTCAAAAATCAAAATAAAATAAATATAATGGGGATGTCAACTGATCCTTTCGGGAAACCGGTTTTCGGTTTGTTCTAAAATTTACAATTTAACGAGTTATGACCAATTTGGCAGTTGTATCATTCAATCGCATAAAACTCAAAAATCAAAATTAAAGAAATATAATGGGTATGTCAACAACTGATCCTTTTCGGGAAACCGGTTTTCGGTTTGTTCTAAAATTTACAATTAAAAAAAACTGGGTTTCGGTTTTTTAATATTTGCAAAAATTTAATCTTTTATATTAGTTTTAAACTCTCTTAGCATTATTAAGCTAATAGTAAAACCTTATGCTATAATTTGATATTAATTGTAGATTTTTCCATTTTTATTTGTATTCAAATTGAAATGCGAGGAAAGGAATAATATTTTCAATGTAAACTGAATTCAACTTAACCCTTAATGGCCAGCAGACTTCGAAAGGAACCAACCAAAAAAATTAAACTTTTTATGTACGTGATTTTGAAAACTTCCCCCTGCGACGCTAAAAATCGTTCCTAATACGTGCTACTGTTTGCACTAATTGACACTTAATACCGACTTCTTGAGACTGACTGATCATTTGCGCAGCCGTAAAATGATCAGTCAGTCTCAAGAAGAAGTATTTTTTGCGAAATTGCATATTTTTAATCAGTTATCTTTGTTTTTAGTGAGTTGAAAACGAATCTGAAAAAATATTCACGTAATCGTTGTAGTGTCTAAAATCGAATGCAAGTGTAACAAGTAAGGAAAGGCTAAAGTCGGGCGGGGCCGACTATATAATACCCTACACCACTCCCTGCGTATATACATCGCTTTTATTACTAAACCCAGGTGTTTCATGGGAGCAATTTTATGTAGTTCATATAAATTATACAGTATAAATTCATCTTTAGTCATATTTAACGAATATGGTAAATAATTGATCCAATTTTCCGGCAGACAAATACAAATTATACAGTAGTAATAGGATAAATCGGACCGACATTTGAAAGGAGGCCTATAACAACACCGGCTCAAAACATGGGCCTATATTTTTCTCATTCACTGTAGGTATTCATATTTGAAATATATCATGATGCGATGTAAGACGTAGTTTGTAGAGCTGTATTAGAGTAGAATGGGTTATTGGGTTATTCCAAAATGTGGACACATATATTTGACTTTGTATTCTGAAATATAATATAATCTGCAAAATTTGAAAAAAAAAAATCCGATGTAAAATTTGCGTTCTTGAGGGGTAAAAATTAAAATGGGGCCATTTGCAAGTGCTCTACATTATAAAGAGGTTCCATATAGATCACTTTCAAAGTAGGTATTCTTAGTTGAAATTTGACATGATATAAAAAATTATATCGAGATTTAATGTACGATGTGGGTTCTAGAGATGTAATAGAGTGGAATGGGGGCCCAATTTGTATGGGGGTTATACCAAAATATGGACCCATATATTTGACTTTCATAATATGTCTTTTTAGTTGAAATATATGAGGGCTATATCTAAATCTGAACCGATCTTACCCACTTTCACCATAGGTTTTTAGTTGGATTATAAGATGTTGTGCCAATTTAAAAAAAAATCGGGTACAATATGTGGATTCTAAAGCGGAGAAAGCGAAATCGGGAGCGACATTTGTATGGGGGCTGTATCTAAATCTGAAGCGATCTTACCCAATTTTTGCATACGTGTTTCTAGTTGGATTATAAGATGTTCTGCAAAATTTAAAGAAATTCGGGTACAATATGTCGTTTCTATAGCGGAAAATGTCAAATCGGGAGCGACATTTGTATGGGGGCTATATCTAAATCTGAACCGATCTTACCCAATTTTTGCATACTTGTTTCTAGTTGGATTAAAAGATGTTCTGCAAAATGTAAAGAAAATCGGGTACAATATGTCGTTTCTAGAGCGGAAAATGTCAAATCGGGAGCGACATTTGTATGGGGGCTATATCTAAATCTGAACCGATCTTACCCAATTTTTGCATACGTATTTCTAGTTGGATTAAAAGATGTTCTGCAAAAATTAAAGAAAATCGGGTACAATATGTCGTTTCTAGAGCGGAAAATGTCAAATCGGGAGCGACATTTGTATGGGGGCTATATCTAAATCTGAACCGATCTTACCCAATTTCTGCATTGGTCTTTCTAGTTGGATTATAAGATGTTGTGCCAAATTTAAAGGAAATCGGGTACAAGATGTGGTTTCTAGAGCGGAAAATGTCAAATCGGGAGCGACATTTGTATGGGGGCTATATCTAAATCTGAACCGATTTCCTCCAAATTCAATACCGATGGTCCTTGTCCAGAAAAAATAAATTCTGCCAAGTTTCATGACAATCGGACAACAATTGCGACCTGTAGAGTGCGAACAAGCTTAGATGGACAGCAGACGGACAGACGGACAGACGGACAGACGGACAGACGGACGGACGGACGGACGGACGGACGGACGGACGGACGGACGGACGGACGGACAGACAGACATCGTTAAATCGACGCAGCTGGTGATTCTAAGCCGATCGGTATACTTTAAGGTGGGTCTAGCTCAATTATTTCTTGGAGTTACAAACATTTGGCGCGAAACTAACTTATAATACCCTAGACCACGAAGTGGTGTAGGGTATAAAAATTATTTAGACTTATCAATGTTTTATTTTTAAATTTTTGGTTGGTCCCTTACGGAACCACTATGCACTGGGAGTTCAAAAATAAGCATATATGATAAAATTACAATAAAACGTTTTTGATTTGGTAATTTTAGATTGTTGTTTAGAAGTGGCACAACAGAAGAATAACTTTTCCAGTATATCAATTCCATTGTCTTGTCGGAAAGCGAATTTGATGCTGATTTTTCTGCTGATGAACTTGTTAATGATATAGAGTACGCTCATAAGAATAGGTATTTAAGACTGGATAACTAGGCTGCGATAACAAAATCCTTAATAAAAAGTTAAAACTTAATTCAAAATAAAAATTTCTTTATTAAAATTGTCGCCAACAATATCAATGTGTGTTTGAAAACAAATGTCGTCGAACAAATCTTATAGGCTGTGGTGTGTGTAGGTAGCGTATACGTGCTGTTGATTAAGGATAATATCATTCATACGCACTGCAGTCGGACTGACCATTAAAAGAAACTGTCCTGCAAGATATATTTTTCCTACCTAAACGGTGTTAAGAATCATTCCTATGAAGTTAATATGTTCTAGAAAGTTGTTTATTGAGATCTTTGTAGTCGAATGTTTCCTTGAATTTTGAACGGTTTGCTACCTATGGACCTGAACTGGGGAAAAAGGTTAAAAAATCTATTTTTTTAGATTTTGCAATTTGTAGATTTAGTTTAGTATTGTTGTTCTTTATGAGAAGAGCTACAACATTGTCCAAACGGTTTGCAAGATATGAGCCTGAGAAAATGATCACTTTTTGCAAAAAGGACACCGAGGCCCCAAATCTTTGGGGGTACATTAAATTAAAATCCTCTTCGCGTTTCCATACATTCTTCTTCCTTTCGAATTTTCGAACACCACCGCATTTTCCCTCAGCACGGCCGGTATTAAAGATAGCAATCAGGTTGTGGTAAGGTAAGGCATAAGTCGGCCAGTTACAACTAATGTCAGGGTAGAGTGAGTGACGTCGTTTTCTTTCGATGCCAATATTTGAATCTGCCGTTTGTGATGTAGTTTCCATTGGTGGTCGTGGTGTTTGCGTTTTGCATTTATTGTTACAAACCGCAGAAATGTTCAATTTACATTTTAATTTAGCTTTTCTCTCCTTCAGTGTCAATTAAAAATTTACTGTAGTTGTTAGAGAAATTAAATTGAATATTCGTAGAACCATTTGCAATGTGTAGCAGCAGATGATTTTAACATGGAAAACTATATGAAATATTTTTGGGAAATCTGCGAGCGTTCAATGAACTGAATGAAGTTAATGCGAAATTGAAACCGTAATAAAATATTCAATAAACTTCACTGTGACCTTGTCTTTTTCGAAACGGTGCTTTAAGGAAACCAAGGAGAAGGATGAGGGTGCAGTGAAAAAAAAAGGAATTGGGGTGAATTCGTCTCTCTGCCATTCTGTCTGTTGGTCTTATTATTTTTAAATTATTGTAGGAACACAACAAAAATGGGCCCCTGATCTCACCAGGGACTGACGCTATTGTTTTGTACTCACTGAAAAGGACCTGCTCCTTAGGGAGAGCTCCGAAATTTCGCAAACATTAATGATACCGCCTCTGATTGAAGTTAAATGTTCTGCAAAATAGTATGAAGCCAGTACTTTCTCAGACGCATCTCAAAATCTCAGTATGTTTCCCGTTTTTTGAGGAAGCTAAGTTTAAATAACTTCCAAAAAAGATTTTTCTAGACTGTTCGAGTTCAATCTGTCCTTTAATGTTCACTCTCAGCAATTGTACCTGCTTAGAAAGTCGCAAGTGTAGGGCGAAACATTTAAAACTTTAAATTCATTCATTCATTTTTATACCCTACACCACTTCGTGGACTATAAGTTAGTTTCGCGCAAAATGTTTGTAACACCAAGAAATAATCGAGCTAGACCCACCTTTAAGTATACCGATAGGCTTAGAATCACCAGCTGAGTCGATTTAACGATGTCCGTCTGCTGTCCATCTAAGCTTGTTCGCACTCTACAGGTCGCAATTGTTGTCCGATTGTCATGAAACTTAGCAGAAGCTATTTTTTCTGGCCAAGGGCCATCGGTATTGAAAATATTAGAGGAAATCGGTTCAGATTTAGACATAGTCCCCATACAAATGTTGCTCCTGATTTGACATTTTCCGCTCTGGAAACCACATCTTATACCCGATTTTCTTTAAATTTGGCACAACATTTTATAATCGAACTAGAAACACATATGCTGAAAGTGGGTAAGATCGGTTAAGATTTAGATATAGCCCCCATACAAATGTCGCTCCCGATTTGACATTTTCCGCTCTAGAAACCACATCTTATACCCGATTTTCTTTAAATTTGGCACAACATCTTATAATCCAACTAGAAACACCTATGCAGAAATTGGGTAAGATCGGTTGAGATTTAGATACAGATCTAAAAACCACATATTTTACTCGATTTTCTTCAAATGAGGCAGAACATCTTTTAATCCAACCAGAAACACCTATGCAGAAATTGGGTAAGATCGGTTAAGATTTAGATATAGCCCCCATACAAATGTCGCTCCCGATTTGACATTTTCCGCTCTAGAAACCACATCTTATACCCGATTTTCTTTAAATTTTGCATAACATCTTATAATCCAACTAGAAACACCTATACTGAAAGTGGGTATGATCGGTCCAGATTTAGATATAGCCCCCATTCAAATGACGCTCCCGATTTGACATTTTCCGCTCTAAAAACCACATATTTTACCCGATTTTCTTTAAATTTGGTACAACATCTTATAATCCAACTAGAAACACCTATGCAGAAAATGGGTAAGATCGGTTCAGATTTAGATATGGGGCTATACAAATGTTGCTCCCGAATTTAACCGATTTTGGGCAAACTTTACGTATTATATTTCACCAATAAACATTCATGGTGAAAGCGGGTCACATCGTTCTAGGTTTCAATATACCTTTCCGATTTAACCTTTTTTGTCAAACACATACACTTACAGGATGCAAAACTTTTTTCCGATTTCCATACTTTGGTATAACCCAAATGGGGCCCATTCTGATCTCTTACAGCTCTAGAAACTACATCTTACATCGGATCTTCATCAAATTTTGCAGATCATGATATTTTTCAACTAGGAATACCTACCGTGAATGAGAAATATATAGGCCCATGTTTTAGACCAGGGCCCCTTTTGAAATGTCGGTCCTATTATTACTGTATAATTTGTATTTGTCTGTCGGATAATTGGAATCGTGTCAGTGAAATCGTTCACAAATAAAATTTAAAGTTGTCAATTGCCTATTAGAAAACCTTTTATATATAAAAGAGTTGCGTTACTGAATGGCTGCCTTATCATTGATCAGCGCCAAGACCAAACGGCTGAAGCCAGAGTCATGAAACTTTTAGGGTAGCTCCCAAATATGACGGAGACGCGGACTAAGAAAGGGTTTTACGACATCCGTACTTTTAGGAGGTAAAAAGGGATAAACATCGCATCCTCTTCCTGTTTAAACGGCAGTAGCTAGAAACGTGAAATTCGGAGAGTGCCTTGCTCTTACCATACAAAAGAGCTACCAAAAGGGATTTTTCGAAATTTGCCCTTTTAAGGAAGGAAAGAGATAACAATGGTACCAACTAAATTATTTCAGCTAGAAGCGTGAAATAAGATATGTAAATTCCTCTTACCATGTATAAGCGCAGTAAAATTTAATTTTTCGAAATGTGTGCTTCTAAGGAGTGCGAGCAAAAAAAAATACGTAAACGCTCTGACAACGCTGCACCGGTTGTAGTTATTTGTTCGAAACTGGGTAGAATGATAAATATGTAGGAAATTCTGCTAAATTAGTGCAATTCCATAAGCACATCCCTTGACTGTGTATGAGTGCCATCTAATAGGAGGTTTCCCAATTACTATTATAGATTCATCTATATCCACCAGAAGAAAATTCAATAAATACTATCCAAAAACAGAGATGGATAAAACTGAATTATCTCTTTATAGAGGCCGGGTTTGATGTTGAAAAGTCGCTGCGAAGCCACTTGAAAAGACTTATGACATGGTCGAAATCATGATCGTGGTAGTCTGCAGCCAAGTAATAAATGTCACAATGCCATTTGTAAATAAATTTGCATTCTATTAAATATAGATGCAAAATGGTCTTGAGCCAGGAAAAATACAAACGAAAATACTTAAATTGTAAGTAATATTTTAAATGTAGACATTATTTTTAGATGTAGTCCTTATTTGACACTTCAAATCATAGTAATATAAGACAAAAAAAATAAGGAAAGGCTAAAGTCGGGCGGGGCCGACTCTATGATACACTTCACTTTCTATCCGAATCGGAAAGGATATTTGTATGGGGGTATATTGAAACCTGGAACGAAATAGGTGAAATATACTATGTATAGTTTGTGCAAAATCGGTTAAACAGTTGGGATCAACATTTGTATTGGGGCTATATCTAAATCTGAACCGATCTAGACTACTTTCACCATAGGTGTTTCTAGTTAGATTATAAGATGTTGTGCCAAATTTGGAGAAAATCGGGTACAATATATGTTTTGTAGAACAGCAAAAGGCAAGTCGGGAGCGACACTTTCTGCATAGGCGTTTCTAGTGGGACCAACATTTGTATGGGCGCTATATCTAAATCTGAACCGATCTTATCTAATTTCGGTATAAATGTTTCTAGTTTCTAGAGCGGAAAATGTCAAATCTGGAGCGAGATTTGTATGGGGGCTGTATCTAAATCTGAACCGATCTTACCCATTTTCAGCATAGGTGTTTATACTTGGATTATAAGACGTTTTGCCCAATTTAAAGAAAATCGGGTACAATATGTGGTTTCTAGAGCGGAAAATGTCAAATCTGGAGCGAGATTTGTATGGGGGATATATCTAAATCTGAACCGATCTTACCCATTTTCAGCATAGGTGTTTATACTTGGATTATAAGACGTTTTGCCCAATTTAAAGAAAATCGGGTACAATATGTGGTTTCTAGAGCGGAAAATGTCAAATCGAGAGGGACATTTGTATGGGGGCTATATCTAAATCTGAACCGATCTTATCCAATTTTTGAATAGGTGTCTCTAGTTGCATTATAATATGTTGTGCCAAATTTAAAGAAAATTGGGTACAATATGTGGTTTCTAGAGCGGAAAATGTCAAATCGGGAGCGACTTTTGTATGGGGGCTATATCTAAATCTGAACCGATTTGCCTCAAATTAAACAGCTTTCGTCCTTGATCCACAAAACTTACTTGTGTCAATTTTTGTTAAGATCGGACTATAATTGCGACCTGTAGTTTACTTACAACAATAGATGGACAGACGGACTGACGGACAGACAGACGGACATTGCTAAATCGACTCAGAAAGTGTTTCTAGGTCGATCGGTATACTTAACAATGGGTCTATCCCGCTTCCTTTTGGGTGTTACAAACAAATGCACAAAGCCATAATACTCTCGTGCAGTGTATAACAAGTAAGAAAGCATAAGTCGGCTAAGCCGACTCACTCACAGAGAACATGTGTATGGGAGGACATAAATTTTACTTTCACATTTGTTAGTAATTTTAAAAACGTGATCAAATATGAAGTCATAATGGATTTAAAGCAGCGTTAAAGGAGTTGTAAAATATTTTATTGTACCTAGGATATGGCATGGCTAAAGCGTAAATATTTTTTATGTTTAAAGTGATTATAAGGACATTTTCAAATATCAAATTGCAAAATAGTTTGGCTACCCGTATGGATGTGACATTCCATGCAAATGCAACCTCTATAAAAGCTTTGCCAAATATCAAATTTCACATTCATCCGATCATCCGTATAGAAGTTATAACAGCTTTAGTTTTGCGCAGTTTAGGGTGATTTGTATGGGAGGTACTGGAAGGGCCGTATTTAATACACTTAAAATGATTGTAAAACCATTATCAAATATCAAAATAAAGCTTATTCCGAAGATCCATGTGGAAGTTACATTAGTTTTAAATTAACATAGGATTATGGGTCATATGTGTGAGAGTGGCGTGACAATTTCGCCCATCTTCGAACTTAAACTAAGGTTGGGAAAGCTATTACCATGCGCAAAGTTTGAATTGATTCCTTACCTCCTTTCGAGAGTTATTGTGAACACCAGCCAGCCAGACGGGGGGATGGACATGGCTCAAACTACTTAAAAAGTCATGGTCCAAACATACTTAGGGTCTTAAGACACTACTTTTACGCGTTGTCTGTCACAAATGAAATATACCCTCCTACCCTGTAGAGTGAGGGTATACAATTTGGGTATAATTACCTTATTTTACCTGGCTTTTATTGGCTACTTTATATTTAATACCAAATATCGCCATCTAAACTCTAAAAATGTTTTTGCAAACATTTTAGCTGTAAGTTCAAACAATTTTGAAGAATAGCAGCTCGAAAAACATGTCAGAAACAAAACATAAACAAGCCACTAATCGCCACTACAAAAGCTCAGTCGTTCTTTCATTACAAGTTGCTGCTGCTAAAACATATGTTCCCATTCATGTTCCCCATGGCTGGGAGAGGGGAATTGCCTTGCCTACGTTCCACAAGAAAAACATCGCACACCGCTGTGAAAAACGAAAACCGCAGCATAAGGGGAAATGCAATAGAATCCACACACAAGCACAAACACCGCAACGAACGTTGGGCGATGTTTTTCGTGTGGTGCTTGGGTGTTTGTTGTTGGTTGCGCCGGATTGTGTGGTCGTTTTTCGGGCCAGTACGAAAAACACAAATCGCGCGCATTGGGCCAAACGACAACTGCGACAACAACTTGCAAATTAGTTTGTGTTGAAGATGCCGACAAAACGGTTATCCCGCTGTGCTAACACTGTTTGACGGGCGCGCGTGCATGTGTATGACATATTGGCAAAAGCAAAACGAGTCGCTCGGCGCTTACGTATTCTGTGTTCTCGTGAACGGCGAACGGCGAACGAGTGAAACGGAAAGTGAAAATTGTGAAAGCTCCAGTCGTGGCAGATGTTCTTTGCGTGACACACACAACGAATGCCGGACGTGTGATAGTGCGTGTGTGTCAGTGTTTCACTGGGTCTTTGGCATAGGATATGTTTGATGTTGCAAACGGATACGCAAGCGAACATGTTTGAAGTTCAAATGCTGAAGTAATAACACCTCCTTGAATGAATAGACTTTTCTTTGCGCTGCTACCGGTTAAGCAACAAAATTGTGCCTGAAACTATCATTCAGTCTACGTGGGTTCTTCGCGGCGTTAAGTTGAAAGCAATCGGAACATTTCGATAAACCGACGACGACAATAGTGTAATTGTTGAAATGGTAAAGTGTGTGAAATGTTAAAAGTTAAAAGAATTCATATGTTTGGGTTCTGGCATTTAATTTTGTGTTTTTCTTTATTTTTGCACAACAATGTGAACATTGTTAAGGCATAGTTTTAACTAATAATAACATAATAAATTGTTAAACATATAAAAAGTTTCCAATTAAATGTGTAAGTGTTGAACAAGGAAACAGTGTGGTTTACACGAAAACGTAATTTAAAAGAATTTAAATAAGAAAAGTGTTTTAACTGTAAATGTGTTTTAATAAAATAATAAAATTGGTTGGAAAATAACGACAACTAAGCTCAATATTATTACGAAGTGTTATAAGATTACAATTAAAACGGAATTAAAGAGATTTAATTTTATTGAGTCACACAACAAAAGGAATTACAATTAAAAATAGTGAATTGAGTAAAAAAGTAAAAATAGTTGGTCGCAAAGAGAAAATTGCTTATTAAATACATAAGTAATACCGTAATTATGATGTGTAATAATTTAATTTAATATTCACTGAAATCCAATTACATTTTTGTTGTAAATGAAATTCAATTGATGTATATTACAAACGAAAATATAAAAATAATTAATAGAAATCAAAAACAAGAAACGAAATAAAGGATAAATTAAACCGATATAGAAACAAGCTTTAATCGACAATAACAATAACATCGGCTGCTGGATAAAAACTAAAACATACCAGAAGGCCTTAACGAATCTTATGAACCCACCACCATGGAGTGTATTGCCGGCATATTAAGAAACTATGTCCACATTATGTAGGAGCTCCATTTAAAGAAAACTACAATACATATTGTATTCAATTTTAATCCAAATTTAAATTTTAATTTGTACGATTATAAAATTGTAAAATGTAAAAAGGCCCGTCATGCTCGACATGGAAACCACCATGGAATGCTTTCCATAATATTACCGGCATTTATATATCCGAACAATTATGATATAATGCATTATTTGTACACTATCATGTGGGTCGTGACCTTTATAATTTTAGTAATCATGTTACATGACATGAATGGGGGACATTTTTGTTACCGTAATCATCTAACAGCAACACACACGGTAACGAACATGCCATACATGCAATATTACCTGGCTATGCTCCTTGGAGGGGAAATCGTGGACAGCCAGTTGCATAATCAAGATTAGATAGAGGACTAAAGGAGATGATCTGTGGTATCATTATACACTCCACGAGAGTATTATGTCTTTGTGCATTTGTTTGTAACACCCAAAAGGAGGCGAGATAGACCCATTGTTAATTATACCGATCGACTCAGAATCACTTTTTGCATCGATTTAGTAATGTCCGTCTGTCTGTCTGTTAATTTATTCTTGTAATCACGATACAGGTCGCAATTGTAAATAGAACCAAACGAAACTTTGCACACACACAGGACGAACGCTATTTAACTAGAATCCGTTCAGATTTAGATATAGCCCCCATACGAATTTCACTCCCGATTTGACTCTTTTCACTCTAGATACCACATGTTTTGTTATGTGTATGTTTTTCGACTCTTTTTAAATCGAGGCCTCGAGCTTGAATTAATAACTTTCTACAAGTTAAAAACCAAAAAATATTTATATTGCCCAAAATGCACTCTTAATAAATAATACCCTAGGGTATGGTAAAATTACACAGGAAACTTAGAGTTGGTTTCAGGAGCGATTGGCTCACATGAAAATGTCTATAAAATTCTGAAAGTAGAGACTGTGTACACAGTTTTTAATTTAAAAGTATTTCACATTTATGAAGGATATAATTAATCAAAACTTGTTTAAAAATTTTCTGAACCTTTCTCGACTTTTTTGACCAACTTCGTATTTATATTGCCCAAAATGACCTCTTTCATGTCTCTAGCAGGAAAATTAAAGTAAATTATTGAATAATTACATCCTTCAAAATGTCAAGTCCTTTAAAACGCAAGAGAGCCAGCCAATAAAAAACGAAGTACACAGTTTCGTTATGTTGCGTGTCAGCTTTCAGAATTATACAGAAATTTCCATGTATATAAGAAACAGCTTTAATTTGAGTTCTGGAACACCAAACCATTAGAGATGAAAGGGGCCCATGAGGTCGTTGTAGTGCGTTAATACTCTTAAAATTGTCATTGAATTGAAATTTGAAATTTAGATTTAGCAAAATTGTATCATGAGAAATTCAAAAAATTAAATATGAAATTGAAATGTTTCTCTTTTGAATTACGACTGGATTTTTGAATTTCAATTCGCACTTGTACTTTTTCAGAATCTAAAACATTTAGAAATCTCTGAGTACAATATGCCTGTAATGTAGTAATTTTTTAATCTTGTCTTTTTTGGTGTTTCTACACTTTTTTGAACCATGGAAGCTGAGTCTATAAAACCCTTTAATGACCAATGTTCCCTATAGGCAACATTGCGAGTTAAAATCTTTAAAATCTCATATTTTGCAGAATTAAAGTTGTTTATTTTTATTTACATATGTAACAAGGAATATTTAAAAGAGAACCAACAAATTCGGTAAATTGGATCTGCGTAGGAAGGTGAAAACAGAAGTGAAGTCTTAAATTTCAATTGTTTTAGTTTCTTGTAATTCGAAATTGTTTAGAAATTCTTCCTATTTCTATTGGATTTCTTCGAGTACAAGAAAAACTGTCTTTGTTATTCGAAGTGATATATAACAAAGATTTTTAAAATAAAGAAACATTTAAAAATATTTTTTGTTTTGTTTGTTTTGTTTAACCGATATCTGCAGTATAATGATTTTAAGAAACATCCTGTTACTCATGTCCTGTATGAATTAGAACCCCAAGATTCTATAGAAATCATATTTAGACCTATACCTCAACACAGATCACAGTAAGTTTTATATATGTATTAAATAGAAAATTCGAGTATGAGAGGGTTAAACAACATAAAATCGATCCATCGACATATAGTAAACATATTAAATATTTATTTCATATTAAATTAATATTTCACTCAACATCCTATACTCTAATCTAAAGTGGTGGAAGCAAATTTTGGTGCCACAATATACATATTTTATACTGAAACAAGTATTATATATAAACTTTTTCAAACGACTATTAAAATACTTGCAAACTACTTTTTCAAGCAAATAATTAATGTTTTGAAAACATTGTTTCTCGTAAATATTGATTTGAATCTGTTTCTGTGATTCATTGTTATTTTTCGGTGTATGTGTGTGGTGAATGTAGGTATTTTACCGGTCGTATATCCAGTCTGAAACACACAAGAACAATTTCAAACGATTTAATTAAAAGAGAATGTTTGTCATGAAAGTACATATTATATTTCAAAACAAAACTTTTAATTTTAAATTTGTTTGCATGAAAATATGTCCAAAAGAGTTGATAGAAAAATTCAAAAGTGGCATAATGAGTTCAAATTTTATTTTAAATAAGTACCGCAAATAAAAATACATAGATTAGGATGTACCGATGGACTTCGTAAAAGAGAGGTGGTGGAAGTATCCAACATTATTACCCTAAAAGGAAAATTATTCTTTACCAGCAAAAAATATTATAATTTTCCTAATATTTTACGGCACTCCTACGAGAAGTCGACAGCCTCTATTCTGCCGGTAATACTGCGGAGTACAATATATGATGGAAGGAATATTAGATTCGGTCCGGACGAACTTAATGCTTTTTTTTTGCTATTTTTTATATGCCTTAAATCTTTTCCACTGAAGGATTTAATTGTATACCCGTAGAAAATAGGTAAAAATTCATTTTTTTATGAGAAAATAATTATCTTCCTTTTGGTGTAAGGTATCAAGTAGCCGTTGTCGCCCACTTTTAGCCTTTCTCTTCTTATTTTGCTAACGGCAAGCAATTTTCCCTCTAACAATACGCTCTAATGTACATATTTCGAATAGAATTGCATTAAAGCAAATACGATGTATGTAAAGGAATTTTATTGAATTCATCTCATGTTGATGCTATAGTGAATTGAATTAAAATGTAGTGCCCAAATGTTTTGCTTGTTCTCTTACCTAGTCATTCCTAACTACAATGATATGACGAGGGCTAAAGCACCGCGATTCGCACCCAACGATGAATAACAAAACGAATTTTCGCAAAACAAAGAAACCCATTCAAATTCGTCATTTGATATAAAAATGCACAACATTTCATTTTACTACATTGGCGGGTGCTAAAATCTGAAATCATTGTCGATATAGCTCAACGTAACCATTTCATGAATGACCTGTTTTTTCATTGGCTTCAGCGGCTGTGTGCACTAAATTTATCGCTGACTATGCTTCGGCAAGTAAATAAATAAATGCCTCTGGGTGTCTTGCGGTAGTCTGTTGCAGAGGTCTATTAAAAATACAAAAGTGATTTTCGAAATCAGTATAGACAGAGGTTTTTCCCTCAACAATACAGAAATTTGTGACAGTTTGTGAGTGATGAATTGCGATTGGAAATTCCCCTAGGTACAAAATTATGTTTCATATTACAAAAAATACATTGTAAACATAATAAAACAATTTACATTACGTTAATTACTTATAAAATTTTTCAAAATTTACTCACTACATTCAACAAGTTCCCAATAAGCAAACCGTGAAAATGATTGGAAATTGTATGGCCAAGAAGAAAAACTATTAAAGAGGTGTTATATTTGGCCGGGTGGAATCTTATTTACCCTCCACCATGGCATGCATTCCACAGTATTACTGGCGGATTAGAGACTATCATCTTCACAAAGAAATGGAGTAAAATATAGGGTCCGCAAAATAACTTTTTTTTGAAAATGCTTTAAAATAACTACTGAATATTTTCTCAAATTTCTTTTCTTATTTGAAAGTATAATCCTTCCGGTTAATAATGGCAAATAATTTCATTCAAATGGCTGGCTCGGGCACCCCACAAATAATAGCCCAACGGTTGAATAGTTAATTAAAAACGTTAGATGGCGGACCCTATATAAGAGAAATTGTGAAATGTTTTTGCTAATTGCGATAATTGTTAAATAAGATCTGATGTTTCATAATTTTCAATAAAATTAATTAAATAATTAACTTATATGGCGAGACTACAAAAATGTTATTTTTATAGCCTGATAGTCCTTGACTAGCAAAATAATACTTCAGGTGCATTCAAAAAGGCAGCAATTTTCAAAAAATATGCCTTGGTGGTAAAGGAAAAAGTTCTTATTATTTTTTCAAATTTCTTGTTTTATTGGAAAGGTTGAACTTTGTCATTTAATACTGGAACACAATATGATTCATATCACTACCACAACTAACTCGGTAGTATCTCAACCGATCAACCCAATTTTGCAGTACCTTTTTGATAGTTCAACTCTCTTCAATGGCAATTTCATGTTTCAACGATTCAATTGTCTCAGGATGGTTTGCGTAACAATTATCCTTAATGGCTCCCCACAGAAAATAATCCAAAGGGCTGAAATCTGGGCTCCATGGCGGCCAATTGATATCACAATTTCGGCTGATTATCCAATTTTCAAAAAATTATCGATGTGATCCAGTCTTGCTGAAACCAAATGTCGTCCATCGTTTGGCCGCCTGCCCAAAATCCACTCCCAACAGTGTCTCGTTGTGGATTCTCAATAGTCACGTGTGGGTTCTCGTTGTGGATTCTCAATAGTCACGAGTGGGTTCTCTGAACCCCATATGCGGCAATTTGGCTTATTGACATAGCCACCGAGATGAAAATGAGCTTCATCTGAAAACACGATTTTTCGGTAAAAATCTTCATCTCCTGCCTACTTTAGCTTCAGGGTATTGCGCGAAGCGAAGACGCATCAGCCGCGTCCCATTTTGCAAATGTCTAACATAAACCTAAAAATAAAAATAAATGTGGATGCTATTCTATTTTTCATAGTCAAAGTAATCGGTAGCTCAAACTTAAAATTATAAATGACCCACCCGTACATCGAATTTCGATCCAGCTTCTGCTGATTTTTTGGTTTCATTTCTATCCTATTCTTTAACCAACAGTACGAATTTCGAAAATCCATAAACTTTCGCGTTCACAATTTTAAGATTCTAGCTACAGTCATATACTTCAATAATACTTCATATTCGAAGGTGTACGGCGAACTTTTTTTTTGAGGTACGCCCTAATACACAGTCCTAGGAATGTATACATCGAATTTGATAATTTAGCTGCAGCCGTTTTGTTGGTACCATTTTTATCCCTCATTTCGTACGGAAATGGCTAGATCGTATTACATTTTTAACACGACCCATAGTATATATACTTTTTGAATCTCCAATGAATATTTCAAGGTGTTACAAACGGAATGGCGAACTTAGTATATATATATATGGTGGAGGGTATAAAAAAAGGGTGCTACTTATATAAAAGCAGCTCAATGTGTTTTGATTGTAATACATTCCAATTCCCGATATTTCGATCAAGTTTATTGCTTCTTATGAAGGAAATTTTTGTTTTGTAGTGGAAAGGAGGCGATCCACACTCAACCATACACACATTGGCCAAATATGTATTTCATCAATCCGGAGTTTCGAATCATCAGTGCGCTTCTGTGTGGTGTGCTTGGTGTAACAATCAATTGAGCCGCGGTCAATGAAAAAAATCGGAGTTCCGGAAATATGATCAAAAATTATTATTGTTAATATCTCAAAGTAATTCTTGAGTCCCTGTCTACTGATGGTTTTTTAAAGAACTCAAAAATGTCTACAAGAACAAAAGTTATTGAATTTTGTCCGAAGGATTTTGATTCTGAACCACTGTGCGTCGGTCGATTTTAATTTCTTCTCCAAATCTTCTATACATACACATGTTATACGTTAGGGCATATGATCAAAATTTGCAACATCTATTGCGAAAATTAACAATAATAAAGTTCATTTGCATCAAGTGATCTGGTGTCAAAAGTTTAAATGGCCATTAGTTACGGAAAATTACATGTTTTAAAGATTATTGTTTCGTTTCTTATCTTCATCGTAATCAGTAGATTGATGCAAACCATCTGTGTGTTCAGTTCTGTTGTTTTTCCCCAATGTTACACCCTAATGTACATTCATTGAAAAGAACAGCTCTTATCAGTAACTCAAATTACTCGTGCTACAAGCGGCATTCCATATATAAATATTAATTTGAATATATATTCCATATACAAAATGTGAGTAGGTATTTTAAACGAGTAGACATGCGGGTAATTCAATTCTCCGTTTGAAATATGTCAGTTTTCCCCTGTGTGGAAAGTAGTAGCAGACGGGGTTATTAAAACAAAAAATGTAAAACCATAATCACAACTCGTTACACTTACACGGAGGTGGTAAAGCGGTACAATTTGTGGTAACATTCATGCAAAACTCTTCGCTATTTCCCCTTGTGTACAATATACTTGCTTGTAAGCATTTGAAATTTTCAGAAAAAATTTAATGATTTTCTTAACTTTTTTGTTATATTTTCTTCTAAAAGTTCACTAAAATCGATCACTAATAAAATAACACTAAACCAAAAAAGTTTTTCTCCGAACCACAACTTACTTTTTTTGTAATTTATTAAACATTTATTTAATTTCTTGAAAAACGGGGTAATATGTTCATTGCGATTTTGTGATGCGAATAAAATGTGTTGCTTCTAATTTTTTCTCGGTTATTATTATACCCTACACCACTTCGTGGACTAGGGTATTATAAGTTAGTTTTCCGCCAAATGTTTGTAACACAAAAAAATAATCGACCTAGACCCACCTTCAAGTGTACGGATCGGCTTAGAATCACCAGCTGAATCGAAATTGCTGTCCGATTATCATGAAATTTGGCAGAAGTTACTTTTTTGGCCAAGGACGATTGGTATTGAATTTGGAGGAAATCGGTTCAGATTTAGATATAGTCCCCATACAAACGTCGCTCCCGATTTGACTTTTTCCGCTCTAGAAACCATATATTGAGCCCGATATTCTTTAAATTTGGCAAAACATCCTATAATCCAACTATAATCACCTATGCAGAAAGTGGGTAAGATCGGTTCAGATTTAGAAATAGCCCCCATACAAATGTCGCTCCCGATTTGACTTTTTCCGCTCTAGAAACCACATATTGTACCCGATTTTCTTTAAAATTGGCACAACAATTTATAATCGAACTAGAAACACCTATGGAGAAAGTGGGTAAGATCGGTTTAGATTAAGATATAGCCCCAATACAAATGTTGCTCCCGAATGTTTAACCGATTTTGGCCAAAATTTACATATTATATTTCACCAATAAACATACATGGGTGTATGGGTAAACAAAGGGGGTCACATCATTACAGGTTTCAATATACCCACATACAAAGTCCTTCCCGATTTAACATTTTTTGTCAAACACATACATTTACATAATTCAAAAATCCTTCCCGAGTTCACTTTTTTACAGAATTGAATTGTAATGAGATAGAAAGTGGGGTGTATCATATAGTCGGCTCTGTCCGACTTTAGGCTTTCCTTACTTGTTTGGGAGATGCCCATATGTCCATACTTTGGTATAACCCATTCTGCTCTATTACAGCTCTAGAAACTACATCTTACATCGGAACTTCATCAAATTTTGCACATCATTCTATGTTTCAACTAGGAATACCTACCGTGAATGAGAAATATATTGGCGAGGTATATACGCAGGGAGTGGTGTAGGGTATTATATAGTCGGCCCCGCCCGACTTTAGCCTTTCCTTACTTGTTTTTATTAAACTTGTATAATTTAAAAATCTTCCAATTCGACATAATATGAAACACAAGTATTGAATTTGCCCATGGTTATCGAAATTGAATTTGAAACCTAAAACAAAACAAATGTATTTAGTGCATATTTGCATCAGAATAAAATGGAATACAAACATACATGCGTACAATGTATGTACATACTAAACTATAACATATATCGAAAAACCATTTGTTATTTAAACATAAACATCAGAATGCAATAAAAAGCCAAAAGTGTATTTAAATAGATATATCTACCTATGGTGTTCGGCTATAATTTTAAATGGAAACAGCAAGTGCCGTAGCTTTTAAATAATGAGCTATTAAAGATGTTCAGCATTAAACAATCGCAATACGGGCATTATGTAGAGAAACATGTCGTGACGTAAAACCATCTCCAGTGATTTAGGCAAAAATATACGCGAAGTTCTATCAAGTGGTATAAAAAAATGGGTAAAACTTGAGTCAGTGCAAGAAGCCCAATTTTAAAATGGTATTTGAAAATTATGTAAACAAGATGAATACCGATTTTCGCCAACGCAATGCTTATTATCACTTCTTAAACTTGATGACACTTCAGTATTCGGAACAGACATAAAAAGGAATAACATGTGAAGCAATTATAAAACTTAGCAAAAAATGTTTATAGTGCAATATTTAAAATATGTAAATTGGAAAAGATACAAAATGACGGCGATATGGACCATCCAAGTGTAACCATGTTTTGAATACCCTTGCTGGTGGTGTCCATATTTTCTCCGTTAGGTACACTGAAAGAAAAAACTTCATTCCCAAATTGAAATCTTACATTGCATGCAATGAAATCTGTCATTGTTTTTGGAGCTACGTAGAGCTTCATTGACAACGTAAAATGTTTCATTAAATTAACAATCAATGAACAATGGTTCATTAGTGTAATGTAAAGTGTCATTAATACAATGAAACATTGTCATTATATTAATGAAGCAGGTTAAGTCAATGTTTCATTAACGAAACGTCCATTAATGATTTGTTGTCGTTGTAGTAATGAAATAGTTTCATTGATTTAATGATATTGATTCGTTGATATAATGCAAATATTTTATTGCTGCATCAAAAAGAATTAATACTAAAACAAATAAGGAAAGGCTAAAGTCGGGCGGGGCCGACTATATGATACACTCCACTTTCTATCCGAATACAATTCAACTCGGTAAAAAAGTGAAAACGGGAAGAATTTTTTTATGTTTCCTAATCATAGGCTAATATTACCTGGTCCAATTTGCCAAATCGGAAATATTTATATCGGTGCTATATCCAAACATGGAATATAGTGACTAACTATCACAATAACTTCATCCAGTTCAAATATAACGTGTTAAACTCATTTTGTGAAAATTTGTGCTTTCTGGTGCGGAAAAAGTCTATCCGAAATTTGTATGGGAAATTTTTGGGGCGAAGTTTGTATGGGAGCTATATGTAAATCTGAACCGATGACCCATTTTCACCATGGCTATTTCCAGTTGAAATATGAGATATTTTGAAAGATTTGAAGAAGATATGTTCAAATATGTGGTATCTAGAGTGGAAAAAGTGAAATCGGGAGTGAAATTTGTGTGGGAGCTATATATAAATCTGAACCTATCTGAACCGATCTGACCCATTTGTGCCATGGCTGTTTATAGAACAAATATAAGATATTTCGCCTAATTTGATGAGGATCTGTTAAAATATGTGGCTTTTAGAGCGGAAAAAGTCAAATCGGGAGCGAAATTTGTATGGGAGCTATATATAAATCTAAACCGATCCGATCTATTTTCACCATAGGTGTTTAAATTTCTTTAATTTAGTTTAAATATAAGATGTTTTGCCAAATCTGAAGACAATCTGATAGAATATGTGGTTTCTAGAGCGGAAAAAGTCAAATCGGGAGCGAAATTTGTAGGGGAGCAATATATAAATCTGAACCGATATGACCTATATTCACCATGGTTGTTTCTAGTGGAAACATAAGATGTTTTGCCAAATCTGAAGACAATCTGATACAATATGTGGTTTCTAGAGCGGAAAAAGTCAAATCAGGAGTGAAATTCGTATGGGGCTATATCTAAATCTGAACCGATTTTCTTCAAATTAAATAGCGTTCGTCGTTGTACCGAAAAATTCGTTGTGCAAAGTTTCATTTGGTTCTGTCATTTCATTTAGTTCTGTTAAGACTTAATACTCTCGAGGAGTGTATAATGAATGAGAATTATGTCTTGCTTCCTGTATGCCAACCAAAAATACGCACACTAAAAATTATAACACATTAATGAAACCAGTTCATCCAGGTAATGAAATGTTACAATCGGATTAAGAAAGAGTTTCATCATTTTGTTTCTGACGGAAAAAGTAAACAAAACTTAATATAATCGGCTAAACAAGTATTGTAATAGTAAATTTAGTCTTCTAAATACATTATAATCCAGCCAAAGATTCTCATAATATTATCCATTTTTGTGTCTATTTATACGAAAACAGATTTCATTCCATCAATGAAAACTATTTCGTTTTATTAATGACACAAAAAATCATTAAAAATATTGTTAATGGAATATTTCATTACGGGAATGAAACATTTCATTGCATGTATGAAACATTCCTTTGCATCATTGTAAACACATTAATGCAACTGTTTCATTGATGTAATGAAGCATTTTTCTTTCAGTGTATCAACTTGAATATTAAAGCAAAATGCTTCTCATTCAGGAAGGTCATGGCAATTGTCCATAGTAGGCTTTTTATAATTTTTTTGTTTTTTTATAAAAATGGCAGATGTTCGAATAAAAACCAGGAATTGTCATCCAAATTTTGGACAAAAAATTTATAACTAACGCTGGACGATAGACAATACTGTAACGAATAAATAGGAAAAAAATGAGCCAAATCGGTTTTGTAGATTCGGATATATTATGGACACCAATTTGAGAAAAGTAGTTTCCAGAATCGACTCTGCCTCGCCAATTTCTAAGCGCTAAATAAAAGTTTTTGCGACTGAAATGGTATAAAAGGGATAAAAATGGTACCAAAGATACGATAAGAGCTAAATACATGAAATTTGGTACGTACAACTTAACACCTTTTTACTAAGTTTTTTGTTGCATTTTTGTCCATTTTTTCTGATTTAATAGACCCTTGGTAGCACTTTAAATATAAATTTTTATTCTTGTCTTAGAACAACCCATTGGTCCTTAAAATTGATTTTTGAGGTTTTTCAAAGTGGCAGCTAAAAACTCAAATTTTTGAAAACATTTTGTAAAAGGTGTAATGAAAATAATTAAAAGGAATAAATATATTTCGAATGATTTCTTAATTAATAAATATTGAACGAAAAATGACGCCACTTTTTCGATTTTTTGTGAAATAATTTAATGCAGGAGTTTTTCACAGCAAAAAGAGTCAAACTCTTTTTACCAATTTATCACTTGGACATCATACGAAAAGTATTGAGTTTATACCCTCCACCTCCAGGATGGAGAAATATCGAAATGAAGTATCGACCTGAGGGTATCGTATTGCAATAGCGATTTTAGGTATCAATATTATAAAGGACGGGACATTTGGTATACCAGAAGGGGCATGTTCATTTCACTCACCTCCGTACATAGACTACGTTTGGGGTAAATATTATAGCATGTGATCATATTCATTAACTATTTTAGAATATTATAATTGATCTCTCTAAAATCGTTAACGGACATTTAAAATAGATCAAATCATGCCCATAGTTTAAGGGTTTCTTCAGTTTTTTAAACGGCTTCTGTCAGATATCGTAGTTTCATATTTCCTAGCACGTGTTGGATCAGACATTCTCAAAGTTGTATTTATTTATGCGAAATCATAAAGATTATGTGATATAAACTACTATACTTTTTGGTAGATATGACAAATTATTCAATTCATAGCATAGCATAGCATCATATTTTAATGCAAGAATAATGTAATTCTAACACTACAACAATAATTTTCCACAAGTTTGTTATTGGGAAATGCCGTAATCAATTTCAGTAGCCATATCATGTTGTTTACCTTAATTTTTTGTCAACATTTTACAAATTTATTAGCTTAGCCAATTGTCTATTTAACTGTTATTTATATAAATATTAACGCGAATTGAACACACACACAGAAATCTATTAAATTATTGAATACCACTGCGAAAAATCCATTGTTGGCTCGGTTTCTATATGGACTGTTAATATGTTAAAACAAAAACATGAGAAACAAATATCATCCATTTTTATTTCGATTTTCAACGCAGCGTGTTTTCCATATGTGCTCAACTTTTTTCAACAATTTCTATTTAATTTCATAACAGTTTTTGTCCAGAATTTCCACTGAAACTCACGTTTGTCATTATACGATTTTGTTTGTTTGTTGGTACTTTTCTGTCAGCAAGTATTTTTTGTATTATATTAATCCATTAAGAGGTTACAATTGAAGAAGAGCGAGGCCTTTAAATTCGTATAAGTGGAACTACACTCGTATATGTTAAATTAACTTGTTATTAAAAGGCTTTAAAGGAATTAATATTTAAATTTCCGCTTGTGCTCGCAATGAACATAACACCATTTTAAAATTAGAATCTGACAGACTTCAAGCTGCCCCCTAGTACAATTTCACTTCAAGTACTGCTGACATGGAATCGTGTAATGCCAAACTGTCGTTGTTGGCTAGAAAGACAACATTTACTTTGGACACCTTATCATGCAAACTTTTTCGGCCCGCAGAGGTTTAAATCAGTAACACACAATTCATTTCAGCTTTGCAAGTATTTCAACGGGTTGGCTGTAGGTGTAGATTCAAGCCGGCATATGTACATTAGCCTGGGTCACGTAAATAAATTGCTGCGGTCACACCCCAGAAATGAAGATTGGATTTTTTAATGATGATCTACAAAATATTTCATCTAAATGCTCCAGAAAACACCTCTAAAAAACATTTTTTCCCGAGTATTTTTTTATGTTGCTTTTTTGTCCAAAATTTTTTTCTGAATTAAATGAAAATTTCTATTCTTGTCTTAGAATAACTCATTGGTCGTATTATTGGACGTTTATATTGATTTTTTGTGTTTTTTCAGGGAGACAGCTAAAACCTCATATTTCTTGGAAACATTTTGTAAGAGTTGTAATGAGAAATAAATAGAAGAAATTAGTACCTGTCGAATGATGCCTAAATGATGAATATCGGACGATAAATGACGTCACTAACTACATATTTGTGAAATGATTTGATATAGGAGATGGCTTTTCAGAGCCAAAACGTTCAAACTAATTTTACAAAAATTACTGCTGCGACGTCAATTTCCTTGCGATGTTCATCATATAGGCATCATTCGTAAGGTATTGACTGCAGCTATTTTTTTTTATAAAATACTGACACCAATTACGAAAAAGTTTTCAGTTGTCACTGTGAAAATCCATAAAAAATTACTATAAACTTCCAATAATTCAACCAATAAGTTACTCTAAGACAAGAATTAAAACTTTAATTTAAAGTGCTTTCAAGGGTCTATTAGTCCAGAAAAAAAAATTGGGAACAAATTTAGCACAAAAAAAAATACACCGAAAAAACATGTTTTTTAGGGTTATTTTCAGGAGCGCCTAGCTCACAGATGGCTTGATCTAGGAACGAAATATTTTGCAAATCATCATTAAACAATGCAAACTTTGGTTTCGTGGGGTGACAGGAACTTGTTTTTCCTTTTGTATGGACGGCGACCCAGCCTAAGGATAGATCGGGGTCCATACAAATGAAGAAAATTCCCAGTCACCTGAAAATAAAGTTTGGATTGTTTAATAATGATTTGCAAAATGTCTTGTCCCTAGGTCAGGCCGTCTGTGAGCTAAACGCTACAACAACCCTAACAAGTAAAAAGACGTTAAGTTCGGACGGACCGAATCTTATATACCCTCCACCACGGAGTGTATTCCACAGTATTATCGGTATATAAAAGGCTGTCGATATTACATAGAATTGCACTACCATATTAGGAAATTTTTGATTCTTCATTATTATAATATTAATAGTCCTCTACTGTATATAAATATTAATATAACTATTAGTTAGAAATCTTCAACAATGTGCCCTAAATATTAATAGGAAGAAACAATTTCCCTTAAGCCTGAATTTCCCCATTTGCAATTTCTTGATTCCAGTTACAGCCTTAATAATGTCTCTACCTTTTTGATAGGAAAAGTTGTAATATTAAAGATCCAATATGTTTCAGAGTGGAATGTACACCTCTAATTTCATGATTTTAGCTACAGCCATTTTCTTGGTACCAGTTTAAGCCTTTTTTTCGTTTTGACCCTAACGAATTTAGAAAAAATCGTACCTCCTATTTTCCGCATCTTCGTAGACAGACAGAGTAGAAATACATAATTCTAGATACAGCCGTTTGATTGTAGACAAACTTAATTCCATTTAAATCCTGATGCTACGAATATCGGAAAATCTGTTTATTATTCGCGTCACAGCAGTCACATAAGTGTACGCACCGAATTTCATTATTGTAGTTGCAGCCATTTCGTTGGTACCATTTTTATCCCCGTTCGCCCCATTTTCCGCCTAAAAGTACAAATTTCGACAAAATACTTCTTATTTTGCATCTTCCCAGTCAGATGAACGTACACACCGAACTTCATTATTATAGCTGCAGCCGTTTGGTTGGTACCATTGTTATCCCCATTCACCCCATTTTCCGCCGAAGATTAAAAATTTCGAAAAAATCCTTTTTATTTCGCATCTTAACAGTCAGCGGTTTGATTGGTACCATTTTATCCCTCTTTTCCAATTGTATCCCTTAAAAGTACGAATTTTGAAAAATCCCACCATTTTGCGTATCTACGCAATTAGAGGGATGTACATTCCATATTTCATGTCTTTATCTATTGTCTTATCCTTGGTACAAGTTTTATCCCTTTTTGCCCCATTTCGCCCGCTAAAGCGTATACTTACTTTTTGGTGCTTTGACGCTACAAGAGGAGTGTACGCAACAAATTTCAAGTACATACAAAGCAGAAATAAAAAAATGCTTAAATATTCCAAATATTAGTGAGTACTTTCAGTCCTTGTTAGGGAATTTTTTTCCCTCTGGGCGATTACGCCCACTTTCTATCCCAACTAACCTGCAACCATAAGACATATTCGGAGAAAATTAGAACCTCATAGCTCACCTCGTTCGGTGACTAGCTTGCTTTCAACAGACAGACGGTCATGGCTAGATCGTCTTTGAATTTCACATCTTAAAATATTCATCGGAGACTTCATACAGTATATATAAAGTCTCCGATGAATATTTTAAGATGTTACAAACGGAATGACAAAGTGAATATACCCCATCCTTTGGTGGAGGGTGTAGTTTGAAAGCATGAAATAGAAAATAACAGATTTAGCGGGCGAAATGGGACGAGAAGGGATACAAATGGTACCAATGATACGACAACAGCTAGAATTATGAAATACGGTGTGTACATCCCTCTAATTGTGTACACACGTAAAATAGGAGAATTTTTTTTAAATTCGTACTTTTAAGTGGCACGATTGAAAAAGAGGGATAAAAATGGTACCAACCAAACCGCTGAAGTTGAAATCAAGAAATTCGGTGTATACATTAATCTGACTGTGTAGACGTGAAACATAAAGGAATTTTTCGAAAATTTGTATTTTTAGGGGAACATTAAGCGAAAGGGGATAAAAATAGTACCAAAATTTGTATTTCGCATTAGGCGAAAGGGGATAAAAATAGTACCAAACAAACGGCAGCGTTTAGAATAGTGATGTTTATTTCGCTGACTGATAAAACTCGAAAAATAAAGATATCTTTCGATATTCGTAATGAAATTGGTACCCACTAAACCTCTGAAGTAGAAATCATGAAATTCCCTTGGATTTTTCGAAATTTGTACCAATGGTACCAACCAAACGGCTAAAGCTAAAATAGTAAAATTTGCGAAAAATAAAGAGATTTTTCGATATTCGTTCCTTCAGGATCTAAATGAAATTTGGCACCAATCAAGCTACAATCGTGAAATTCGTCTGATTGCGTAGACGCAGAAAATAAGAGGACTTTTTCAAAACTTTACTTGTAGAGTCAAAATTAGAAAACAAAAATAGAACAAAAATTAGGTGTGTTCATTCTACTGAGAACGCGAAACCTATTGGATCTTCAATATTAGTACTTTTCCCATCAAAATGGTACGGACATTTTGGCTGTAGCTGGAATCAAGAAATTGCGAATGGGAAAATCGACCCGGGAAAATCGATTTGATTGCACTTGAGATTTTTTGTTTATATATAGTAGAGGACTATTAATATTATAATAATGAAGCATCACTATTTATTAACATAATTAACACAATTTTTTTAATATGTTAGTGCACTTCTATGTAATGTCGACAGCCTTTAATCTGCCGACAATACTGTGGAATGTACTCCGTAGTGGATGGTATATAACATTCGGCCCGACCGAGCTTGATGACTTTTTACTTGTTTCGTCCATTTTATTATGAATAAACAGACCGCTGGAAGCACTTTATGCATAAGTTTTTATTCGTATTTTAGAATAACTAAATATAAATATTTAACGTATTTTTAAAATGTCTATTAATTCAGAAAAATGGGATAAAAGAGCACGATGAAGAAATTACACCGCAAAAACATAACATTTATTTAAAACATCCAAACTTTATTTCCGTGAAAATACTGGAAGTTATTTTTTTATTTGTGTGGCCGCGACCCAGTCTAATGTACACACAATTGTACATATAAATCAATCTGTCGATGCCCCAGAATTTCTGTGGTCATAATTGTGGCAGCATGTAGCGGCTGTTTTTGTTAAATTTTTTCCTCGTATGACATTGGGCATATCGATTACACTCTTTAATTTTTATTTGTGGATTGCCGATTTCGTGAAATTGACTGCTCACGTATGTGTTATTTAACACTTATTAAATTAATTTGGTTATGAGCTGTTTTTTACGTATTTTTTCACACAAAAAATATTTCAACTTTATGAATAATAACATGAACAAAACAAAGCCAATTGTAAATGAAGTGAAAAATAAAAATAAATAAATAAATGTATCAAATTGTAGCAGACAGTGTACGTGAAGTTGCATAATTAGTATTTATTCGAGAAATAGTATTGTTTTGAAAAGCATAGACAACTTAAAAGCGAACAGCTGGGCGTTGAACAGAGCTAAATTAAACAGAAACAATAGCAAATTTTGCATAAAGCTGGGATATGCTGAATCGAAGAAACCATCAAACAATGAAGGGTATCCCACACAATATCAACGGTGGATTTGAGGGTTATGACATTCGAAGAAAATTAATGTCATTCATATGCATATCATCCAATTTTATGTGCAAGAATTTGGTCGGTAAAGTATTCAGCTTTGATTTATCGCTTTGGAAAATGTAAATAATTTCACAAATGATTTTGTTTTATATCAATTTTTAATAAAAACTTCGTGAAAATTAAATTCTTGTTTTTCTAGCTCAGTATCCAAAAGTCTATTTGAAGTTGAAAACGTTTCAGAATATCATGTCACTGAAAAAGAAAATATTGTTGCTGAACGAAACAATGAAAATAGTACAAATTCTAGCAAAAACGATACGTAGAATCGAATGAAAAGAACTCTAAAACTTAATTTCATGCTCTTCTTTCTATTGCTCCGACTTCAAGAGTAAGTGAAAGAGTTTTTTCGAAATCGAACTTTATTAAAACAAAGGAAAATAATCATCTTAAATCCAATAGCATTTTCAAAAAAAAATGATGAAACTTGAGTATGTATTATATATTCCTATCAAACTCTAAATAATGTACAGGACGTTTTATTCGGTTAATTAGACTTGCTATAGTTGTAAATTTTGTCATACTTCGAAATTCATACTTTTAAGGGGTAAAATGGGGAAATAGGGATGGTACCACTATACGGTTGAAGTTAAAACCATGAAATTAAACTTGTACACTCTTTCAACTTAGTACTATCGTAAAATAAACAAGTAAGAAGGCATTAAGTTCGGCCGGGCCGAATCTTATATACCCTCCACCACTGAGTGCATTCCACAGTATTACCAGCAGATTAAAGGATGTCGACTTTACATAGAAGTACAGTACCATATTACGAAAATTGTGATATTTTGATGCACATTACTATATTTGTTTACTATTTCAAACTATAATGTATACTTATGCGCACTATTTGAAATCGACTACTATATATAAATAAAATGCTGAAATTGTGAAAGTGAACATGCCTAAATATTAGGCGATTGTTGGTCGCCATTAGAAAGAAGCATTTTCAGATACAGACAAAGTGATAAGAAAAGTATAAATTTTAAAGATATCCCCCATTCGCCCCATTTCCCGACCAAATGTACAAATTTCGAAAAAAAACATTTTTCGAGTCTTCATGGTCAGAATGTATACACCGAATTTCATGATTTCAACTTCAGCGGTTTGGTAGGTCCCATTTGTATCCCTCTTTTTTAATTATATCCCTTAAAAGTACGAATTTCGAAAAATCCCTCTAATTGATGTGTCTATGCAATTAGAGGGAATTTCCGAATTCCGAATTTCATGAATCTAGCTGTTGTCGTATCATTGGTACCATATTTTATCAGTTTTTGTCCCATTTCACCAGCTAAAACTTTTATTCTCTTTGTGTTGCTTCCAAGCTACAAGAGGAATGGCCGCAACAAATTTTAACTGTATGAAAATCAGAAATTTAATTAATAAGCCAAGGCTACCAATATTTGTATACTATGTATATATAAAGGAATTAATACTTCAATTCATAAAGTAAATATAAGGGAGCAATCATAAATACCCTAAATATTGGTGGATAGAGAGTGTATTTTCAGCTATAGTCGTTTGGTTTGTTGTATTTCCATTCTATTTTAATTTCAAAAGTATAAATTTTTAAAATACCTTATCTCTCACGTACGCAGTATAAGACAACTTCATGATTCTGCCATTTTTTGTCGTAAAAGCAACGAATTTGAAAAAAAAAATATTTTGCGTGGCTATGCAGTCAGAGGAATGTCTGAATGAGCTCAATGACTTCAAAGACAAAAAATCGGCCTCGTCGAGACAAAAACATCGATGTATCACACTTTAAAATCCGTTTATAAATGCAGAAGTTATATAGAACAAGTAAAAACGGCGTTAAGTTCGGCCGGGCCGAACTTTATATACCCTCCACCATGGATTGCATTCCACAGAGGTTGTCAGTTTTCGTAGAAGTGCAGTAATATTACAGGAAAATATAAATTTTGTAATATAGCCAAACCAAAACAAATACAAATATTGAAAAGTTAATTTTATAAATAATTATAATATTTTAATTATTTCAAACCACGCTTATAAGGTAATGCTACCAATAAGTCAATTCAAAAAATAAATATTCTTATATTTATATTTTCAAAAATATTTTCAAAGCCATAAATATTGGTAGATAGTGGGTGCTACAGTTGGTTGTATTTCCATTCTATTTTAATTACAAAAGTATAAATTTTGAAAATCCATTATCAGACGTACATGTGCAAAATAACCTAACTTCATGATTCAACCAATTTTTGCCGTAAAAGAAAAAGTACGAATTCCATGATTCCAGCTGTGCCAATTTGGTTGGTACCATTTTTACCCCCTTGACATTTCTACGCAATTAGAATTTCATAATTCTAGCTGTAGTTGTTTAGTTGGTACTTTTTTATCCCCCTGTACAATTGTATCCATTGAAAGTACGAATTTCGAAAAATTCGTCTATTTTCCGTGTCTACGCAGTCAGAGGAATGTTTACTCCGAATTTCCTGACTCTAGCTGCGGTCATTTGATTGGTACTATTTGTATCCCCTTTTTTCTTTATAACCCCAAAAAGTACGAATTTCGAAAAATCTGTTTATTTTAAGTGTCTACGCAATCAGAGGAATGTATACACCGAATTTCATTATTCCAGGTGTAGCCGTTTGCTTGGTACCATTTTTATCCCTCCGTACCCATTGCATCCCATGAAAGTACGAATTTGGAAAAAAACCTTTTATTTTTCATGTCTACGTAGTCAAAGGAATGTATACTCCGAATTTCATGACTCTAGCTGCGGTCATTTGGTTGGTACTATTTTTATCCCCTTTTTCTATTTTGACCCCAAAAAGTACGAATTTCGAAAAATCAGTTTATTTTCCGTGTAAACACAGTCAGAGGAACGTATACTCCGAATTTCATGAATCTAGCTACGGTCATTTGATTGGTACTATTTTTATCCCCTTTTTTCAGTTTAACCCCAAAAAGTACGAATTTAAAAAAAACGTGTATTTTACTTGTCTATGCAATCAGAGGAATGTATACACCGAATTTCATTATTCTAGGTACAGCCGTTTGGTTGGTACTATTTTTATCCCTCTATTCCCATTTTATCCCTTAAAAGTACGAATTTGGAAAAAATTCTTTTATATTATGTATCTACTCAATTCGAGGAATGTACACACCGAATTTCGTGTTTCTAGCTGTTGTCGTTTAATATGTACCATTTGGCCCCTTTTCACCCCCTACAAATAATAATCACTTTTTGGGCCACGTTTTTGCTGTAGGGGGGATGCGCATACCAAATATGAAGCAAATATAAACAGACATATTCAAAAAACTTACGCTAAAATATTAGGGTATTTTTAGTCCTTGTGAGGGAAAAATTTTTCCCTTTGGGCCGATTTCGCCCCATTTCAATACCAACCGATCTACGACTATAAGACACATTTATGGAAAATTTGAACGTTCTAGCTCCTTTCGTTTAGATGCTAGCGTGCTTTCAACAGACGGACAGACGGACGGACGGACGGACGGACGGACGGACGGACGGACGGACGGACATGGCTAGATCGTCTTAGAATTTTATGACGATCAAGAATATATATCAGGTCGATATTTCAAGGTGTTACAAACGGAATGACAAAGTTAGTATACCCCCATCCTGGAGGTGGAGGGTATAAAAATGTAAAAGCGCGACCCCTACGTTCGGCATAAAAAAATAAAAAATTTTTTTTTGAAACTACCTTTCAATAATACTTCATATTCGAAGGTGTACGGCGAACTTTTTTTTTGAGGTACGCCCTAATGTACACATCGTATTCGTTTAGTTGGTACTATATTTATCCCCTGTAGCCATTGTATCCCGTGAAAGTACAAATATGGAAAAAACGTTTTATCGTGTCTACGCAGTCGGAGAAATGTATAATCCTAATTTCATGATTCTAGCTGCGGTCATTTGGTAGGTACTATTTTTATCCCCTTTTTCCATTTGAACCCCAAAAAGTACGAATTTTGAAAAGTTCTTTTATTTTACGCGTCTACGCAATCAGAGGAATGTATACATCGAATTTCATTATTGTAGGTGCAGCCGTTAAGTTGGTACTATTTTTATCCCTCTATCCCCATTTAACCCCTTAAAAGTACGAATTTATAAAAAATACTCGTATATTATGTATCTAATCTATTAGAGGAATGAACACGCCAAATTTCGTGTTTCTATCTGTTGTCGTTTGATAGGTACCATTTTTATCCCTTTTTGTCCCATTTCGCCCCCTACAAATAAAAAACACTGTATGGTGCCCTTTTATGCTATAAAGGGAATGCGCATTGCAAATATCAAGTAAATACAAGCTAATATGTTCAAAAAGCAGGCTGAAATACTCTAAATATTAGGGGTATTTTCAGTCCTTGTGAGGGAAAAATTTTTCCCTTTGGGCCGATTTCGCCCACTTTCAATCCCAGCCGATCTACAACCATAAGACACATTTAGCTCATTTCGGTCGGCCGCTATCGTGCTTTCAGACAGACAGACGGACATGGCTATATCGTCTTAGAATTTTACCACGACCCAGAATATATATACTTTATGGGGTCTCCGATGAATATTTCAAGGTGTTACAAACGGAATGACAAAGTGAATATACCCCCATCCTGGAGGTGGAGGGTATAAAAAAACCATAATATTTGCTAGAAATAAAGATATTTTTCGATATTCATACTTTTAGAAGGATAATGGAAAAAGGGAAAAGGGATTAACTTAGTACCGAACATATGGTGTGTATCTTTGAATGTGTAGACGTTCAACATAAATGAATTTTGCAAAATTTATATTTTTAGGGGAAAAATGGAACGAGAGTGATAAATTTGGTCTGTACATGCCCATAATTGCGTAAATTCATACTTTTAAGTGGTAAAATGGGAAAAATGATACCACCATACAGTTGAAGTTTAAATCATGTTTAAATCAATATATAAAGTCCTCTAATTAAATACTCTCGTAAAATGAATGAATTCATACTTTAAGGGAAACGAAGCGAAAGGGGATAGAAATGGCACCAAACGCATCGTAGCTAAATTAATGAAATTCGATGTAGACGTCGTTATGACTGTGTATATGCTGGAAATAAAGAGATATTTCGATATCCATAATGTTAGAGCCGCAGAAGGAAATTTTCCGAAATTTATACTTTCAGGGGATAAATGGATCAAAAGGTGATAATAATGGCTCAATTCAAGATCAGCTAAATCATGATATTGTACATGCCACGCAAGGATTTATACGGTTTTAAATTGGACAATTTGATATATTTTAGAAATTAGACCAAAGTTGGCTACTTTTCATAATATTCGATTTTAAAGAAATGTAAAATTTTAATTTTTTGTTCTTATGTTTCTAACATTATTTTACGTATTTGTTCATAATGCGATTTTGAAAATTGAAAAATTGCAATTTCTTTTTTCGATTTTATCGACTTGTTTCTCTTACGCTTTAAGAGATTTTGCACTTGAATTTGTTTTATTAGAAATTGTGGTTTCTTATCTTGGCGCCAAAACTGTGTTTGTGCCAACTAAAGTTTGTTTGTAATAAATATAAAAAGTAATCTTTTCGAAAAATAATATGACTCTGGAAGCCTAGCAAAAGTTGAAGGGTTCCCCTGCAAAAACCGGGAACCTTCAACCTTTCTAAATGTGTATTTTATTCTTCAAAGGCACAAAGTTAATTTGGTCCAAAATCATATTTTTTCCAAAAGGGTATTTTTAATAATATTTATTATTGTTATTTTGCATACATACAGTTTTGGCGCCATAATAAATCTAAAAAACCACAATTTTTAATAAAGCTAATTCGAGTGGAAAATCTCTTAAATGTGTCTAATTTATTTTTTTTAGAGAACTCAAAAATGTTTACTAGAGTTAAAATGGGGATAAAAATGGTACCAACCAACCAACCAGGCAGCAGCTAGAATTATGAAAATTTTGGAAATATGGAGGCTGTGTACTTGTTACTTTGTTTCAATTGTAATATTTGAAAATTCCGAAAATAATCTTTCGTTTTTGGTTTTAAATTACCATTTTTTCAGCAATTTGTCACAGTGTCATTATCATAGCAGAATACACATTGCAGGCCATAATATGATAATTTCAGTGCCACAGACCGATGCATTTCATATCATCGACAAGTTGCATAGTGCAACATTGTGACCTGTGCAACGATGTATAGCAAAAATGTTTTTAGCCAAATTTGGATAGGCAATTATTATGAATTAAGTACAATACAAATAATAAAATTAAAAATGAAAAAGACAAAAACAATTACAAATCAAATGAACGAGCAAAAAGCCACGATGCAAATTTTCATGGAAAAAGATATTGTAAATATTAATTGGATTTTAATGTTGTGTTTAAGTCAACAATGACTTAATTCCAAATAAAGCCGAAGCGAAAAATAAAATAAAAACAATTAAAATTAAATGCCTGAAAACTACGCTGCAAGTTTTTTATAAAATTAATAGATTTTTGTTTTTTTTTTTGTTAAGTACGTGTGCTGCATAGCACAAAATACAAAACACACACACGTGCCCAACCTTTGTGTGTCTGTGCCATTTTTTTCACATTTTATTATTAATAATAATAATCATTTCAATATAATTAAAGTGATTTTTTATTGTTCTTTTTTATTACAGCTCTAAAAAACCTATCTGCACTTACATCACAACTATACAACAAACCAGCCAAACGCCGCAAATTGCTGCATCCAAAGAGACATTGAAGGCAAAAGTCTAGTGTTACAACAAAATAACAAAAAAAAGTTTAATTAAATAAGCAAGTGTTTAAATTTAAATAGAAAAAAAGCAAACAAAAAACGTGTATGCAACATGTCTATAATTAAAAATTACATAGCCGCAGAGAAAAAGTGATTGAAATTCACCAATTATTCGTAAATAAAGGTAACGTTCGATTTAATATCGTAAATTTAACCGAAAAATTTTTTGATTTGAGTATTTACGCTATTGGCCGCCATCTAGTCGTGTGCCTGCATATTTCATGGACCATAATTCATAAGCATATATGCATATGAGCGTGTGTGTTGTTCATGGTTTAATTTCAGAAATTTATTGAAAAGTGTTGTGACAGTGTGACACACAAATAATGCGCCAAATTTTTAAGAGCTCTTTATTGAGTCAAAAAATGCAAAATTTCAAAGTTATAATATTGCTATAGCTTTACAAAAATACGAGATAATTTCGTAAAATATAATAAACTTCGTGGTTTAATATGGAATTCCCAAAATTAAACTCTAAGTATATTTGTAGCAAATGTTTTCTATGACTTTCTCAAGGCGCTGAGAGTTAGATGACATTTTGTATGTCGTTTGCTTTGGCGTAGCAATAGATTTCGCTGGGGAGGGCTATAGTCTCCCACAGTATTTATTAACAAATATTTGATATATTTTCAAATGATATAAGAATTATTACAAGTTTTATATGATAAAAAATATATTACATAAAAAATAAATCAATCTTTCAAAACAACTACAATCGTTTGAATCAATAATATGTAAAACAATTTTAATAGTTAATTAAAGAAGACTTATGTAACAATGTATTAACATAAATAAGAATACAATATTTAATAAGAAACATAAAAAGTACCAGAATGGAGTAAGTACCGTCGGTCAGTTAAAGACACCTGAAGACAGTTCGTATATTGACATCAGTAACTTTTGGTTGACAAACACTGTTTAAGTCATATAAATATAACGATATACGGACACCACTACGTGATAAAAGACCAAACAAAAAGACCTGACCCCCCCCCCCCCCAAAAAAAAGGATCATTTTCTCAGGCTTATATCTTGCAAACCGTTTGGAATTTTGATTTACTCTCTCATCTTTAATGTCAAAATCACAAATGTCGTCGAACAAATCTTATAGGCTGTAGTGTGTGCAGGTAGCGTATACGTGCTGTTGATTAAGGATAATATCACTCATACGCATTGCAGTCCGACTAACCATTAACAGAAACAGTTGTGCAAGATATATTTTCCTACCTGAACGGTCTTAAGAATCCTTTCTAGGAAGTTAATATGTTCTAGAAAGTTGTTTATTGAGATCTTAGGTACATTTTTATAGGTGATTGTTTCCTTTAATTTTGATGGGTTTGCTACCTATGGACCTGAACAGGGGAAAAAGGTTAAAAAATCTAATTTTAAAAGTTTTTTGCGATTCTGACCTTGAAGATGAAGTTTTATATATTTACTAGCTTTTTGTACCCGGCATTGCATGGGTTTTCGTCTTCCTTATGTATGTAGCTTTTTATGCTCGAAATTTTCGTTTTGTATATTTTTACTTCTGTAAAATAGTTTAAATTAATACTTATTTATTTAAATACATAAGTTACGTTTTTAAAATATAAAACTTCATGAAAATTTAAGTAATTTTTTCAGTGTTTATTTAAAGAAAATTAAATATTTAAAAGAAACATTTATTAGAGAGTTAATTAATTATGGTAATTATTTCTAAGAATGTATTTTGTGCCTATTAGTTGAGTTAATCAGTATTTCATTGGAGTGCTTCGGGATACACGATATTTACAATTTTTCCACCTTGTTCAAGTACATTAAAGTTTTTGGGCACGTGAGCAAGCAACATATAACTGACCATGCGAAAAACATGGATTTTCCAGATTCAATCCACAAACTTCATCCCTGTGCTCTGTTTATAGTCATCGAAAATGCTAGGAAAATCAGAAACTGTAGTCGTTTGAAAGTGGATGTTATACCGGTGGGAATCGTCGGAATGCGTGGTATTAGGACATCTTTTCCTTTTGATTTTCCATTTAAAATCGTTACTTCAATGACGTTGGGCATCAGTCTCTTGATAGAAATTCTAGTACAAATGCACAATCGAGGAGGATTAACATTTCTTAGGAGAATTATATGTGAACCAATTTTAAGAGATAACATATGCGGCGAAATTCCTGGAAGGTCCAATGAATTTAGATTCAATTCGATAGTTGACAACTTCATCCGCATTCATGATACTTTCTATCGATTTGTAATGTGTGCCATCACTTAGAAATTTGTTCCAGAATTAAATTATTAATTGCATTAACATCGTTCTTTTTTTGCAGCCAGTAGCACGGACGTAAAACCACTGTCTGTTTCCATAGTTTGTGGTAATTTTTCTCGATTAATTGCTGAAATGATTCCTGCATGACATTTTTGAAAATGTAATACTCCTTTTCACTGCATCAACTGATACTTTTCCATTACCAACATCCAGTAGATGTTTCGAAAATATAGCTGCTGAGTCATCGTTATGCAGATGTACACGCATATTGGTGGTCAGATTAATTTTTTGTACATATCGCCAGAGATGCCGGTGCTGATTTTGGAATTACTGGAAAGGTCTGTCGGAAGTCTCCAGCTAGTAAAATAAGAGTTCCACCGAATGGTTGTGTATTTGATCTTAAATCTTAAATCTTTTCCGATTAAGCGCTTGTAGGGATTTCTTATGTGCCGTGGTGCAGTCATGCCTGAACATTTGCCAATATTACAGGTTGGAGAATCGTCAACATTGAATTGCCGTTCAGGCACCATCATTCCAATTTGATTAAGAGTTTTGTTGATGATGGCTAGGCATATGTCTTAAATTTTTATCAACGTATCCTTGGAAATGTTAATCGCAAATGATATAGATTCGTAACGGGGCGATAATAATGCAAAATGTCCTCACTCATATCCACTTTGAATTTTTCCTACAGGTTTTTTTGGGTTAGATTGCGAGCAAGTTCTTAATATTGTCTTAAACAAAGTTCGTATCTGGAAAGGATGACAGCTGACAGAAGCATACATTAATGTGGTCTCCCAGTTTCTGACACGCCTCTCTCAATTGCTCTTAAATTTGAAACTGAAGTGGGTCCTCTCACGTTAACTAATAACATTCTGCGTTGTTTGGGTTTACGGTATAAACATGCCCATTTGTCGTGTCTTCCCCTATTATAGCCAGAAAACATCCCCTTTCCACAGGCTAGATACAGTAAAATTTTCAAAAGAATCCGACATTCGTTACGTGTTTTGTGATAATTTTAATATATAGTTGGTGTGGGCAGTCTCACGTCCATTTGTATCATGACCATTGTATAGTCACCATTCAGAAACTATCCTGTGTTCAAAAGTTAGTCACAATAAAATTTTTAAGAGAATCCGCACTTTGGAACGTGTTTTATGATAGTTTTAAAATATAGTTTGTGTGGGCGGTGTCACGCCTCTTTTTCGTATAATGATCCTGGAACCATCCCTTGCCCAGAAGTTAGATGCAGTAAAATTATCGAGCGAAGGTATGCCTGTTGTGATAGTTTTAAAATGTTTTTTGTGTGGGAGGTACCACCCCCCTTTGTCCTATCATGACCTAGACTATCCAAGAACCATCCTCTGTCTAGAAGATAGATACAGTAAAATTTTCAGGCGAATCGGTCCACCGGTTTGGCGTCCTATACGCAACATACAGACACACATTGATTTATATATATATATATAGATAGATAGATATATGTTTTGTTCTTTATGAAAAGAGCTACAACTTTGCCTCAGAGAGTAAATAAAAATTCCAAACGGTTTGCAAGATATGAGCCTGAGAAAATGATCATTTTTTGCAAAAATGACACCCAGGCCCCAAATCTTTGGAGGCCCATAACAAAAGTGCTTGACTTTTGGCTAAACTAAGATACACGGGTCATTTTTTGGTCTTTTATCTCGTAGTGATGTCCGTATATGGTTATATTTTTTCGGGTTGCACTGTGAAATTTAAAACTCGATCTTAGTTTGTTGCGGATGTTAGCCAAATTGTAATTCGATGCATCGTCGAAAGACTTCTTGAACTGGAAGACTTATTGCAACTTTGCAAAAGTTTATAAACGTTGGAATGCATATTTGTATCAACCTTTTCTCTCAACATATTGGAGTTAATTGGCTTTTAGTCTTGCTTTGAATACATTTTTAACACAATAGTTTCCGCTGTCACCGATTCCTTAAGTTGACAATTATCAAATGTAATATGTGTGCCAGGCTGTAAATAAAAATGACTTATGTTTTTCTTTTATTTCCCCTTTTCAATTATTATATCCTGGCATTACACATTCATAAGACTGTCCAACTATTAGAATATTTTCCGTCTTATCTTTTTCCAAAAAAATCAAAATAATAAAAATTCGGCATCTCTACTTACAGAAGAAATTACGAAATCTTGAAATCATTCTTCTACTTCAAAATTTATTGCAAATCTTATAGCAATTGATCATCTCTCAGACACCAGGCGTCGCCCACCATCCTTTTGAGTTATGATATGAGATTGATTAAAGCAGAAATTTGACTTTTCCATCTATTAATGCATTATAAGTAGGCAATAGTGAATGGTTCCTTACTGAAACATAACGTTATTTCAAATGTGACGTTATATAGGAAATATGTCCAAAATATGATTCAGAAAGTGATTCTAGGTGGGTTGGTGTAACAGACGATGGGTTTATCTCTCTTCCTTACTTATACATTGTCATAGAATCCACATTTTAAATCGGAACTTTCCAGATATTGTTATATTTTAACAAGGAACACATAATATGAAAATCGAATATAGTTATTAGTTCATCTTTTTTATATACCGATGCAAATGTCCCTCCGATTATTTTTTTTTTACTGCTGTAGAATCCACAGTTTTTCATTGAGTCTTGATCAAATATTTCCATGTCATGTTACAGTACAATTTGGACAATATTTTTTCATACATAACTCATAACTAGGTAGGCACCGTTATTGGGTATCATATAGCACATCCCCCAGTCCGACCCGACCGACTGTAGCCTATCTTTACTAGTTTAGTATGCGTATTATATTTGTCCATTTATTTGATTGACACACTGTATGAACATAAAAAATAACTGTTAAATTGGAATTATCTTTCAGATTAGTGCGTATGCTAACAACTAGTGCTTCACGTTGTTCAATTCATATAGCCTCCATTCTCTGGGTGTTATGTATTTGGCCATTAGTTTGTAACATTGATAAGAAAGCGAGAGATGAGAGACTCAAAGGAGAGATGAATTTCCTGTTGTAATGGAAGTACAGATCGCAATGGTTGTGCGACTTCTATTGTAAGGTTGTACAATAATTTTAGTTTTTTCGTTTGTATTTTTTTGTCTGTAATCAATATTTGATTTGAACTGGGATATTGTCCTACCTCAAGACTATTTTGCATCTATATTTAATAGAATGCAAATTGGTGGCATGGTGACATTTATTACCATGTACAATAATTTAATATTATTTAAATGTAAGAGATCAATTGAAGTAACAATTCATAAATTTTAAATTTTCAACATGTTATTTTTATAATTAGGGAAACTGTTTTTCAAATCGATTTTAAAATAGTCTAGGTCAAGCTTGGCCTATTTTACGACTTCCTACTGTAAATCGTTTAAAATAAAATACTTCATAATAGAGAATTTAGTTAGGTTTTACTAATATATTCTGTTGTGTAGTGTTACGCTACGCTACGATTGACATTAGCCTCTCTTCATTTACTTTTATTTGCATTTAGATTTACCTCCCATTTTACATTGAAGCAAGCAATTATTTACTCAGAGTTAGTTTTTAGGAGATTTTGCAAATTAGTCAAATGTTTTGGCAATTTTGCATACAAAAAATACCTCTTTTTTTGGGCGATTTTTCATTTGTTGTTGGGCATAATTTATTTTTTCATTTTTGGTCCATTTTTTTGATTTCTGCAATTTTATTTTTTTTTGGCGATTTTTCATTGAGCGATTTTTCGACGACATGTAAACAGCAAAATGGGCCAAAATAAATTCAAAATAACCCAAATGGAAAATATTCAAAATTCGCACAAAAACATATCTAACATATCATAACATGTCCAAATCCTTTCGGATATGTATAAAGGCGCAGAGTAAAAAATTTCGGCCCGACTTAAAGATTTTTCTCCTCCACTACGCACAAAAGACGCAATTTTTCATAGTTGAATTTATGAAATGGGCGATATTTCACACTTCGTCTTAGGGTTATTTTTCATACTGAAAAATATGTGCGAAAGGCCAAAATAATGGTACAGTTGAACACGGCAATAAAGAACGAATTTTTGTGGTTCAAATAATTTTGGTGAAAAAATACAATGTTTATATCGACCTAGGGATATAAGTAACTAAAATATCCGTTCCCTTCAAATTCATTATAACCGTATGAAATTTGGTACATGAATTGCCCTGACCGCGTAGACGCCCAAACGATTTTTCAAATATCGTATATTTAAAGTCGCGATAGTATAAAAGTATCGCAATTCACAAATTCCTCAGTCACCAGGTTTGTTACCCAAAACATTGTAATCGGACAGAGAGAAGAGTATGGTATCATATAATCGACAGCGCCGATTCACCAGTGCCAAGTATAGAGCGCTTTATATGAATATTAAGATAACATAAACACCTTTGCTTTAAAATTGGTTGATAATGGAAAATAGCCGTAAAACTTGCCCAAAATCGGAATATAAAATAAGTTCCTTTAATAAATGAAAAACTCACTCAAATCATAACTGAAAAATCGCCCAAAAAAATTGGTATTTTTTCATGAGAAAAATCGTCCAAAGCTTAGGGTATTGTTTAATATCAAAAATCGTCCAAAAATATATCATCTGTGGTATGTCCAAAGCCGGCATAGCAGAGTAGAAGTTTTCGCGGTTGCCTTTAAAATCATCCAAAGGATTATTTTTCATATTTTTTGATCATTTTTCATAAACAAAAATAGTCATTATGGAAAATTATCAAAAGAGACCCAATTTAGTTGGATGATTTTTCATATGAAAAATCGCCCATTTTTGTATGCATTTTTTGTGTAATTTGTGGCGATATTTCGTGCACCCTCTGTAAACTGGCAATAATGACAATTAAATAAATTCCACCAGAAACGGCATAATTTCCAATGAACCTAGGCCACAATTAGACCATTATATTAGTTGTCCAATCGGAATGAAATTTGACTGGAGTGTCTTTTTTCTACCACAGACGGTGAGAAAATTTGAGAAAATCGGTTCAAATTTAGATAACAACATCCACACAAATATACTGCTCCTGAATTCATATTTTACATCGAATCTTGATCAAATATTACATATGTGCCAGTTAGTTGAGATATGCAATGGAGTCAATTGAAAACAAGTAAGGCAAGGCTAAAGTCGGGCGGGGTCGACTCTATGATACACTCCACTTTCTATCCGAATACAATTCAATTCGGTGAAAAAGTGAAAACGGGAAGGTTTTTTGTAACCTGTAAATGTATGTGTTTGATACAAAATGTTAAATCGGAAAGGACATTTGTATGAAGATATATTGAATTCTGGAACGAAATAGGTGAAATATAAAGTGTATAGTTTGGCCAAAATCGGTTAACCTTTTGGAAGCAACATTTGTATTTGGGCTATATTTAAATCTGAACCGATCTTACCCACTTTCGCCATAGTTTTGTTTAGTTGGATTATAAGATGTTGTGCCAATTTTAAAGAAAATAGGGTACAATATGTGGTTTCTATAGCGCAAAAGTCAAATCAGGAGCGACATTTGTATGGGGGCTATATCTAAATCTGAACCGATCTAACCCGCTTTAGCCACAGGTGTTTCTAGTTAGATTATATATTATTATAATACATATGTGGCTTTTAAAGAGGCAAAAGTCTAATCGGGAGCGACATTTATATGGGGGCTATATCTATATCTAAACCGATCTTACCCAATTCCAGCCTAGGTGTTTCTAGTAAGATTATAAGATGTTGTGCCAAATTTAAAGAAAATCGAGTACAATATGCTGTTTCTAGAGCGGAAAATGTCAAATCGGCAGCGTCATTTGTCTGGGGGCTATATCTAAATCTGAGCCGATCTTACCCAATTTCTGCATAGATGTTTCTAGTTAGATTATAAGATGTTGTGCCAAATTTAAAGAATATTTAGTACAATGTGGGGCATTTAAAGCGGAAAAAGTAAAATCGGGAGCGACAGTTATATGGTGGCTATATCTAAATCTGAACCGATCTTACCCAATTTCAGCATAGGAGTTTCTAGTTGGATTATAGGATGTTGTGCCAAATTTAAAGAAAATCGAGTACAATATGTAGTATCTGGAGCGGAAAAAGTCAAATCGGGAGCGAATTTTGTATGGGAGCTATATATAAATCTGAACCGAACTGACCTATATTCACCATGAGTATTTCTAGAGGAAATATAAGATGTTTTACCAAATCCGAGGACAATCGGATACAATATGTGGCTTCTAGAGCGGAAAAAGTCAAATCGGGAGCGAAATTTGTATGGGGGCTATATCTAAATCTGAACCGATTTAATCCATTTTCAACACAGATGTTTCTAGTGGAATTATAAGGTAATGCAAGGTAATTTGAAGCAAATCAAGTGAAATATGTGGTCTCTAGGGCGGAAAAAGTCAAATCGGGAGCGAAATTCGTATGGGGCTATATCTAAATCTGAACCGATTTTCTTCAAATTAAATAGCGTTCGTCCTTATCCCGAAAAACATCGTTGTGCAAAGTTTCATTTGGTTCTGTCTACAATTGCGACCTGTATCGTGATTAAAAGAATAGATGGACAGACAGATAGACGGACATTGCTAAATCGACTCAGAAAGTGATTCTAAGACGATCGGTATAATTAACAATGGGTCTATCTCGTTTCCTTTTGGGTGTTACAAACAAATGCACAAAGAATGTATAATAAATAAAGAGAATTGAAAA
This sequence comes from Polietes domitor, assembly GCA_947397865.1. Lineage (NCBI taxonomy): Eukaryota > Metazoa > Arthropoda > Insecta > Diptera > Muscidae > Polietes > Polietes domitor. Next base: position 143,975,719 of record OX377618.1, read on the forward strand.
CGGCAGTGAGAATATTGAAAGAAGATCAGCTAAAATTACAAAACATTGAATTAAAAAACAAATTTTTGTTGTTTGATGAATATTGAATACTTCTGTTGATTAAAAATATATATGTATATTACCTGTAATTTCGTAAAATGTACAACAGAAACAACATAAATACTATGATGGAAAAAAATGTCACATTCGACAGGGCTTAAAGTTAAATTACAAAAAAAGTATTAATATTTTTTTGATAAAATCAAAACCATTTTTAAGAGACATCAGTGCACAACATTCTAAAATTAGCCACATTGAAATATTGCCACATCTTTCGCTGAAATCGGCGTCTGAATCGTTGGCCGCGAAAAGTAAAGTGTCTAGAAAACGAAAAATGTCCCAAAATCGACCTTAGCACCAATTATACAGTTAATTAAGAGCTACAAGTTAAGCATATGGTCAAAATAAAAATCCGTTTTATTTTCACCTTTTTGTCACTTTAAATGTGTTCGAAGGTCACGTTCGACATCATGGAAATGCCCATATTTGGTTTTTGAGTGATTTTTCATATGAACAATTTTAATTTTCAAATTTCGCACTTCTGTGAGATGTACAAAAAAAGAAAAGACAATGTATAAACAATATTTTAAACATGCATCTACCTGTATTAGTTTAGCATTAACAACTATTTCAATTCTTCCTCCTTAAAAAGTTAAATTTTATTTATTTTTAAGGGGGAAATTTTAATGGCTAAAATTATATAGAAAAGAAATATTTATAGTATTTTTAATAGATATTCTTCTCTTTTTTGATTTCATACCCATGTCGACTTTAAATGACTCGTGAAAAAAATGAAATAAATTATTAAAACTTCAATATCCTTTGGAAATTAAAAGTCATGTACCAAAGAGAAAAGAATACCAAATGGAAAACTGAGTACATAGTACAACATCTAGTTTCAATTGTATATGGTCTTGCTCGGCTCCATAAAGTACAGTCGCACAGTGCTATGCATAATTTGCATATTATAACTTGCCACATCAGAGTAAATTTGGTTAAAGGCAAAATCAAACTAATCTGGACAACATAGCCCAAGTTTTGATATTGTCGACATGACATAATTCCACCCTGTCTAGTTGCAGGGTAACGTATATAACGGGTCGTCCTACTCTAACATTTATTTTGTTTTTAACATTAAATCGTATTTAGTAATATTTTTTTCCTGAAGCCCCTTAATGTTCTACATGTGCTATCTATGACAACAAGTTTTTCTCCAAAAAAATCAGCAGCAGCAATATTACCCGGCTTAACAACAGAAGTCTAAACATTTCAAAAACAAAACACTACCACGTTTTAACAACCAAATATAATTTACGGCAATATTCCAACTTAAGGTTAAACGTTGTAAAATAGCTTCAAGTGACAAGTGTAGTTTTTGCGAAAATATTGCCAACAAAACGAAAGAGAAAAACAAAAAAACAAGAAACGAATAACTCAGATCCATAGCCAACACAGCGTAGTAGCAGCTCTAGAGTTTAGCGACAAAACGTCGAACGTGTCTCAGAAATGCAGCTGCCGCATCAAGATTGGGTTGATGCGTGTGCTGCTGTGTCTGACGCGATATCTGTTGCGAATCGCTGTTAAATTGTCGATATTTCGAAAGTGAACAACGCGCGGCCAGATTTCCATATTCCTCAAGCTGTCTAGTTAAAGTGATAGCCCACACAACTAGGCACACACACAATGTCCCTCGCCGCGTAGAGTATGTGTGTGAGTGTGTGTATAATTTGAAAAAGTAATAAAAAATAATTTTAAACAAAAAATACTAAACTTTTTTGCCAGCAAGTTCGCCTCAACTCTTGCTGCACCGAATATATGCAAACATACGAGTGTTGAGAGAGAGAGGCTGAAACAAAAACAATTTATTTTTGTTTTGGCTGAAGTGCGCCCATTTGGATTACACATGAGTTGAACTGAATGGAATCGCATGGAATTGAATTGAATGGTGAGTGAGTGAGATAAAATTTGCAATTTATTTTTATAGAGTTGTAGCGCACAAAACAATTACATGTTGAACATTAATTTATTATTGTACGATTGTCGGTGCAACAAAACAAATTTTATTAACCATTTTGTGGTGCGACTACTGTTATTATTATTATCATTGCTCGTACTTATGTAACCTAAATACATACATACTTGCACACATATGGACATATGGAACAACTTAAGTCTTAATCGGCTTTACAATGTGCTAGTCATTATGGAGAAAAAATTGGTTTTCATACTTCGGCACGAATTGATTGTCTTTGGATATTTATATAAATGCGATAACCAAATTAAATTGTATAATATTCTTTACTAAAAATGGTGGGTTATTGCGAAATTAGTTTGGTCATTAAGACTGCATATATAGCTATATATATTAGGCTGGGTCAAAGTACATATACAGGAAAAAACAATTTCCAGTCACTCCACCAAATTAACGAATTCAATTGTTTAATGATGATTTGCAAAATATTTCGGTCCTAGGTTAAGCCGTTCCTGAAAATACCCCTAGAAAGCACTTTTTTTTTCAATTTTGTCAACAAAATATATGAAATAATCGACCCTTGAGAGCACTTTAAACATAGTTTTTCAATATTTTCTTAGGGTATCTTATTGTTCGAATTATTTAAATTTATGTATTTTTTCATAGAGATAACAAACAACTTTTTCAGTTTAGGTGGTAGTATTTTATGAAATATAAACAGCTGCAGTCAATGCCTTTCAAATGATGAAAATCGACAGGAAATTGACGTCTTAGCGCTCATTTTTGTAAAAAGAATAGTATGGCTCTGAAAATCCATCTACTGTATTAAATTATTTCATTAAATGGAGTCAGTTACGTCATTTTTCATCTGATATTTATCATTTAGACATCATTCGAAAGGTAATAAATCCTTCTATTTATTTTTCCAAACAACTCGTACAAATTACTTCCAAGAGATATGAGTTTTTAGCTGCCACTTTCAAATATCACAAAAAATCAAAATTTAAACGTCCAATAATACGACCAATGAGTTTTTCTAAGACAAGAATAAAAAAATTTATTTAATGTGTTTCCAAATGTATATCAATTCAGAGAGCGTTTAGCTCACAGACGGCTTGATCTAGTGACGAAATATTTTGCAGATCATCATTAAACAACGTAATCTTCATCTCTGGGCGGTGACCGCTGCAATTTATTTTCGTTATCCATCTTAATATATATATAGTCATCTGAATTGGCGGAACATTACAATTATTTTAAGTGGTGGTTCGATTGATCATAGTACAGGGTTTTCCAACAAGAGGTGTTATTTTGAATCACCCGGTATTTCGGTAGCTGTCACTTTTGAAGCTTTTATACTTTGACATTTGACAAGTAGAAACTACGCCAGTACTAAAAATGGAACGATACACGCTTGAACAACGCATTGAAATTATTCAAATTCATGAATGAAAATGAGCCGGAATTCCATCGAAAAATCATCTTGACTGATGAGGCCCATTTCCACCTCGGTGGCTACGTCAACAAGAAAATTGTCGCATCTGGGGCTCGGAAAGAGTTATTGTTGAGAAGCCTCTCCATCCTCATCGTGTGACTGTTTGGTGCGGTTTATGGTCCGGATGGATCATTGGAGCTTACTTTTTCGAAAATTATGTTGGATCTATGGTCGCAGTTGGATGGTATTGATCTGGACAACGTTTACTTTCAACAAGACGCACAATGTCACGGCTGCGGCCAAAAACGAGAAATTTTTTTTAAGAGTTTTACAAATATTTAAGCATGTACCAAAATTTCAGATTTCTACGATAATTCCTTTTAGTTTTTGGCCACTCGTTGTATGAAACCGTGACATTGTGAGACGGCGCTACGTGCCACACAAGCAAAGAAACCACTGCTCTTTTACGGGAAAAGTTACAATTGGCCACCTTGCGAGTTCTTCCTTTGGGGCTACGTGAAAGATAAGGTCTACGCCAACAGCCCAGCGTCGATTCAAGACCTCAAAGATAGAATTCGTGAGGCTTTCGAGGATATAGGGCAGCCACTTTGCGATTTGGCTATGGAAAAGTTCATGAAAAAGATATGATCCTGTAAGCGTGGTCGTGGTGGCCATTTGGCTGACGTTGTTTTTCATTATTAACGGCATACCTTCCTCTTGTTTATGAAATAAACATCCGATCATTTATATCAAAAAATGGCATTTCTCTTTGAATACCAAAATAACACCTCTTGTTGGAAAACGCAAAATGTAAGTTGAAAAATTTAATGTAAAACCAACGAGAAATTGACGAAGGTATTCCGATTTTGAAAATGGTAAATTTGGTAAACGCTTTTGGTACTGCAAGATTTGAAAATTGTCGCTCTAGAAACTACATTTTTTATCTGATTGACTTACAATTTGTCACTGTACCTTTTATTTAAACAAGAAATTTTAATAGTGCAAATGGGTCAATGTCGCTTCCAATTTGACTTCTTCTGTTTTAGAAAACACATATTTCACTGTCCGCCAGTCCATATTACACTGGAACCAGATGATATACATATGAAACTAAAAGTGAAATAGTGTAATTGGCTGTTGTAGTTTTTAATTTTTTCATCCTGTTGCCCCATAAACGGACTACAAATTTCCAAAGGATACAAATTTTCACAAATTATTTTTAATACTTATTCCCACCCTATGACAGCGGTATAAATGTCAAATCTAAGAACTGAATATGTGCTAAAAATATATTAAATTTCAAGCTTCTATCTGTACTACATTGGTATTAACAACCATTTAAAATTTTGTCTCTTAAAAAGCAAAATATGAATAAAGTAGAAAAACTAAGGGGTAAACTTAAATATATATTTTAATGCTGAAATAATACAGACAGAGGTATAATATTTGAAGTATTTTTCACATTTATTAACATTAATATTATTTTTAACAAATTCTACACTAATACCGTTATCATAGGATGCGAACAAGTGAAAATGTGTAGTACTGTGAAGGGGCAACAGGATGAGAAAATGAAAAACTAAAAACGTCAATTAACTCTATTTCACCCAGTTTCGAATGTATATCAATTGGTTCAAGAGTAATATGGACTGCCGGATAGTAATATTTACCGAGGGCTTATATTCAAAAGTGGCTATGAACCATTTTCTCGAAAATGAGTTTTTAATGCCAAACTATTATCCAAATATATCTGTTATATATATTTGGTGAAGAAATTTGGTTGTAAAGCCATTTTTCAAAATTTTCTGATTTGGCTATTATTATTTGGCACGTTAGCTTGTGACTGCAAAAGTGTCTATAAACATGAAAATAAAATAATTAAATAGTTCAAAAATGGAGCAGCATAGAACCGAAGGTTGTAGTTCTACAACGATTATGTTTAAAACATTTGTCTAGACTTAGAGTGTATTGCACTATCAAATTCCACCATTTCGCCTTTACCTTTTATCATATTGAGAATATCAAAATATTTTTTGGTATATTATTGACTTCATTGGGAATATTTGTGTCAGAAAAGTTTCAGAATCCTGGATAGAGATTGTTAAAATGTAGGCAATTGCAACCGCGAATTTTGTATTTTTTCAACAATTGCAGCCCTTGGATAGATCGCGAATAAATTACAAAACCAAAAAGTCGTATCAATATGAAATGATTTTGAAAAGTTATGAGCTGTGTATTTTGGAGCTTCAAGTTGATTTGCTGATCAACGGCCTTCGCCATCGGTCTGACATCGTGGCGAATGCGTAATAACATCCATATTGAATATAACTCATACGCCAGGCAGGTTGAATAGAAATTAGAGTTCCTCCCTCATTCGGGAATTCTCAGTCACTTTTCGGACTACTAATGATTTGTCATTCCGGAAAATTTGTTTAGGGGAACTTATTTGGACCCAGATGCACTTCTGTGTCTTCAATTGGTGAATTAATTGGACCCTTGCAAGCGAATAATGTGGGGTATTTGTGCAAAATTTGCGCCAGACTAGTGCGTGAATGCCAGGATTGATTGTTATTTCAGAGTAATAATCTTATTACTCTATATGAAAATAGAAAATAGAATATTGTTGGTGGTTTCGACAAAGATGATAATGGTGGTACCAATAAATTAATTTTAAACTAAATCCACATTATTCGTTTTCCCAACATATCATAACCCATAAAGTTCTCGTGAAACCATAAATTTTACGAACAAGAAGTTTTTTTAATATCTGAACTCATTTCCATAATGATGATTGTTTCTTATTTAACAAATACCACAAATATAATATATTTCAAAATCATTAAACCATTTCAATACTTAACATTGAGTCGCTCCTCTCTCCCACCTATATACAAATAAAAATCCATGATAAATTATGCTTCGATTGTTAAATGTACTTAAACGGCCTCAACAAACTCAACAGCCGCTTTTCTATGATGGTGATGATTCATTGAATTCCCAATGGATTTAGAGTAAATACCCATTTAGAGCCAACAGGCCATCATTGTAAATGATTAATTATAGCCAAGGGTATGGGACACGCAGCTCTCGTTTAGTGCGCCAGCCCTCAGCACCATGTTTCCTTTGCTAAATACATACGTATAATTACAAATTTTAATATATAATTGTACAGAAAATGTTTGACACAAACCATTTCCTCGGGCGGTTTGTTTGTTCTATTCGACAAGCTCTTAATGGGATTGTCAGTCACAACATATCATTCATTGAGATAATCTGACAAATTGTAATAGTAATTTTTAAATAATTTTCGAAATTTATCATTAACTTTTTTTTCAAATATTGACAACCATTAATGATGTTGCAATTTGTCTGTGGGGCATATTAGAACATAGTTGTATGTGTGTACACATAAACATAAATGTATTTATGTGTATATTAAGGTAGAGGACAATAGTGATGTAGAGGAAAAATCGAATTTTTAAGTAATTTTCGAAATTTGTCATTAACTTTTTTTTTAATATTGACAACCATTAACGATGTGGCAATTTGTAGTGGGGGGCTTACTTGAACATATTTGTACACATAAACACAAATGTATTTATATGTATATTAAGATGGAGGGAAATAGTACAGTACTGGGAAAATCGAATAGGTAGAAAAAATCCAAATCCAAATGGGGTATAAAAATATACAAAAGGAAAAGTTTCTCTCTATCAAGGATCTAGGAGCTATATAATTTGAGTACTCCCTGCAAATGACCTATTGTCTGGATGTGGCTAAACCGAAGTTGAACCTGGGTTGCCAGGAGGGCGTAGACCCAGAATTTGAATTATTTGAATCCTTGAATTATTTGAATACTTGAAATATCGACCTGAGACCCTATAAAGTATATATATTCTTGATCGTCATAAAATTCTAAGACGATCTAGTCCGTCCGTCTGTCCGCCTGTTGAAAGCACGCTAGCATCTAAACGAAAGAAGCTAGGACGTTCAAATTTTCCACAAATGCGTCCTATAGTCGTAGATCGGTTGGGATTGAAACTGGGCGAAACCGGACCTAAGGGAAAAAATTTTCTCTCACAAGGACTAAAAATACCCATAATAATCCCTAATATTTTAGCGTATTTAACTATGTTTTTTGAATATGTTTGTTTCTATTTGTTTCATATTTGGTATGCGCATTCCCCTTATAGCAAAAACGTGCACCATAAAGTGATTTTTATTTGTAGGGGGAGAAATGGGGCAAAAAAGGGATAAAAATGGTACATAATAAACGATAACAGTTAGAAACACGAAATTCGGTGTGTACATTCCTCTAATTGGGTACAGAGATACAAGCCGACCGATTTTAAGCCTTCAAGCCGCCGCCGCCGCATGTTTCTGCACGAGCCGCGCCGCCGCCGATTTCATCGGCTCAAATCGACTTCAACCTTCCGAGATTTGACGGAGTTCTAACTCAGTCAAATCTTACTAGCAAAATAGACAACCCACTTAAAATTACAAAAGAAAATATAACTGTCGACTTCGACAACCTACTACGGTGAATATGTGGGTCTTTCTTTGAATTTGGTATCCCACTATATGATGACGGCTATAGAAAATTGAATGATTGTATTTTGATTTGGAAGTCGCATTTATATAAGTCAATTCCAGTACGTATGGCCATGTGTCCCTATAAATAACAATGAAGAACAGCTCCTGTATTGTGTTTCTTTAGTGTCAAAGCAGGTAGAATATTATTATTCTTTGAAAGGATTATGATATTCAAGCCTCACATGAAAAGCTGTAAAACAAAAATATTTATTAAATTCATCCATATTATAAATTTTTGGAATGGATCCCCACTCCGAAAAAATTATTGTATGGGATAACAATTAGGGTGTACAACCGCGATTAATCGAATAATTTTTGTCAAATATTTGTTCGAATAATAAAAAATCATGATTTTCGAATAACGCATAATTCCCAAATAATCGATTAATCGATATTATAAGTTTTGCCTTAAAAATCAATGAAATCGTCGTATGCTTTGCATGATAAATTGATTTCGAATAGCCAGTTTGCTCCATTTGGGTAAAAAACTATCAAACACCAAATATCAAAAACCACAATTTTTCGATTTTTGATTTGCATGCTCCACAGATATTAAAATAACGATTTATCCGACATCATTTAAAAATAGCAAAAACTGGCCAATAGCTTCGGAATTATTTAAAATTTAAAGAATAGTAATTCAATAGAAGAGTAAATTCATAGAAAAATTGAGGTTAACACCGCGATAATAAAGTCAGTTCTGTTATAAATCATATGATCCATATTCGAAAAAAGTCAATGGATAACTTATGATATTATGCTCATTTAAGGGAAGGTTCTTTATTTTGATAAGATATTAAGATTTTTGTCAACTTCTACTGAATTTCGAATTTGATATTAAACGTTCAATATATAGTTGAACTACCCGTAAACTGGCGTGTCTTGTCTATATAACTCTTATTAATTATATTTCATTTAAGTGGACAATTGCTCGGTTAATGGAATAACTCTCGACTTCATTATTCGATTAGTTAGTATTTTTTTGTTTTCAAATAAACGATAAATCGAATAACATAAAAGTCCGAATAATTGGATACCCTAATAACAATATTAAATTATTGGAACATTGGGCAATATTAACGAATATTGAATTACTTGCCAAAAAATAAAAGAAAATTGTTCCTTCCGTTTTCCCAAAATTGTCAAATATATAGGGGTAATCGAATGACAGAACGAGCCGGCAAATCAGCCGAAAGCCGCCGACCCATTTTGAACAGCGCCGCCGCCGCCGATAATTGTGGTTCGGCTTGTAATTCTGAACTATTGTACGGCAAACACTCTGACCCACGCATTTTTGGACGAATGGCTTTGTTAACAAACAAAATTGCCGTATATGGGAACTTAGCTCATAACTCCAACTAATAACCACATCAATATTGTATTTATTCTTTGTTAACTTCATACATGATACTTTTCTAAAATTGCTCCACCTTAGTGTACAGACACTTATCTACATTAGGGTTCGTTAGTTTGTCATATTTTTCATCATTTTAAATGATTTCTGCTCTTTTGGCACATCCTAATATTTATATGTATAACTATGTACCAAATATGTATAAATACATCAAATTGTAATTATAATTTTCCATATGATGTCCATGGCTGCGATGTCAATTATCCGTAGGCATCTACATGCAGTTACATATAAACACATTATAAACGATCCAACATGATACGCACAATAAACGCAAATGACAGTTTGGACAGCTGGGCTGGAATGAATGAAAATGAGAGAGCTGAAATAGAATTTCCTTTGACATGTGAATAATTGACATTTGAAATGGGTTGAACATGTTGCGAAAAAAAAAAACATTATAATAATTAGACAAATGTAATTTTGTTGCAAAGGAATATTTTTGGGGCAGACTTGTTTATAATATTTAGAAAAATATATATATATATTCAAGGTCTACCAGTCTCACTGTATAAGCATTGCATAGTGATGGAAGTCGAGACGGAAAACCCGGACGGTCGGTTTTTATACCTACCTTTGTGCATTTCTTTGTAATATTCAAAAGGGCGAGAAATATACCGATCGACTTAGATCCCGTGGCCAAATGTAAACCTCATTAACTAGCCAACTTTGATTAAAAACTCTTTCATATTAAGTGGCCGAATATTCTATTCACAATGCCACATTTTCTCCCAATTTGTAATCCTACTCATGGCGGTTTTTGAGCCATTCCACAAAACCACAAAACATCATAAAATTTGTTGTTTATATATTTGTTGTTAACACCACTTCTAAAATGCTTGAGTACAACGTCTTTGTAAATTTTGCTATCTCTCTCTCTATATACACAACTCTTCGGTTAAGTACTTCAGACTTAACCACTTTTAGAAGTGAGGCTGTATTCATTTGTACCCCAAACCCAAAACCTCAAAAAAAAGAACAAGAAAAACAATGGCCCACTCATAGACACAGACAGACAGACAAACAGACATTAAATTCATTCTTTTTTGTACCTATTTAACAATTTGGTAAGTGTTTAAAACATTTAACTGCCAACCATCAAATAAATAAAACAAAAGTGGCAGTTACAGACAGAAAGAGAAGAATACGAGAAAACGTCGCCATGAAATCCTTTTCCCTGTTTCATTTTCCCGTGAAAAGCCATTCGGCAAGCACAGAATTCGTTGCTGAAAGAGCAGCCAACAACGGAATGTGGCATGTTTTCGAAATAAAATTAAAACTCATTTCTTACTGGGATGTGATAAGACAGAGAACACGGACGGACGAACGGCAGCACTCGCATAAACTCACACTGAGCTGCACAGTTTGATCCTTTTTTAATTTTCAGCCGTTTTTGTGCTTTTGTTTTCGGTGGTATGGCTAAAGTCAAATGATAGGATTTGAAGCTGTGTGGGGTGGAAATGGAAGACACAAATGTTAATGCGCGGCTAAAAAGACAGCGCGAGCTTAAAACTCCATCAAAACACAAAGACGGTGACAAGGAATGTATATACGGGGGTAATAAGGAGGTGTTTTAAGAGATATGGGAAATTTTTGAACAACATTTCCACGCATTCACATGGGGGTTTTGAGGGCGGGTGTAACGATAAGATGAGTTCCCGAAAAATATAACATCTCAATAGAACAAATTGTTTGGTCGGTTAAAAACTTAATTGAGGAACATCCTGATCTCAAACAAGTAAAAACAGCGTTAAGTTCCGCCGGGCCGGACTTTATATACCCATCACCGTGCATCGCATTCCACATAAGCTGTCGATTTTCGTAGAAGTCCAGTAACATTACAGGAAAATGTAATTTTTTTAATATAGCTAAACCAACACAAATAAAAATATTGAAAAAATAATTTTATAAATACAGTTGAACTTCGATTAATCGTGATGCTCGGGACCAGGCTAATCACGGGTAACCGAAAATCACGGTTAAAAGAGGTAAAATTTTACATGTATAAATTTTATTATTTTTATTTATTTTTGACAAAAACATGTAAATCTGCGTCTATAAATAACTTATCATATCTCTAGGAATACATAAATTTATTTAAAAAAATCTTTTATGGAAGTCTGTCTTATGCTTTTAGCTTTTGATTGTTCTTCCAACAAATGAGTTTGTATGCGATATATTTGCATTTTATCTGGTTCTGAAATACTTGGACAATTAAAGTTTTCTAATATACTTAACAAAATACTACTAGCCTCTATTGCCTGAGCCAATGTAGGCGTTTCGTTCAAGCTCATCTTCTTGGCTTTGGGTAACCATGTCTACGATTTCGTCTTCAGATATAATAGCAAACGGAGCGACATCAGAGCCGCACACCATCCACTTTTCAACAGCATCAATCGTACATCCATACGGTATGGTTCCCGTAGATTTCAGTCGACGGATTCCATGACGTTTTTTGAATTTATCCAACCAACCAAATGAATAAGTGCACTCTGAATTCACGTTTAACTTCAAATGGAAAATTTTTGCCTTTTCGACAATCATTTCGCCTGAAGTTCAGAAGCAAATTTCAGTTTAAGTTCATACAATATCTCGATTTCAGTTAACTTACCTGAAATTGGAGTTCCCTTAAATCTTTCTTGCCGAAACCATTCATATGTTGCGAAATCATCTTTTGGATTTTCGGATGATTTTAGTGTACATATATCTGTGTTTAAGGCCAAGCATTGAATCAGTATCGGAGCAAAATTTTAAAATCCGATCTTTGTTTTTAATTAAATCGGATACAGTTTGAATGCCAACTCCATATTTTTCAGACAACATTTTAAAAGGTACTTTACGTTTTAAGTATTCATTAATCAGCTCCATTTTTTCTTTAATCGAAAGAACCTTCCTTGCTCTTTTCGCGGATTTAGTTTTTGACGGTGGCATGATGTAAGAAAACACGTCTTGACAGATCAAATTTCACACTGATGAATGAATATGAAATTTGATATGAAAATTACACTTTCATGAAAAAGGGGAATCACCGAATTTTAATATGAGAGATGTGTGTGTATTATACGAAAAAAACAAACAAGCAGTCACATGGACATGTGCATCACGGATAATAGAGGTAAATCACGGTTAATAGAGGTAAAAAATCAACCACTCAGAGATGTGTGTGTATTATACGAAAAAAACAAACAAGCAGTCACATGGACATGTGCATCACGGATAATAGAAGTAAATCACGGTTAATAGAGGTAAAAAATCAACCACTCAGCTTCACGGTTAATAGATAATCACGGTTAATCGAAGTTCAACTGTATATATAAAATTTTTATTATTTCAAACAACGCTTTTACGTCAAGACCAATTCGTTTATACTATATATATCGAAGTAATACATCAAGTTCCAAGTTGCAAATAGTAAATATGATACAGCAATATTTAAAAAGGCATAAATATTACAGTTTGTTGTATTTCCATCCTATTTTACTTCCAAAAGTACAAGTTATGAAAATCGATTATCTTTCGCGTACACAGTGCAAGATAACCTAACATTCTGATTCAACCAATTTTTGAGTAAAAGTGAAACATACGAATTTGAAAAATCATTTTATTTTGCGTGTCTATGCAGTCAGAAGAATGTATACACCGAGTTCCATGATTGTAGCTGCGGCCAGTTGGTTGGTACCATTTTTATACCCTTCATCCCATCTCTTTATTTTATGTGTCTACGCAATTAGAGGGACGTACACACCGAATTCATCATTCTAACTGCAGCCGTTTAGTTGGTACTATTTTTATCCCTCTGTTCCCATTGTATCCTGGAAAGTACGAATTTGGAAAAAACTTTTTATTTTTCGTGTCTACGCAGTTAGTGGAATGAATACTCCGAATTTCTTGACTCTAGCTGCCGTCATTTGGTTGGTACGATTTTTATCCCCTTTTTCCATTTTGACCCCAAAAAGTCTATGAGTCTACACAATCTGAGGAATCTGTATACTGAATTTCATTATTTTAGGTGCAGCCATTTGGATGGTACCATTTTATTCCGTCTGTTTATCCCTTAAAAGTACGAATTTGGGAAAAATAATTGTATGCTATGTATCTACTCAATTAGAGGAATGCACATACCAAATTTCGTTTCTAGCTGCTGTCGTTTGATAGGTACCATTTTTATCCCTTTTTGCCCCATTTCACCACCTACTAATAAGAATCACGTTTTTGTTATAGGTTAATGCGCATGTTATAAGGTATTTTTCGGAATTCGTACTTTTAACGGGTAAAACGGGGTGAAAAGGGATAAAAATGGTATCACCGCAATGACTAAACGGCTGGGCCTAGAATCTTGAAATGTGTATGGGCATTCCTCTTGCGGCATGAAAACAACCCAAAAAGTGACATTTTAAAAATTCGTACTTTTGGGGGGTTAAATGGTACAAAACGGGACAAAAATGGTACCAACAACACGACTGAAGCTAGAATCATGAAATTTGGTGTGTACATTTCTCTTACAGCGAAGATATCAGATTTGAAAAGATTTTTTCGTAATTCGTACTTTTAAAGGGTAAAATGGGGTTGAAAGTGTTAAAAATTGTACCACAGCAATGACCAAACGGTTAGGCCTAGTATCTTGAAATTTAGTATGGGTATTTCTCTTGCGGAACGAAAGTATCCCGAAAAACGGCTTTTGAAAAATTCGTACCTTAGGGGGGTTAAATGGGACAAAAAGCGATAAAAACGGTACAAACGACACGGCTGAAGCTAGAAGCATGAAATTTGGTGTGTACTCTCTCTTACATCGTAGAGATCGGGTATGAAGGGATTTTTTTGTAATTCGTACTTTTAACGTCTAAAATGTTATCGAAAGGGATGAAAATGGTACCACAGCAATGACCAAACAGCTAGGGCTAGAATCTTGAATTTTTTTACGCAAATTCATCTAACATCGGGCCAAATAAAATATTTTTTAAAATTCGTACTATTTTGAGGGTGAAATTGGGTAAAACGGGGAATAAAAAAGGTACCAACATCACAGATGACGCTACAAATATGAACTTCGGTATGTATATTCGTTTCACAGATCACTGATAAGAAAACATTTGTCGAAATTTGTCCTTTTAAGGCATTAAATGGGATAAAAATTGTGCCACAGCTCACGTCAAACGGTGGAGCCTAGAATTTTGAAATTCGGACGGGCATTACTTTTATAGCATGAATTCGACCAATAAACTATATTGCAAAATTCGTACTTTTGTGTGTGAAATTGGGCAAAATGGATAAAAATGGTACCACTCAAACAAACGGAGCTGTAATCATTAAATTCGGCGTGTTCATTCCTCAAAATGCTTAGAAACGTAAAATCAAAGAATTTTTCAAAATTCGTACTTTTAAAAAGTAAACGGGAAAAAGGGGATAACAAAGGTAACTACAACACGACAGACTCTATAAACATGTAATCGGTGTGTATCTTCGTCTTACAGTGTAGATGCGAGATAAGAAGAATTTTTTTAGAAATTTCTACTTTTAAGGTCTTAAAATTGATAAAGATTGTACCACCGCCCTGTCCAAAATTCGTACATTTTGGGGGTGAAATTGGTAAAAAGTGATAACCAATCATGAAATTCGATTTGTACGTCCCCCATGCATAGAAACACAAAATAAAGGAATTTTTTAAGATGAATGAGGAAAAGAGGGATACAAATGGTACCAACAACACGGCTAAAGCTAGAATCGGTGTAATATTCTGACCTCTAATGGATTTTTCAAAATTTATACTTTTAAGTTGAAATTAAAATGACGATTAAAATGGTACCCACCAATGTATCGAATCAGGTACTCCTTGGTGGAGTGTTTATAAAGTTCGAACTTAATGCCGTTTTTACTTGTTTTGTATTATTTTCGTTCAGCACAAGAAATCTTCTTTTCTCAATTTTTTTGGCGACTTTTCTTCTATTCAAATTCATAACACTTGCAGCCATCAACACTACAAAATGTCAAATGATTCGATTTATAATACAAAAATGATAGTGCTACTATTAAAGATACTTTCGACGAAATTTTGAATATCGTTTTCAAGGTTACAAAGCGTAAATACATCCCAAGATGATATACACAAGCCCTCGACAAAACGGTTGTAAACTAGTGTAATAAAATTGTCTTTTGGAAAAAATACTTAAATATTTTACATACTCATGCATAAATGTACATTCGTCGAGCTACAACTGTGAATACTGAGTAGAACTAACATTATGAAATCTACTCCTTCTCCCGTCGCACAAGGCACACCTGAAATATATGAGTATGTCTTTCCTCGGGCATGATGATGGCGATGGTGGCAGTGGCATTGGCAGTGCTGACGGTAATGGTGGTAAATATCAAATAATGGCACCTGCAGCAAAATATGTTTCCTGTTTCGAGACTCCCGTTCCTCTGTGCCTTTGTCTTTTGGGGCCGGTGAGTGTTTGGAGGAGCCAAAGCAGATTAGCGCAACATAAGAAGATACAAACGTGCCGCAAATACGTACGGATACTTCTGGATGAAGTACAAACGCTCCGCGAGGCACATGCAATGCCAACACCAGACTACAAATGAAGCATGAAATGTGTTTTCATTTCCACTCCAGATTTTGGAGAGCGCGAGTACAAAACACCGAACAGAGCGTTGTTAAATTTAAAAGTTTAGCTTAAAGTTTTGCGGGTAAACGCAATACATTTCATTTCGGGAATTTTAAATGACTTCCATAAAATAATGAAATTCTACGTGCTTTGGTCGACGTGGCAGGGGTTGATGGCTGGCAAAAGTGTGACGGCAGAGGGTGGATTGGTTGTGTCAGCAGTGTGGGTTGCAGGCGGTGGTGCTGGTGGCGGCTAGGAAGGACGTTATCTTCAAGTTCTACCACTTGTATTACGAATGCAAATATTATACAAAAGAAAAGTTTCATATGTTCGTAGAGTCGTGTAAATGAGAAAGTTTGTCCAAAGTTTTAATGTGAACTTGACGCCCAATCCCAGCGAAATTAATCATTCATCAAATACGATTTATATGTTTTTACAGAATTTGTATGGGTTGGGCCTATAAGATAATGAGATTATAAAAAATTGTTTGTAAGTATATCAAAGTTGCACAAACATATTTTTCAAAATGAATATTCAATGTTTCGAATGGGCTTATTTTTTCCTTACCGTCTAAAGTAAATAACGAAAGACTAAAGTCAAACGTAGCCGGTTATATGATACCCTTCACTCTCACACCCATTAAAAGCGTTCCATTACCAAACCTGAATGACTAAACATACCAATGAAATTTGGCAAATAACGCTAAGAAGTCAAATATATTGTGTATCCACTCAATTAGAGGAATGTACACACTGAATTCCGTGTCTCTAGCTGTTATCGTTTGACAGATACATTTTGTATCCCTTTGATGAATTAGTCGAAATATTATGGGAATTTTAAGACCTTGTGAGGGAAAAATGTTTACCTGTGAGCTGATAAGGAAGGGTCCCAGGTCGATATTTCTATGTGTTACGGTATGACAAAGTTAGTATACCCCATCCTGGTGGTGGAGGGTATAAATATGCAAAAATTATAAAAAAATCGCTTTTCTTGGCAAAATACTGCGCAAATAACAACAATTTATATTTTTAAGATTATCGTAGGATAAATTATTGATGGATTTACAATAAAGTTTGATTTTGATATTGTAAAGCTCTATCTAATAAAATCTTTAATTTATTGAAAACGTTCCTTTCGGTTTTCAGCAAAATACGCAGTGCAACTTAGTACACGTTTTTTAAATAATTGACCTGAGCGGTCAATATTCCACATCCACGAAAGGTGTTTTGTATAAAACAAAATTCTTAAATTCGATTTTTGCGAATTTGTATACCCTATACCACTTCTTGGACTAGGGCATTATAAGTTAGTTTTCCGCCAAATGCTTGTAAAACCAAGAAATAATCGAGATAGAACCACCTTTAATTATACGGATCGGCTTAAAATCACCAGCTGAATTGATTTAACGATGTCTGTCTGTCCGTCAGTCTGCTGACCATCTAAGCTTCTCTAATTGTAGTGCGATTGTCATGAAATATTGCAGAAGTAACTTTTTTAGCCCAACGACCATCGGTATATAATTTGGAGGAAATCGGTTCAGATTTAGATATAGCCTTCATACAAATATCCCTATAATTTACACTATTACTGTTCTAGAAAACACATTTTACATGGGATCATGACAAAATATTCAGGATCGTGTTATATTTGAACTAGAAACATGTAACAGGAAAGTGGACCAAATGGGTCCATGTTTTGATATAGCCCCCATACAAATGTACCTCCGATTTACACTATTTCTGCTCTAAAATGTGCATTTTATATTTAGACTAGAAACACCTACTTTGAGAGCCAACTATATAGGTAAATGTTTTGGTATAGGCCCCGTACAAATGGGCCCCAGTTTACACGATTATCGCTCTTGAACCCACATCTTATATTTCAATAAGAATACCTACTTTGAAAGTGGTCTTTATGGGCCCACTCTTTAATGTAGCGCTCATACAAATGGGCCCCCATTTTTATTATTACTCCTCTAGGACCCACATTTTACATCGGAAGTTTATCGAATTTTGCAGATTATATTATACTTCAACTAAGAATACATACTATGAAAGTCAAATATATGTGTCCATACTTTGGTATAACCCAAATGGGGCCCCCATTCTACTCTACGGGCACTACTTGTACTGCATGAATGCGGCCAAGAAAATATTGTGCAAAATTCGTACTTTTTGTGGGTGAAATTAAGTAAAAGGGGATGAAAATGGTACCAATCAAACAGACGAAGCTGGAATCATGAAATTCGGAGTTTGCATCCTTGAAAATGCTTATGAAGGAATTTATTGAAATTCGTACTTTTAAAGGGTAGGTAGAGAAAAGGGGATAAAAATGTACCAAAAACACGGCTGACGTGCCGAATCATAAAATTCGGTGTGAATATTCGCCTTACAGTGTAGTTGAGTGATAACAAGGACTTTTACGAAATTTGTACTTTTAAAAGGATTAAATGGGATAAAAATGGTAACAAAGCCCAGACCAAGCGGTTGAGCCTACTATTTTGAAATTCGGACGGGCATTACTTTTATAACATGAATTCGACCAATAAACTATTTTGCAAAATTCGTACTGTTGTGTGTGAAATTGGGCAAAATGGATAAAAATGGTACACCTCAAACAAACGGAGCTGTAATCATTAAACTCGGCGTGTTCATTCCTCAAAATGTTTAGAAACGTAAAATCAAAGAATTCGTACTTTTAAAAAGTAAACGGGAAAAAGGGGATAACAAAGGTACCTACAACACGACAGACTCTATAAACATGTAATCGGTGTGTATATTCGTCCTACAGCGTAGATGCGAGATCAGAAGAATTTTTTTTCGAAATTTCTACTTTTTTGGATAAAGATTGTACCACCGCCCTTTCCAAAATTCGTACATTTTGGGGGTGAAAATGGGTAAAAAGTGATAACCAATCATGAAATTCGATTTGTACGTCCCCCATGCATAGAAACACAAAATAAAGGACTTTTTAAGAATAATGAGGAAAAGAGGGATACAAATGGTACCAACAACAGGGCTAAAACTAGTGTAATCGGTGTGAAATTCTGACCGCTAAAGGATTTTCCAAAATTTATACATTTAAGTTGAAATTAAAATTAAAATGGCGATTAAAATGGTACCCACCAATTTATCGAATAAGGTACATACATAATTACTCGGACGTGCAATACAAATGTACTGTATCAAAGTGTGTATTTTAAAGGTGGAAGCGGATCAAAAGTGATAAAAATTGAACAAACCAAATTGGGGAAATTGGCATATACATGGTACCAACCAAAGTTTTCAGCTAGAATATGAAAAGGCTATTCAAATTCGGAGTGTAAATTTCTCCGAGTTCATAGTCGCACAACATAAATGTTTTTTTAGAAATTGGAGACAAAAAGAGATAAAAATAGTACCTACCAAAATATTGCACTACCCGTCGGAAAAAAATTAAAAAGAAATTTATATAAAATGTTTGTTCTATTTATAAGTTCAGATTTCAAATCATGCACCTGTAAAGAAGTTATATGTAAAGGATTTAATTTTACAAAGGTCGTGACAAACGCACACATATTTTGTAGGTTTAAATTGATTGTAGAAACATTTTTAGATCTAAAATCGCAACTGATTTCGACTATCCGATGTGTGCAGCATATATCAAAATATTGGCAAAGATCAAATTTCACATTATTCCGATCATCCGTATAGAGTGTTATCCTGTACACCAGCCAGCCAGATAGACAAACTGACGGACATGAAAGGGATTTTATACATTAGTCACTCCTTTAATGTGTTACACTCTTTTCTATCCCAAATGACATATACGCTCCTACTCTGTTGATACGGACAAGTATTTTTCTTCTTTATATGATTTTTTTCCTTAGTGAAAATGATGTATCAAATCCTATAATAATCGGAGATTAAAATATAAGAATTGGCTCGATGCAAAAGGATATAGACGAAATTTTCAAATCAACATTCTCTGCAGGTATGCCTGAAAGTAGATCCAATGATAGCGAAATAAACTCAAGAGGTAGAGATTTTATTAACTTCTGTTACGATTATGGGTTGGTAGTATTAAATGGAATGACGAAAGGCGATGAATGCGGTGATTATACGTTTGTGAGCACAGTCAGTCAACGATATATGTGCAATGTCGCAGGAACTATTATCAGTCGTAAGCTCTTTTAAAGTTGACAACAAATTCTGGTCAGATCATATGCCAGTTGTCCTATCTTTGATATTTAAGCCCAGAAAAGAGTCTTACAAGAAAGGCACACTAATGCCGAAATTACAGTGGAACCATAGCAAAGTGTTGGAATACCATAATCAGGTGCGAAACCTACTTGAAACCAGCAGACAAGAAACCCAACGTGATTTTGTAGACATGGCAAATGTGATTAAGACTGCTCATCAATCCTCCTTAACAAGATCGTTTAAATTTCCTAAATCAGAAAAATGGTTTGATCTACATTGTTTCAATGCTAGAAAAGCATCCTTTAAGTGGCTAAAAAGGTTCAGAAATAATAGTTCTGATGAAAATAAAGATACATATTTATACTATAATCAACGATACAAAGAAATAACAAGAAACGCCAAACATCAATATCAACTTCGCATGGAAGAGAAAATAGATAATATCAGAGACTGTAAAGATTGGTGGAAAGTTGTCAAGGAAATTCGAAACGAAGAGATATCGAACATTCAGGTGTCAACTGAAGCCCTGAAAAGCTACTTTGAGCAAATCCTGAACCAACCACATTTATCACCAGACATACATTATGCTCATACGTATAGCTGCGACTATAATTTAGACAAGGCAATAACTCTGGACGACGTCAAGAATGTTCTGAAGAAATCTACAAATTTGTGCCGGACACTCTCCTTCATGAAATAGTGAAACATTGCAACTGCTTGTTTGATAAAGGGGAAGTTGATCGAAAAAACTTCGAAAAAACTATTATTTATCCAATTTTCAAGAAAGGTGATAATACACTGCCAAATAATTACCGAGGCATATCGTTTATGAACTGCTTGCCACAGATAATGATGGGTATAATCACAGAAAGACTTTCACAATGGACTGAAAAATGCAATAAACTAAATGAATACCAGGCTGGTTTTAGGAAGAACTATAGTACATCGGATAATATATTTAACCTCACATCGATTATACGTTTAAACTGGCATAGAAATAGAAAAACATATGCATACTTCGTTGACTTTAAAGCTGCCTTTGATAACATCTCACGAAATGCATTGATGTATAAATTACATACAACTGGAGTGTCAACTAAAGGGGTAAGATTTATGGAAAAGGTTTATGAAACAACAAAATTCGCAGTGTGGACGGGAAATGAACTGTCAGATGATTTCACCACGACTAATGGCGTAAAACATTTCTAAAAAGAAATTGTTCAGATTTTTCTGATCCTAATACTCTGAAATTGGTTTATACTTCTTTTGTCAGGTCTAAATTGGAATATGCGTCATTAATTTGGAATCCACATTGCGATAAACATATATCTCGCATTGAGAGAGTTCAGCGAATATTTGTTAAATTTGCTCTTAGGTCATTCATATTTCCCGATCATACACTTTATAGATCGAAAAGTTTATTGTTGGGTTTGTAGACTTTGGAGTATCGAAGGATATTTCAAGCTGCTTTACTAATTTTTGATTTAATAAATGATATTATTGATTGTCCATATTTGGCTTCTTTGATTCCGTTTTATGTCCCTCCAAGAAATCTGAGGTTCGTTGATGTTTTTAATGTCCCATTGCATCGTACTAATTATGCTCTTAACAGTCCTCTAACCCGCACATTTCTTTATCTATATTCCGTTAATCTAAATCTTCAAAAAGAGTCAAAGCCATGTATAGATTTCTGCACATCAAAAGATAACTTTAAATTATTTCTTGTAACAGTAATAAAATAATTTATAATTATTCATACTTATATTTACTTATAATATTTGTAATCATAATGTAATTTTACTTCCATTGACTGAATAAATGAAATGAAATGAAAACAGGGATGTCTGCTTTCACCATTACTATTCGCACTTTATTTAAATGATCTGCATGAATTTATTGGTGGAGGAAGAATTTAACATACGTCTCTTGCTCTACGCTGATGACATCGTAATACTGGCCGACGAAATATATGTTTTACAACGCATGATTAAAAAATTGGAAGAATATTGCAAACTTTGGAACATGACGGTCAACCTAGATAAATCAAAAATAATGATTTTCAGAAAAGGCGGAAAAGTTTATCGAGATGAAAGTTGGTATTATAATGGGGAATTAATTACTATTGTATCTGAATACTGCTACCTCGGTTTGATTTTAACACCAAAACTTGCATTCAAAAAACATATAGAGTCGAGAAATAATGCTGCAAAAAACAGTATAAATTCAACATGGAAATGCTTCTGGAGTAAACCAAACTTTTCGATTAAGGCAAAATGGAAACTATTCCAAGATGTATGTAGAGCAATCCAAACTAATGGATCCCAAATATGGGGTTGTTCATATTTCGAAGAAGTAGACAAACTGGCAATATATTTTCTTAAAAAGATTCTCAGATTACCGAGTTTTACACCCACATACGCCCTCATGCTAGAAACTGGTATTCAAAATGGACATATTTACCCATTGGAATCCCACTTAACATATATAATTCGAGTTCTCTTTGATTATAACGAAGAAAGATTGCCCCATAAACTAGCTAAAAAGATACTACATCATCCAATATTTTGGACAAACAGTATAAATATGCTGATGTCGGTAAATAATATCGAGCCAGTCAGACAAGCCGTTTTTATTCTAATTTAGACCCTACTGTTGGCCAAACATATTTAATTGAGAATTTAAAACAAGAGGATATAATGTGGATTTTCAAGGCCAGAAGTGACTTGATTGATATAAACGGCAGCAAGTACCGACCAAATATAAATCGGCAGTGTTCAATGTGCAACATGAGAGAAATAGAAAATTTGCAACATTTTCTAGGACGCTGTCCAGCATTGAAAGAATTCCGATTAATGTTCTTAAATGGTGTAGTCATCAATTGGAAGGCTCTGGTAAATTTTATAAAAATGTGTATTCAATACAGGAAACTATTATTGTTTGAATTTAATTTCTGAAAAACAAAAACCTATATATTTCATATTGTGTCTAGAATGAAGACTGACGACCACAGGTCAATGTCAATATTATACATATTCTTTTATTTACCTTTTTGCATTTAATTGCATATATTGCTAGTAATTATCTATAACAAACAAAATGTAAAATTATGATAAATAAAGAATACTACTACTACTATATGATTTTTTGTAAGGAAATTGTTTCAATGTTTATGCCTATTTAAATTAAATTATTGACTACGTATAAATTGATTATGATTATTTGTACAAAGGGGACTAAAATTAATTCGGTGTATAAATTCCATCGGCAGTGTTGGATCTGGAATCGACCATTTGGTATGAATATACCTCTGAATACGTAGTTGCGCAAAATAAAGTGATTTTGTTGAGCATTTACAAGCGATTTACCCTGAAGAGTATATCCTTACACCGGATACGAAGTAGCGGTTATTTGCTAGTGCTTTATATGTACAAAGTGATTATAAAATCATTTTCAAATATTAAATTTATTTACATTGAATCCCCCGTATGTAGTTCATTCAGTACTGGATCTTTCATATGACAGACAATGCAATGACCAGAATAATACTACAGAATACAGAATTTCGAGTTCTATAGTAGTCACATTCACTGTACTACCTTGTCGGAGTTGAAACGTCAAATACTTCACTGGGATTTTGTCACTTTGATGCCGTTCCACTGCTCTTGATTAACATTCCCGCGCGTATATTTTCGGGGCCTTGTGTTTAGAGTTTCGCATACTCGTATATTTCGGCAACAAATATCCTTACATGCATCTGCTCGGAAATAAATCAGAACAGCAGAGCAACTTCAAGGGAAATTCACGCGCCAAAAATTTTGTGGTTGTTGTTCAAAAAGATTTTAAAGTTATTTCTTACCTGATAAATCTGTTGGCAAATTCACACCTTCGTGTAGCTGTTGTGGGAGTACAACGTAGATCAACTTTTTCGCTGAGCACGGCAACCTTTATCTGCACATTGGGAAATGGAAAATATTATCTTTTGCGTGGCAAACTAAAGTGGCGTGCGAGGACGTGTTGCGAGGGAAAAGTGCAAAATTTATGTATTTCTCAGGCTTAGACTGACTGTTATTTATTGCACAAAGTGCACTTGTTCTTTCAACCGAAATGTTTTTTTCTTTTATTTTTATTTTTGGAGAACATGTTGTTGTTCCTCTTTGACGTCAGTTTTGTTGGGTTTTTCTTGTTGCTTTTGCATTTACACATTTGCGATGGAAAAAGTTTTGAAACTGAAGTGGCAGCTTCAGTTAACTTATGCAAATATTATTTAGAGACAGCCAGCCAGCCAGCAACCAACCATTCATGCCGACGCGACCATAGCCTCCCACTTGGCCACCACCACCACCGCCAACACCACCACACAGTACCAGTGCCAGCAACAGGAGCAGAAGTAGAGGCATCATCAAACACAGGAGTCGCCTCAACATTGTTGTTCCTCTGTTAGCAGTTATTTATACGAGTACTTTTAGTGATCTTGCTTTTTGTTTTTTTTTTTTGTGGCCAGTATATTACCGCCATTGTTTCCGTAAAAATGGTTGATTTTGGTCTTGTATGTGTTCAGCGCGCAAACATACGGCATTGCATATTCATCACCTAAGGATGAAGGATGTACTAAGTTTGTCATTTCATTTGTGACAACTTGAAATATATTTTCGAAATCCTATAAAATACGCAGATATATTCGTAGTCGTTAAAAGACTTTTGTCCATCTGCGCGGAAAAAATCAAAGCGAGAGCGAAATTTGCTATACACAAATTTGAACCGATCTGACCCATTTTTATAACAGTAATTTCTAGTTGGTTTCTGGAGCGGAAAAAATAAATTTGGGAGCGAAATTTTTTTGGAGACTATATCTAAATCTGAACCGCACAGTGGTTCAGAAACAAAATCCATCGTCCTAAATGCAATAACTTTTGTTCTAGTAGACATTTTGAGTTCTGTAAAAAATCAAAATTAGACAAGGACCCAAGGATTATTTTGAGATATTAACCAATCTGATATATTGTCTAATTTTTAATTTTTTACAGAACTCAAAAATATGTACTAGAACGAAAGTTATTAAATTTTGGCCCATGGATTTTGATTCTGAACCACTGTGAACTGATTTGCTTCAAACTAAGTAGTGTACGTTCTTGACCCAAAAAACTTACTTATGCCAATTTTTTTTAAGATTGGAAAAAAATTCGACCAAATCGATTCTAGGCAAAAAGTGATTCTAAGTCGATCGGTATACTAAACAATGGGTTTATCTCGCTTCCTTTTCGGTGTTACAAACAAATGCAGGATGTTATATGCAGGGTAATACAAACAAAGGAATAATACCCCAGGGGAGGGTATAAATATTATAATTCCTAATGAGTGAAGAGTATCATTTAGTCGGCTCCGCCCGAATTTAGCCCTTTCCTCTTTTTGGAGCTCTGTTTTTTTTTTGCCCGAGTGCACTTGAAAACCATTCACAAAGTAACTTATTTATTACTTTTGTTGAGCATTTAGTTGAACGAGTTTCATTATTTTTGGCTGTTCGATTCTTTTTTTCGCGATGATAAAAGACAATAATTCAAAGGATTGAAATGTGGTTCCAGATTTTGTTTGTAAATATCTCTACGGACACTCTTAAGTTTAAGCAATATTTCAGAACCTGTAGTTATTCGTGTACAACTGCATCCGCAATTTATTTGAAGCCTCTTTAAGATATGTTGGATTAATTATTTCGACTGTAATCATGAAATTATGGAGCGTCCTACCGCTGACACTATTAACTACATTATGCTAAAGGATTTTGTCGAAAGGCTATGTAAAATATTTTCTGATGTGTTTTGGCTTTCTAAATTCGAAAACGATATTAAAAAATATTTTATGTATTTTTTTTTGTTAATTTTTACTAAAACATGCCTTAGGGCTTTGCGAAGTGTTATGTATAACATTTTTGTCTTTCTAAACCCGAAAACGGCATTTAAAATATTTAATGTGTGTATTTGTACACTCCGCATTTTGTGCATTTGTTTGTAACACCCAAAAGGAAGCGAGATAGACCCATTGTTAAGTATACCGATCGACTTAGAATCACTTTTTGAATCGATTTAGCAATGTCCGTCCGTCTGTCTGTCCATCTATTCTTGAATCCAAATGAATCTTCGCACAACGAAGTTATTCGGTACGCTATTTAATTTGAAGAAAATTGGTTCGGATTTAGATATAGCCCCCATACGAATTTCACTCCCGATTTGACTCTTTTCACACTAAATACCACATATTACAACAGATTTTCTTCAAAATTGGCAAACATCTTATATTTCAACTAGAAACACCTTTGTTGAAAATGTGTTAGATCGGTTCAGATTTATATATAGCTCCCATAAAAATTTTGCTCCCAATTTGAATTTTTTCGCTCTAGAAGCCACGTATTTTAAAAGATGTTCTTCAAATTTGCCAAAATCCCTATTAATATTATAAAACCTTAGTGTAAGTCTGTCTGTCTGTTTGTTTGTTCCGCAATTACGTGTAAACGGCTGAACCGATGTTGTTGAAATTTTCAGTACAGATAGATGTAGGTCTGGAAGGAACTATAGGCTATAGAATTTTTAAAAATTTGCTCTGTGGGCGGAGGGGGCATGGCAATAGTGTTTTTGAGAGCTAGAAGGCTGAAAATTGGTACATATATTTTACTGACCACGAGTATGATAAATATGATGCCGAAATTTAGATTTTCATTTTGTGGACGGAGTGGGCGTGGCAATAATGTTTTTTTGAGCTAGCAGGCTGAAAATTGGAAGGTATATATTACTAACCACGAGAATGATAAATATGATGTCGAAATTTGGATTTTCATTTTGTGGGCGAAGTGGGCGTGGCAATAATGTTTTTTGAGCTAGAAGGCTGAAAATTGGAACTTATATATTACTGACCACGAGAAAGATCAATTTCATGCCGAAATTTGGATTTTCGTTTTGTGGGCGGAGTGGGCGTGGCAAAAGTGTTTTTTTAGCTAGAAGGCTGAAAATTGGCACATATATACTACTGACCACGAGAATGATAAATATGATAACGAAATTTGGATTTGCGTTTCGTGGGCGTTGGGGCGTGGCAAAAGTGTTTTTTTAGCTAGAAGGCTGAAAATTGGCACATATATACTACTGACCACGAGAATTATAAATATGATGCCGCAATTTGGATTTTCGTTTTGTGGGCGTGGCAAAAGTGTTTTTGAGAGGTAGTAGGCTGAAAATTGGTACTTATATACTACTGACCACGAGAATGATAAATATGATGCCGAAATTTCGATTTTCGTTTAGTGGGCGTGGCAAAAGTGTTTTTGAGAGGTAGTATACTGAAAATTGGTACATATATACTACTGACCACGAGAATGATAAATATGATGCTGGATTTTGAATTTTCGTTTGGTGGGCAGTGGGGCGTGGTAAAAGCGTTTTTTTATCTAGAAGGCTGAAAATTGCTACATATATATTACTGACCACGAGAAAGATCAATTTGATGCCGAAATTTGGATTTTCGTTTTGTGGGCGGAGTGGGCGTGGCAAAAGCGTTTTTTAGAGCTAGAAGACTGAAAATTGGTACATGTACATTACTGACCACGAGAATGATAAATATGATAACGAAATTTGGATTTTCGTTTCGTGGGCGTTGGGGCGTGGCAAAAGTGTTTTTGAGAGCTAGAAGGCTGAAAATTGGAACGTATATATTACTGACCACGATAATATCAATATGAAACCTGAATTTAATTTTTCCATTTTTTTGCCTGGCGAAGCGGGCGGGGTTCAGCTAGTATCTTATATTTCCACTAGAAATAACCACGATGAATATGGGTCAGATCGGTTCAGATTTATGTATAGCTCCAACACAAATTTCACTCCCGATTTGACTTTTTTCGCTCTAGAAACCACAATTTTTAACAGATCTTCTTCAAATCTTGTAAAATATCTTATATTTCAACCAGAAACACTCATGGCAAAAATGGGTCAGATAGGTTCAGATTTATATATAACCCCATACAAATTTCGCTCCCGGCTTGACTTTTTCCGCACCAGAAGCGACGGATTTTCATCGAATTTCTTCAAATTGAGCATAACACGTTATACTTGAACTGGAAGATTCTATTTTGAATTTGGTTCACTTCGTTCCATATTTGAATATAGCCCCGATTCGAATATTCTTCTCGATTTAACAAATTGGGTCAGGTGATATTAGCCTATGATTAGGAAGCATACAAAGATCCTTCCCGTTTTCACCGAATTGTGAATGGTAAATTTAATATCTGCAATCTTATTTTGAGAAATAAAAACCCGATAATACACGCTTATATGTTCTATTTAATGTACCTTTGATGGCCACAAATGTTTCGGATTTAAATTCCAAATAGAAATAATAGTTTAGGAACAATCTCCTAATATTTCCAAAGGAAACAATTTTTCAAAAATTATTATAAATTTTTATTTGCACCCTAAATAAAAACTCCTACTAAAAATAAAGGGTGATTTTTTAGCTATTATCTTTTTGGCAACACTGGTTTAAACAGTTGACGCACTTTTCGTGTTTTGTTTCACTGGCAAACATCTTCAGTTTGGTCTATAATTTAACCATGAATCGTCTTACAAACAAACAAAGCTTATTGAATTTTATTATCAAAATGCGTGCTCTGTTAAGAAAGTTCATCGCGCGCTTCCATTTTATGGCATTTAAACGACCCACTGAAGCGGCTTTTCGGGCTATTGTGACTAAATTTAGCACCAAATTTACATTGTTGGACATTAAACCACCAACACGCTTACGTAGAGTGCGAACTGAAGAAAATATCGCAGCTGTATCGGCCAGTGTTAATGAAGACCATCAATTATCGATTCTTCGACGTTCGCAGCAATTGGGCCTCTGTTACTCAAAAACGTGGAAATGCCAAAATTGGACTAAGCGGATGGACCATTTGAGGCGCAGTCAAGGTCAACATTTGCATGAAATAATCGTCAAACATTAAATTATATGGACCGTACTATCGATTCAAATAAAGATTTCATGCATTTTTCTGAATTTTATGCGTTTTTTTTAACTTTCCTATAGCTTTTTAAAAATCACCCTTTACTTCAAATGGCATGCTTTCATCTGTATTAGTTTTGCATGAAGAACCATTTCAATTTCCCTCCTTAGTTTAGTTAGTTTTTTTCATATTTTACTTTTTTGAACGAGCATTTGTATAGGTTGTCCTATTTAATTTTACACTTCTACCGGTATCGTAGGATGCGAATAAGTATTTATCTTTGTAGTTCTTTTAAGGGCCAACAGGATGATGAAATAAAAACTACGCCTTCGGCCGCATACTAAAATTCAAGCCTTGAAATATCGACTCGAAAAAAAAATCGAAAAATATATTTTGTTTAATTTTTTATACCTATCGTTGAATACATTGTCTATATGTATAAGAGCTATGAGATATTTCTGAATTATTTGGAGACCGTTCCCAAACTACTATCTCTATGTGAAAGAAATTTGCAAAATATGTAGCCTTCTTATTTACGTTTAACTGAACATATAAGCATGTAAGATCTAAATTATATTTCAGATATGAGAGTACCAATATTAAAGGTGCTTTAACGATAATTCATTCATTTCGATCGGGCGACTATTGCGAACTGTACTTTGATTACAAGAATAGGTGAACAGACAGAGCTAACTCGACTCAAAAATAGATTCTAAGTCGATCGATCCCCTTTGGGCGTTACAAACAAATGCACAAAGTCATTATACCCTGTGGTGTAGGATATGAAAAGTTGTTTTGTTTCAACGGATTCGACCATACGAATTTCTTCGTAAGAAAAAGTACCCATCATTTCACCACAACCAAACTCACATAGTCGTTTAAAAAGATACCTAAGAACACTTCTTTAAAATTGCATAAAAATGGATTAAGGTAATGTAATGGATAAAAGAAATTTTAAACCCAATTGATTGAATTACCATCAAAACAAGATACTGCATAAGAAAATCGATCAAGTATTTCAGGAGTTACGCGCGATTCAATGAACACACATTTTTGAAAAAATCTTATTTTTTTTCACTGTTATGACCAATTATCCCTGAAAACAAGTAAGAAAGTGTCAGTCGGCTAAACCGACTTATATATACCCTCACTCTCAGAGAACATGTTTATGGAAGGACTTAAATTTTGCTTAGCGCCGGTGTATGTTTGTGGGAGGTACTAGTAGTTTGGGCCAATTGGACCCAGCTTCCACATTTTTTAATAATTGTAAAAACATGATCAAATACGTCATAATAGATTTTAGGCACCAGTAAAGGAGTTATAAAGCATTTAATTGAATCTACGATAGAGACAATTGTGTTGGAGGTACAAGAAGGGGCGTGGCTAAAGCGTAAATATTTTTTATGTTTAAAGTGATTATAAAAACATGTTTAAATATCAAATTGCTAATGATTTTCACCACCCGTGTGGATGTTACGTCGGTTTTATTGTAACCAAAGTTTATGACACTTTGTGTGGTGGGTACCAGAAGGTGTGTGGCAATACCGCCCATATTCCACGCGAATGTAAATTCTTAAAAAGCATTGCCAAATATCAAATTTCACATTATTCCGATCATCCGTATTGAAGTTATAACAGCTTTAATTTTACGTAGTTTTGCGTGATTTGTGTGGGAGGTACTGGTAGGGGCGTGGCAAAACCCGCCATATCTTGTACACTTAACGTGATTGTAAAACATTACCAAGTACCAAACGACAGCTGATTCGGAAGAACAGTGTGGAAGTTACATTAGTTTTAATTTAATATAGGAAAATGGTTCCTTTGTGTGGGAGGTACCAGAAGGGCGTGGCAATTTCGCCCATCTTCGAACTTAAACTAAGTTTGGGAAACATATTACCATGTATATTGAATTGCTTCCTTAGCTCATTTCGAGAGTTATCGTGTACACCAGCCAGTCAGACAGATGGATGATCGGACGGACGGACGGACATGGCTCAAACAGCTTAAAAAGTCGTGAAACGGATTTGGACCAAACATACTTAGGGTCTTAAGTCACTCCTTCAATGCGTTACACTTTTTTTCTGTCCCAAATGATATATGTATACCCTCCTACTCTGTAGAGTGAGGGCATAAATATATAATATTTTTTATGAGTAGAATAACTACACAAACTATCGGGGTTAAAAATCATACCGCTTGACATTGAATGACTCTTGTATTAAATACTTTATTAAAAAATTTATTTTTCATGTCTTTAATATAATTTCTTTTCTGAATAAAATCCAGCAAGGACTTCTAAAGATGGTCGTTTTCGACTAAAATCATAATAAAAGTAGTAGCCAAGTAATAAATGTCAAAATAAAGTTTCATTCTGTAGAATATAATATGGTTATGAGTCAGGCCAATATCTCAGTTCAAATCAAATAATAAATATTTTTCAAAATACTTTGAATGTCACCACAAGCCCGACCATAATGTCTAAAATTTTGTTTTAACTCTGGAAATGTAGATGTATTCGCCAAATTTGGAAAAGTTCATCAATATTGGAGAGAAGAGCCAAAATTCGTGTAGTCTCTGTACTCAACAATCTTACAATTAAAAGAATGAAGAAAAACGAAAAAATATATATCCAAACATGTCAACCATTTCACAATACGTTGTGAACTATTATTTCATCGCTTAAAGCGTCAAACGTTTAACACTCTAAAGAATTCGTAATATTTCAAAGCTCACAATTGGTGCACCCAAATCGGTCAACTATAAATAAATATTCTCGCTTGCAAGTTTTTCTATATTTAATTAAAATATACACGCAGTTGCGTTTTTTATACATTCATTTTGTTCTTGTAATTGAGTTCGTTTGTGATTAAAAGGTTAATTGAGATTGTTTGTTTATTTAACGCGCTAAGTACGGCCCGTGGAGAGTTGTTAACTGCCAGCATTGACAGTCGTTGAACTACACTCAGGCATTAGATTGAGTTCTTCGTTCGCAGCATTTGCAACATGGGGTAAATAGTATTTTTTCGAAATATTCTTTTGGTATCTTTATATACCCTTTATACCCTCCACCTCCAGGATGAGGGTATACTAAGTTTGTCATTCCGTTTATAACACCCTGAAATATCGATCTCGGACCCTATAAAGTATATATATTCCTGATCGTCATAAAATTCTAAGACGATATAGACATGTGCGTCCGTCTGTTGAAAGCTCGTTAGCATCTAAAATAAATGAGCTAGAACGTCCAAATTTGACATAAAAGTTTATAATAGTTATAGGTCGATTGGAATTGAGTGCGCAAAATCGGTCCACAGTGAAAAATTTTTCTCTCACAAGGTCTGAAAATACCTCTAATAACACTTAATATTTAGAGTATTTAAGCATGTTTTTTGAATATGTGTCCTTATGTTTACTTGATACTTGAAATGCGCATTTCCTGATAGCATAAACGTCCACCATGAAGTGATTTTTATTCGTATGGGGTGAAATGGGACAAAAGGAGATCAAAATGGTACATATCAAACGACAATAGCTAGACAATAGCACGGTGTGTACATTCCTCTAATTGAGTAGATACATAATATAAAAGTATTTTTTAAACTTCGTACTTTTAAGGGGTAAAAGGGGAATAAAGGAAAAAAAAATGGTACAAACCAAAAGCACCTAAACGCATGAAATTCGGTGTATACATTCCTCTGATTGCGTAGACACGTATAATAAAGGGATTTTTCGAAATTCGTAATTTCAAGGAATACAATGGGAACATAGAATGATGAAATTCGGTGTGTACATCCCTCTAATTTCGTAGGTACGTAAAAGAAAGAGATTTTAGAAAGTCGCACTATTAGGGAGGTAAAATAGGAAAAGGGATAGAAATGGTACCAAATAAATGGCAGCAGCTAGAATCATGGAATTCGGTGTATGCATTCCTCTGACTGCATAGACACGCAAAATAAAAAGATTTTTCCAAATTTGTACTTTCTTACCTTTGCGGCAAAATTGGTTAGATCATGAAGTTAGGTTATTTTGCACTATGTACGTGAGATAATGGATTTTCAAACTTTGTACTTTTGGAATTAAAATAGGACGGAAATAGAACCAACTGTAGCTTTTTTGAAGATTGCTGTCTAATATTTACTTTTTGAATTGACTTGAAGTATTATTTCTATACTTATAGCATAAACGTATAATAAATATATTATATTTATTTATTATATTTTCGTGTAATGTTACTGCACATCTACGAAAATCGACAGTCTAAAAGTTCGCCACGGCCGAACTTAACGCCTTGTTTGCTTGTTATTATTTATATTTTCAGGTTTATGTGCATTTGCCAAATGGGACGCTATACGATCGAATAAAATTTGGAAATATTTAAAACTTATTTTCAAATCAGTGAGTATTTAACTCAAACTGTAAGAAACTCGGCCTTCACTTCAGCCTGCATGAAGCTCATTTTCATCTCGGTGGCTATGTCAATAAGCAAAATTGCCGCATTTGGGGTTCAGAGAACCCACACGTGACTATTGAGAAGCCAATGCATCCACAACGAGTCACTGTTTGGTGTGGATTTTGGGCTGTACTGAAAAGTTGGGTTGTTCGGTTGGGTACTGCCGAGCCAGTCGTTGTAGTCATATGAATGTTATTGTGTTCCATTACACTGTGTGTAATTTTTTAAGTCATGGAAATATAACCATATACGGACTCCACTACGTGATAAAAGACGAAAAAAGACCCGTGTCTCCCAGTTTTGCCCAAAGTCATGCATTTTTTATGGACCCCCAAAGATTTGGAGCCTCGGTGTCATTTGTGCAAAAAAGAGATCATTTTCTCATGCTTATGTCTTCGAAACCGTACGACATTTTGACTTACTCTCTGAGGCAAAGTTGTAGCTCGTGTCATAAAGAACACAAATGGTGTACTCTTAAATTTAAAACAAGTAAAAACGACTTAAGGCCGAACTTTATATACCCTCCACCATGGATTGCATTCCACAGAGGTTGTCGGTTGTCGGTTTTCGTAGAAGTGCAGTAATATTACAGGAAAATATAAATTTTTTTAATATAGCCAAACCAAAACAAATACAAATATTGAAAAAATAATTTTATAAATAAATATAAAATATTTATTATTTCAAACCACGCTTATAAGGCAAGGCTACCAATACGTCAATTTAAAAAATAATTATTTTTATATTTATATTTTCAAAAAGCTTAAATACCATAAATATTGGTAGATAGTGGGTGCCATTCTATTTTAATTCCAAAAATACAAATTTTGAAAATCCATTATCAGACGTACATAGTGCAAAATAACCTAATTCAACCAGTTTTTGCCGTAAAAGAAAAAGAACGAATTTGGAAAAAAAAACTTTTTATTTTGCGTATGTATGCAGTCAGAGGAATGTATACACCGAATTCCATGATTCCAGCTGCGCCCATTTGGTTGGTACAATTTTTACCCCCTTGACGTTTCTACGCAATTAGAATTTCATTATTCTATCTGTAGTCGTTTAGCTGGTACTATTTTTATCCCTCTGTACTATTGTATCCCTTGAAAGTACGAATTTCGAAAAATTCGTCTGTATTCCGTGTCTACGCAGTCAGAGGAATGTATACTCCGAATTTCATGACTCCAGGTCATTTGATTGGTACTTTTCATGCGGTCATTTGATTGGTACTATTTTTATCATTTTTTTTTTTCATTTTAATCCCAAAAAGTACGAATTTGGAAAAATCTGTTTATTTTAAGTGTCTACACAATCAGAGGAATGTATATACCGAATTTCATTATTCTAGGTGTTGCCGTTTGGTTGGTACCATTTTTATCCCTCCGTACCCATTGTATCCCTTGAAAGTACGAATTTGGAAAAAAACCTTCGCAATTAGAGGAATGTATACACCGAATTTCATGGCTCTAGGTGCATCAGTTTGGTTGGTACCATTTGTATCCCTCTCTTCCCATTTTATCCCTTAAAAGTACGAATTTGTAAAAAATACTTTTATATTATGTATCTACTCAATTAGAGGAATGTACACACCGAATTTCGTGTTTCTAGCTTTTATCGTTTAATATGTACCACTTTTATCCCTTTTTTGCCCCATTTCACCCCCTACAAATAAGAATCACTTTATGGTGCACGTTTTTGCTCTAAGGGAATGAGCATACCAAATATCAAGCAAATAGAAACAGACATATACTAAAAACATGCTTAAATATGCTAAAATATTAGGGATTATTATGGGTATTTTTAGTCCTTGTGAGAGAAAAATTTTTCCCTTTGGTCCGATTTCGCCCCGTTTCAATCCCAACCGATCTACAACTAACAGACGGACAGAGGGACGGACATGGCTAGATCGTCTTAGAATTTTATGACGATCAAGAATATATATACTTTATAGGTTCTCATGTCTATATTTCAAGGTGTTACAAACGGAATGACAAAGTTAGTATACCCCCATCCTGGAGGTGGAGGGTATAAAAACTTCACCTTCAAGGTCAAAATCGCAAATGTCGTCGAACAAATCGAATAGGCTGATGTGTGTGTAGGTAGCGTATACGTGCTGTTGATTAATTGTAATATCACTCATACGCACTGTGGTCGGCCTGACCATTAACAGACACAGTCCTACCTAAACGGTGTTTCTAGGAAGTTTATATGTTCTAGAAAGTCGTTTATTGAGATCTTAGGTACATTTTTGTAGTTAATTGTTTCCTTCAATTTTCAACGGTTTGCTACCTACTTTAAAAGTTATTTGCGATTTTAACCTTGAAGATTAAGCTTTATCGATTGATGATAAGAGCTACAACTGAGCCTGTGTGTTTTCTAGAATGGAAAATGTCAAATCAGGAAGTACGTTAATATAGACTCTATATTATAGAGGCTATATCTAAAACTGAATCGTAATGCTTCAAATTCAAAAGCTATCCTGGATTGAGTAAAACTTGCTTGTGATAAGTTTTGTTGGGATCGGACATGGCTAAATCGATACATAAAGGGAATCTAAGTCGTTCGGTATAATAAATTGTCAGTTTTCCTTTTGGATTAAACAAACAAATTCCCAAAGACGTATCCCAAAATGGTGTATGAAACAAAATAGTGTAAGCCGATGTTACAAGTATCAGAGGCTTATTCGTTGTCAGTGTACTCCGTTTTACAACCCCGTGAAACTCCTAGCCAATAAAACTGATTTCCATAAAGTCATCTTTCGCTTCTACGATTCCACCAAAACTCCTTTAAACATTTCGTTTTTTTCATTGCCATAGTACAATACATTTCATGGTGGAGGGTATAGATATGCTTCGGTCCGAACCCACATCCATGCCGTTTTACATTTGTTTCGTTTTTCTTTTCTTTGTGAAATGACTGTAATACGTGCATTAATGATTTATGTGCAGCGTGCCTTTGACAAAACTGTGTCAAAATAAAACCAATTATAGTCGTACGTTACGCTTTAGATTCCTCTCTCTCTCTGCAATTTTAACACATTGTCGTTTGGTTGGGCTTTGATTATAAACGTGTTTTAGTTGTTCCATTTAAGCAAAAACGTTCAATTTTAAAACGTTTAAAAATTTTGTTCGCAATTTGTCAAACGAAATATGGGGAAAAGTATTTGTAGTTCGTTGGGCAAAAAAGCACGTTTAATTTATTAACTAATTTTTGAAAACCGACGCGACAGGGGATGTCTGCTAGTAAAGGGTGGGTCATTTAAAATTTTAAATTAGAATCGGGTATAAAAAGTACTGACTATTTTTTTCAAATTTCTGGCTTTATTGGAAAGGTTGAACTTTGTCATTTAATAATGGAACACAATATCATTCATATGGCTCGGCAGGTATAGCCCGAAATCTACAGTGACTCGTTGTGGATGCATTGGCCCAAATTGAACCCCGAGATGCAAATGGGCTTCATCTGAAAACAAGAAAATTTTACACGTAAATTTCTTACTGTTTGCGTCAAAGTACTTTGGACATAAGTTTTTTTAATATTTCCCAATTTTGTCCGAGAGTATAGCGTACCATTTTGCAAATGCCAAACATAAACCTGAAAATAAAAATGAATGTTATTCTACCTTTCAAATTCAAAGTAATCGGTAGTTCAAATTTAAATATATATGGGAAAATCTACAAAATAGTCCGATTTCAATTTTGAAAAATTAAAAATTTCAAATTAGAGGCACCCGTTTTATTTTAGCGTCAACTTGTTAAAAATACATTAAATATAAATAATGTGCTCGCGTGCATCATTTTTTTCAAGTGCTGAAGAAGTTATAATCGGATTGTCCCTTTTGGTTCTATTGCAAGTTAAGCCTGAAAACCCTATGAAAATCAACAAAATTTAACCGAAAATGGCTCTCGGTACCAAAATAATAATTCGATCTATTTAGCACTTACACACATTATTAGTAGTACCCATATTCACCGATCACACAGGGTTGCCACCAGTTATTTTTCAAACTGCGGATGTGCTCTTCAAAAAATATGAAATTTCATGATCTGCACGCATCGACCTGATGATGTTCGTACTGTCATAATCTCCTTGTCGCTGAAGGCACACCAAATCGTCCGGTCGCCTTTTGTTAGTATCTCTGTCGTTTATAATCCAATATTAAAAAATTTGCAATTACGTTCACGCTGAAAGCGCAAAAAAGAAAATTGTATCAATTTTCGTTTTATGCAAAAACAGAGTGACAGATTTTGAAGAGCTACCATTTATTCCTCAGTGATGACACACGCCCTTTTCAACATATAGAAGATTCCGCAACATCATTACTATCATCCACAAAAAGATCAGAATGATTTTCTCTTATGCTGAAAAAGTTATAGCCAAAAGAGTTGAACAACTCCCGAAAGTTACAAGCAAAAATAGGGTAAATTAGGGTAGACCTTAGCTCAGTAGACTACATTAACAACATAATTTT
Source organism: Polietes domitor (assembly GCA_947397865.1). NCBI lineage: Eukaryota > Metazoa > Arthropoda > Insecta > Diptera > Muscidae > Polietes > Polietes domitor. The sequence continues at coordinate 144,013,862 of OX377618.1, forward strand.
AAAACTTTAGGATGTTGGCGAGGTTAAACTTGTCGTTTTGAAAATTATGACACTCTCAGAAATATTATATATTGCTCTTAAAGCGGTTAGAAGCCTGAGTGACATGGAATCGTACTATACCGTAGATTTGCCCATATGTTGAATATATCGTTGCAATAGATAGATTACCGCCACAATAAATCTGGCGGTAGTTTCTCTAAATCAGTGAGCTATGAGTGTAGTGATTAAAACCGAGAACAAACATTTTGACATGGATTTTCTGCAAATGACATTTGATATTGATATTTTTCTCCTCATTTTTTCTTTGCCATGAATTGTCCTTTCTTTTGACTATTGCTAAACACTCTCGGAGAAATCTATGCTAACATCAAATAATAGAAATGCCGATGTCATCGCTTTCATTCCACAAACATTCCAGGATGTTGTCATTTCTGCCTAGACAGAACTAAGTAGACGCTTATTAGCTTGGGGATTGAAGTCACGAGACAAAGAGATGGATGAATAGAGAAAGAGCGACCGCATGAACACTGCCAGCAGACATAAAAGGAAGAGGATGGAAATGACATGGCCAATTGTGGTTCCGAAGATGTTTCGTTTAGTCACAATCGTCATGCTCTGGTCTCTTGTGTAATTATTGTTAATAGTTTATTTATAAATATATAAGAACATATACACATGTATGTACGAGTATGTGTTGGTATTTTCATGATTCACAAAATTTACAATAGATGGATAATGGAGGAACAATTAAAGCATATAATATCCATATAAGGAACCAACAGTGTGTGTGTGTGAATGAATAGAAATTTAATATGAAACAAATTTTTATATTTAATATTTATGACATCATTTTCTAATTTCACAAGTGTTGGTTCATTTACGTGAAATAAGGTAGTAATTTTATCAGCAAAAGTTTTGTTGTTGTTTGTATGTATAGTTGGTCTGTTATGTTGTATGTGTTGTCATTTATTTTGGTTTAAGACCAAAGGTTGTGCTGAAGTGAGACCTTTATTGTTGCAGCTAAAAGTTGACTGCGCAGTTTCAATGGACGCTACCCCTTCTCTTCAGAACTTTCACAACGAATGTATGTCTTTGACTTAAATCAGTGTTCATATTAGTACCAGCCGTCACATATGACAAATGGGAAGCGCTGATAAACAAAATATTCCACCGAACTAAGTCAACACACTAAATACTAAATACTAAATACTAAATACTAAATACTAAATACTAAATACTAAATACTAAATACTAAATACTAAATACTAAATACTAAATACTAAATACTAAATACTAAATACTAAATACTAAATACTAAATACTAAATACTAAATACTAAATACTAAATACTAAATACTAAATACTAAATACTAAATACTAAATACTAAATACTAAATACTAAATACTAAATACTAAATACTAAATACTAAATACTAAATACTAAATACTAAATACTAAATACTAAATACTAAATACTAAATACTAAATACTAAATACTAAATACTAAATACTAAATACTAAATACTAAATACTAAATACTAAATACTAAATACTAAATACTAAATACTAAATACTAAATACTAAATACTAAATACTAAATACTAAATACTAAATACTAAATACTAAATACTAAATACTAAATACTAAATACTAAATACTAAATACTAAATACTAAATACTAAATACTAAATACTAAATACTAAATACTAAATACTAAATACTAAATACTAAATACTAAATACTAAATACTAAATACTAAATACTAAATACTAAATACTAAATACTAAATACTAAATACTAAATACTAAATACTAAATACTAAATACTAAATACTAAATACTAAATACTAAATACTAAATACTAAATACTAAATACTAAATACTAAATACTAAATACTAAATACTAAATACTAAATACTAAATACTAAATACTAAATACTAAATACTAAATACTAAATACTAAATACTAAATACTAAATACTAAATACTAAATACTAAATACTAAATACTAAATACTAAATACTAAATACTAAATACTAAATACTAAATACTAAATACTAAATACTAAATACTAAATACTAAATACTAAATACTAAATACTAAATACTAAATACTAAATACTAAATACTAAATACTAAATACTAAATACTAAATACTAAATACTAAATACTAAATACTAAATACTAAATACTAAATACTAAATACTAAATACTAAATACTAAATACTAAATACTAAATACTAAATACTAAATACTAAATACTAAATACTAAATACTAAATACTAAATACTAAATACTAAATACTAAATACTAAATACTAAATACTAAATACTAAATACTAAATACTAAATACTAAATACTAAATACTAAATACTAAATACTAAATACTAAATACTAAATACTAAATACTAAATACTAAATACTAAATACTAAATACTAAATACTAAATACTAAATACTAAATACTAAATACTAAATACTAAATACTAAATACTAAATACTAAATACTAAATACTAAATACTAAATACTAAATACTAAATACTAAATACTAAATACTAAATACTAAATACTAAATACTAAATACTAAATACTAAATACTAAATACTAAATACTAAATACTAAATACTAAATACTAAATACTAAATACTAAATACTAAATACTAAATACTAAATACTAAATACTAAATACTAAATACTAAATACTAAATACTAAATACTAAATACTAAATACTAAATACATAATATCTACCTCGTAGTTATGCATTCTCCATTTAAATTTCTGTTTAACATAAAAAGTTTTGTGTTTAAAGCTTTACTTGTCGTGTCGACGTTGTGTAGTAGACATGTTTACTAGCTTAAAGTTGACATAACTTAAATCTCGTTGTTTGATGCCTGGGTCTTGTTGCTTGCTGTGTTGTTCAGTCAGCAACTTGTTTAAAACATATGTATGAACGTATGAATACATACATACGTATGTATTTGCTTTCTCACAAAGCACTTTAAGCCAAATTGAATTAACGTAGCGTCAGAAATAAAACAACAAACCAGAAGAAGCAGCAAATCTGTTGTAAAACAACAAATTCTGCTATTCTGCGATGTTTAGCTGGAGTTAAATGCAAAAATAAAATGTAGCCACATAAGCAAAAAAAGTTGCAACAACGGCGGAATAAATGAATCTGTTTGTTGTTTAACTTTAATAACTTTGCAACTTGTTTTTGAAACTGCTGCTGCCGCTGTAATAGTAATATATATATATAATAATAGTAATACACTACATCAATATATACCTTTGGGTGTGCTTATGATTGCAACACATGTAAGAACATAGCCGCACCAAAGTTTTATTGTATCGATTAACATAAAATGATTAGCTGTGATGGTGTAAATATGACCGTCCAGATGGTGGACAACCAATAACATTTATTCCGCAAATTTAATGCGAAGCAGTACGACGTTGTCAATCTGGTGCGACACAGACATTGTCCAAAAATAAACCTATTCAATTGAGGAATTAGTGCTGCCATTCAAATATGCATTCACCGAACTGGCTTGTCTCGAATTTTTTTCAGGTCTACCGCAAATGTCGCTACACAAAGTGAGCTACCTTCTCTTGGAATTTTAAAAGATTCAATGTTTCAAATCAAAATTGTTGAGTGTGTTTGGTAATGCAATATCGCCACTCCAAAGTTATATTCGCGTGATATACGTGAAAATTGATTTTTTAGATCTATCGATTGACTTTAGCCATCCTTCACTTTCTTGTACTCGCAAAATTTACTTGCACTTAGTGTGAACCAACACACTAATGTCTGCATCAAAGACCGAAAATATTGTTGCTGTGGCTCATGTATACAATGAAACATGCACATTTTTGTTGCGTACGAGAGTTGAAAGAAAAATATTAAAAAAATATATACAAATTGTTTTTCCTGGAAAAATACTGCAAAGAAGTTGCAAATCACAACGAAAAAAAAATTGTATTTAAGATTAACAAAGAATTAATCCTTGAAAGATTTACAGTAAAGGTGTAATGTGTGCTTTTGACATTGTGAAGTTTAATCTAATAAAATCTTTTAATTCTGAAAACGTTCGTTTTCGGTTTCCAACACAATACGAAGTGCAACTTACTACACATTTTTTAATGTTTATTGAAACCCTGGGCATTTAGTTTTCCACACCCTCAAAGTATATATTGCTTTGAATATAATATGGGTCAAAAAGTTTATACTTTCTCAATTTCGAAGCTTTGGCGATTTTTTTATAAATTCTTCTTTTTGTCCAAATTGAGCAGTTTTAATCACAAACTAATCGTTGACAGTTAGTCAACCAATTTTAATGTTGTCCACCTTGTTCCAGATTATACGCCACTTTATTTTAAAAGTAATAACAAATAGCGATAATTTAGTTAACAATAAAAAAAAATGTTTTTCTCTTTTTCGTGGTCCAATTTCCACCGAATTTCGTTTCTGTTATTTTAAAATGGAAAAGAAAAACAATAAGCCCATTATTTTGTGTTAATAAACTAGTGAAAACAATTTAAATTTGATAATTTTCACTGAAATTCTGGCCGATTTTGCAAAAAAAGAAACAAGTAAGGAAGGTTAAAGACGGGCGTGGCCGACTTTATGATACCCTACACTTAGTCATTATACCCTATGGTGTAGGATATAAAAAGGTCATTACATTTGAACCGGGTGATATACGATGCAGCTATAAGAGGAGAATATACTACAAATTCCATACTTCTATCTGTATTTGTATGAGAATTTGAACACAAACTTTGAATGGGAGCTATATATAAATCTGAACCGATGTGACCCATGTTTAGCAAAGGTTTTCTAGTTGAAATATTAGACGCTTTCCCAAATTTTATGGAGTGCTAAATATGTGGTTTCTAGAGCGGAAAGAATGAAATCGGGAGTTATATATAATCTGAACCGATGTGACCCACTTTCGCTATAGTAATATCTTTTTGAAACATTAGCTAATGTGCCGAATTAGAGAAAATCTGTTCAAAAATGCTATTTCTAGAGCGGAAATAATCTATTCAGTAGCGAAATTTGTAAGGGAGTTATTATATATATATATATATATATATATATATATATATATATATATATATATATATATATATATATATATATATATATATATATATATATATATATATATATATATATATATATATATATATATATAAATGTACGAATTTTGGAAAGTGCAGTGGTACAATCTTTATCCAAAAAAGTAGAAATTTGGTTATCTTTATTCATTTAAACTCCTTAAATGTACACATTTCGGAAAATTCCTTGTTAACACTCATCTCCACTGTAAGGCGAATATTCACACCGAATTTTATGATTGCAGCGTCAGCCGTGTTTTTGGTACCGTTTTTATCGAATTTCGATAAATTCCTTCATTTTGCGTTTCTAAGCATTTTCAATGATGCAAAATTCCGAATTTCATGATTCCAACTTCGTCTGTTTGATTGGTACCATTTTTATCTCTTTTTACTCAATTTCATCTACAAAAACTACGAATTTTGCACAATATTTTCTTGGTCGCATTCATGCAGTTAAAGTAGTACCTGTCCGAATTTCAAAATTCTAGGCTCAACCGTTTGATCTGGGCCGAGGAACAATTCTTATCCCATCCCTTAAAAGAACAATTTCCAAAAATTCCTTCTTATCAGTGATCTGCGCTGTAATGCGAATGTACACAGCGAATTTTATTATTATATTTTTCCCCTTTTCCCCGTTAGCCCTTTAAAACTACGAATTTCAAAAATTCCTTTGTAAGCATTTTGAGGTACATATATACACGCCGAATTTTACGATTCCAGCTCCGTATGTTTTATTGGTACCATTTATATCCCTTTTTACCAATTTTCGCCAACAAAACAAAACGTACGAATTTTGCAAAAATATTTTCTTTGTCGAAGTCGTGCATAAAAGTAATGCCCGTTCCGTGTTTAAAGATTCTAGGTCCAACCGTTTGACGTGGACTGTGGTACAATTTGTATCCCTTTTAATCCCATTTCGAAAAATGCCTTCTTATCAGTGATCTGCGCTGTAAAACGAATATACATACCGAATTTCATAATTGTAGCGTCAACTGTGATGTCGGTACCTTTTTTATCCCCTTTACCCCGTTTACCCTTTAAAAGTACGAATTTCATAAAATTCGTTCATTTAGAGTTTCTAAGCATTTTGAGGGATGTACACACCGAATTTTATGATTCCAACTCCATCCGTTTGATTGGTACCACTTTTATCCCTTTTTACCAGATTTCACCCCCAAAAAGTACGAATTTTAAAAAATATTTTATTGGGCGCGTTGAAGCTATAAGATGAATTTACATACCAAATTTCTAGGTCAAACCGTTTGGTCATTGCTGTGGTACCATTTTTATCCCTTTCAACCCCATTTTACCCGAATTACGAAAAACTCCTTTCATACCTGATCTTTACGTTGTAAGAGAAATGTACACACCAAATTTCATGTTTCTAGCTTCAGTCGTGTTGTTTGTATCATTATTATAATGAAACATCACACTTTTTTTAACAAATGTCGCTATCTGCAAAAAATCATCATCATTATTTTATCGCACTTATATGTTAAATAGACATTCTCAATACTGTCGGAAATACTGAGGAATGCAATCCATGGTGGAGTGTATAGATTCGGACCGTCCGCATGTAACTCCTTCTTACTTGTTCTTCTAGATATTGTTTAGTAAAACAAGAATCTGCTTGTGAAATTGCTCAGATAATTCCGAAATCTTGAATCAAGGGTAAAGAACCGAGTTTGCGCACCGTTGCATACTTATGAGTCTACAATTTCGTTTATTATCAACCAATTTTCAGTTCCTCTGCGAATTTAGAAGAAGAAACGAAAACATTTGGAACGATATATTTAAGAACACTTCAGAAATTTTTCCAACAAATAAATTTTTGATTTTTTTCTCCATTTATCAACTTCGGCAATGTTTCTGCACATTATTTTGTAACGTGACAATTCTAGTCGTAAATTTATTTCAAAAATACTCCATTCCGGTTTGAAAAACCCATCGGTAATTGGCTGAGTTACTGCAGTTTTCAATAAAATATTAGTTTTTGCAGAACTATTCTTGGTCATTCCAGTTCAGATCTCTCAAAAATTTTACGTAATTGAAGTCTAACAAAAATACCAAACATTCAGAAATATAACCGAAATATAAATCAATGTATTTGCGAAATATTAGAAAAAAAAAATAACAAAATTTTAACAACTATTAATTACAAAAAAAATACTACCAAAAGGTGGAATAAAATATATAGAAATCACTATATTAAAATTCATTAAAACTGCTAAGAACGGTAAAGAACGGAACAAATTTTCTCCACTTTGGTAATTTTGTTTTTTTTTTTTTTTAAATACAAGATTTTCAATTCTAGTATTTTTACCATCAAAAAAATCATTTTTTTTTTCAAGGAATATCTTAAAGAAATCTTCTGAATGTTACCAATGGAAACCCGAGGTGTGGAAGACACAAATGAACGTAGGTGTGGAATAAAAAAAATCTCTTTTTGTAATGTATTATAAAATATGTTTTGTTTCTTTTGTTATCCTTGGTGTAAAACACATTGACATTTTTCAAGGAAACAAATTATGATTAAAATTTGTGTAAGATTGCTTTTCGGAGGTACTCTGATTAATTCATCTATTACTTCGGGCAAAAATATCCCAATAACGAATGTAACAGTTCTTGTATCTTTAAATAGTGCATTTTTGGGAGGTCTTCAATCAGAATGTAGAGCAGCTCTACACCAGACACATATATTAAATACAATTCCCTTTTTAACAAGGGTGTGGTTTAAGGTAGCAACAAGTCAACCGCATGTGGCCATAGTATTTTTCAACTTCTCATTTTTTATACATTATGGCTAAGTAGATTACTCATGTGACACTTCATTCACTATTTTATTGCATTTTGATGTTTCCCCCCGATCCGTTGACATTTTGCACACAGAACACCGACTGTGTGTGTATCGTGCAACGTTGTACAATTAACACAACGTGTTGATGTTGTTTCTGGTGGAAGTTGGATGCTCTTGCCATGGTGTCCTGTTCATTCGAGTATGGCTTTAATAGTAGTTTGTTTTTGTAAATTTATTCAATTTCGATATGAATGAATGTTTGTATCTACATTAGATCAGGGCGAACTATAAATTATGTTAACGTTGAAATTGCAAAGCTGTTGACATTTTTAGATTGTGCCTTTTTAGAATTTTAACAAAAATGTGTTGAATTGTGGAAGCATAATTCAAAATTGACGCTCAATAGAAAGATTTTAAATCTGCAATTTTTCAAAATATGAAACCCTTGAAATGAAAATGAGATGCTATTGTGAAGATGTTGTGCTTGTTAGACTACTATTTAGCGCTTGCTTGGTTACAATCATGCACTACACTTTTTATTTTTTAAACGAATGCTACTTTGGTGAATGAGAAAGCGTATATTCTAATATTTTTAGCGATTGTGAATTCGAATTTTTGCAATAGCGAATATTTAATTATTTCGTTTGCGAATGCAAATGTTGAAATATCTTTAACGAATATTCAAAAACTTATTTTTGTGAAAACCAATAATATATTTCCGCTACAAAGCATTCATATTAACTTTTAATTGAAAGATAATATTTTCGATATTAGATAATTAACTTAAAAATAAATAAAATGCATTGGTTTTTGTAAATGCTAAAACGAATATTGAAAATCGTTACAGCCTTACTTTTAATAGAAATCGGTGGATTTAATGCCTTTTGAAATTGTTATTATATTTTAAACTCTGCTCAACGATCTCCAAAGACGACTTTAAGATTAAATTAAAAAAAAAAATAAATTCCCGTCAATATCTTTTATGACGTGAATTTCTTCATGAACTTCATCTTTATATTAATTTTGAAATGTCAATGTGTTTTACACCAAGGATAACAAAAGAAACAAAACATATTTTATAATACATTACAAAAAGAGATTTTTTTATTCCACACCTACGTTCATTTGTGTCTTCCACACCTTGGGTATCCATTGGTAACATTCAGAAGATTTCTTTAAGATATTCCTTGAAAAACAAATGATTTTTTTGAGCAGTTAACAAAATTAAAATAAAGTATATTAACAAAATATCTTTTGATTAATACATGACATCCTAATGAGCTTAGTCATTAGAAATGGTGGTGTTCGCCTAGCTGATGCCAGGACAAGGAGATATAGAACAAACAGTAAATAAGACAAGTAACAAGAGGCTAACGTCATCTGACTTTATGATAACACCCATTACTCTGTAGCAAACAAGACGGTTTGGGATTGATTTATAAAATGTCTGATTGTTGACATTGTGTGCCAAGCAGTTTTTACGTAAACCTTCCCAGGAGGCCAAACACATTTTGGGCTCTAAGTAAAAGCAATCACTGTCGTACGGAAACGTACGACGTGGCACCCCACGACGGGTTAGGTATCGTACGGTAACGTACGACGTGGCACTCAATGTGATAAGAGAAGAATGTACTACAAATTTTATACTTCTATCTGTATTTGTAAGAAAACTTGAACGCAAACTTTGAATGGGAGCTATATAGAAATCTGAACCGATGTGACCCATTATTAGCATAGGTTTTCTATTTGATATATAAGAGGCTTTCCCATATATGATGGAAATCTGTTAAATATGCGGTCTCTAGAGCGGAAAGAATTAAATCTGGGGAGTCATTTATAAGGGAGCAATATATAAATCTGAACCGATGTGACCCACTTTCGCCATGGATTTTTCTATTTCAAATATTAGCTGATGTGCCGACTTAAAAGAAAATCTTTTAAAATATGTTATTTCTAGAGCGGAAATAATCAGATCGTTGACAAAATTTGTATTGAAACTATAAATATATCTGAACCGATCTGGCCCATTTATACCAGAGCTGTTTCTAGTTGAAATATAAGTTGTTTTGCCAAATTTGAAGAAAATATGTTGAAATATGTGGGTTCTAAATCGGAAAGAGTCAAATCGAAGGAGATATCTGTATGGGAGCTATATATAAATCTGAACCGATGTGGCCTATTTTTAACAGAGCTGTTTCTAGTTAAAATATATGACGTTTTGCCAAATTGGAAGAAAATCTGTTGAAATATGAGGTTTCTAGAGCGAAAAGTGTCAAATCGGAGGAGACATTTGTATGGGAGCTATATATAAATCTGAACCCATAAAACTTCGTTGTGCAAAGTTTCATTTAGTTCTAACAACAATTGCGACCTGTATCGTGATTACAAGGATAGATGGACGGACAGACAGACAGACAGGCGGATGGACATTGCTAAATCGACTTAAAAAGTGATTCTAAGTCGATCGGTATACTTAACAATGTGTCTATCTCGCTTCCTTTTGGGTGTTACAAACAAATGCACAAAGTCATTATACCCTGTGGTATAGGGTATAAAAATATGGAAATAATCGGAAACAATTAATTTACTTGAAAACGAAAGTATTCCTCATAAAACACTCTGATTTAGTGTCTTAAATGGCAGAATGATTCTTTTAATATCTAACAATATGAACTGTGAACAATTTCCAATGAAAGAAACAATTTTAGAATATCTTTATTTACAGAATAAAGTGTATGTACGATCATGCCGTGCTATACGCTAAACAGAAGGCTATAAATCTGCTGAATATCGCTTTCACGTAGAAGCAATCGTTGAGAAACAGTTGCCAACAAATTAGAAAAATTTATTATTTTTTTTTTGCAGGAAAAACTGATAAAAAATTTAATTTGAAATTTTTAATACTAAGCTATATATAATTGGTAATTGGAATAATTACCCAATATGAAATCCGTGGTGTTTAATGTATCTAATAAAAAGTATTTTATTTTATTATAACTAATTCTAATTACAAAAGATGGCAAAGATAAAGTTGACTTAAGATAGAGCGCGCTCGACTTGCTTGTTTCAATTCAAAAAAGGAAGAGAAAGAATTTCAGAGTTTTTGACAATTGAAACAAAAAACTTAGTAAAGCAGTTGTAATGAAATACAACAATATGACAGCTGATTCGGAGTTGTAAAAGACAGGGTGCCACATATATATGGATGATTATAAAAGTTATAGTTGAAAAAGGCATGTTTTGTATACCCTCCACCTCCAGAATGGGGGTATACTAACTTTGTCATTTCGTTTGTACACATTGAAATATCGTCCTGACACCCTATAACGTATATATATATATTCTTGATTGTCATAAAATTCTTATATATTCTTGATCGTCATAAAATTCTAAGACGATCTAGCCATGTCCGTCCGTCTGTTGAAAGCACGCTAGCATCTAAACGAAAGGAGCTAGGACGTCCACATTTTCTATAAATGCGTCTTATAGTCGTAGATCGGTTGGGTTTGAAACGGGCGAAATCGGCCAAAAGGGAAAAAATTTTCCCTCACAAGGACTAAAAATACCCATAATAATCCCTAATATTTTAGCGTATTTAGGCATGTTTTTTGAATATGTCTGTTTATATTTGCTTGATATTTGGTATGTGCATTCTCCTTAAAACAAAAAACTGCACCATAAAGTTATTCTTATTTGTAGGGGGTGAAATGGGATAAAAAAGGGATAAAAATGGTTCACATTAAACGACAACAGCTAGAAACACGAAATGCGGTGTGTACATTCCTCTAATTGAGTAGATACATAATATAAAATTATTTTTTTCAAATTAGTACTTTTAAGGGGTAAAATGGGAATAGAGCGATAAAAATGGTACCAACCAAACGGCTGTACCTAGAATAATGAAATTCGGAGTATTCATTCCTGTGACTGCGTAGACTCGGAGAATAAACTGATTTTTCGAAATTCGTTCTTTTTGGGGTAAAAATAGAAAAAGCTGATAAAAATAGTACCAACCAAAAGACCGCAGCTAGAGTCATGAAATTCGAAGTATAAAGAGTGATTTTTTTGAGGTTAGGATTTTCATGCATTAGTATTTGACAGATCACGTGGGATTTCAGACATGGTGTCAAAGAGAAAGATGCTCAGTATGCTTTGACATTTCATCATGAATCGTCTTACAAACGAACAACGCTTGCAAATTATTGAATTTTATTATCAAAATGCGTGCTCTGTTAAGAAAGTTCATTGCGCGCTTCCATTTTATGGTCAGTTTAATCGACCCACTGAAGCGGCTATTCGGGCTATTGTGACTAAATTTCGCACCAAATTTACATTGTTGGACATTAAACCACCAACACGCTTACGTAGAGTGCGAACTGAAGAAAATATCGCAGCTGTATCGGCCAGTGTTAATGATGACCACCAATTTTCGATTCGTCGCCGTTCGCACCAATTGGGTCTCTGTTACTCAAAAACGTGGAAATGGCAAAATTGGACTAAGCGGATGGACCACCTAAGACGCAGCCGCGGTCAACATTTAAATGAAATTATCTTCAAAAAGTAAATGTCATGGACCAATCTAACGTTTCAAATAAAGAACCGATGAGATTTTGCAAATTTTATGCGTTTTTTTTAAAAAAAAAGTTATCAAGCTCTTAAAAAATCACCCTTTACATTCATTTGACTACGTATACATGAAAAATAAAAGGTTTTTTCCAAATTCGTATTTTTAAGGGATACAATGGGTAGGGGCCAATTGGTATGGTACCAACCAAACGGCTACACCTGGAATAATGAAATTCGGTGTATGCATTCCTCTGGTTGCGTAGACAATTAAAATAAACAGGTTTTTCGAAATTCGTACTTTTTGGGGTTAAAATGAAAAAAGGGGATAAAAATAGTACCTATCAAATGACCGCAGCTAGAGTCATGAAATTCGGAGTATACATTCCTCTTACTGCGTAGACACGGAAAATAGACGAATTTTTCGAAATTCGTACTTTTGGGGGTTAAAATTGAAAAAGGTGATACAAATAGTACCAACCAAATGACCGCATGCAATTCGGAGTATACATTCCTCTGATTGCGTAGAAACGGAAAATAAACGGATTTTTCGAAATTCGTACTTTCAAGGGATACAATGGTACAGAGGGATAAAAATAGTACCAACTAAACGACTACAGCTAGAATGATGAAATTATAATTGCGTAGAAACGTCAATGGGGTAAAAATGGTACCAACCAAATGGTCGCAGCTGGAATTATGGAATTCGGTGTATACATTCCTCTGCCTGCATAGACACACAAAATAAAAAGTTTTTTTTTCAAATTCGTACCTTTTTCTATTACGGCAAAAATTGGTTGAATCATGAAGTTAGGTTATTTTGCATTATGTAGGTCTGTTAATGGCTTTTCAAAATTTGTACTTTTGGAATTAAAATAGAATGGAAATACAACCAACTGTAGCACCCACTGTCTACCAATATTTATGTTATTTAAGCTTTTTGAAAATATAAATATAAGAATATTTATTTTTTGATTTGAAATAAATATTGGTTTGAAATAATTAATATTTTATATATTTTTTTATAAAATTATTTTTTCAATATTTGTATTTGTTTTGGTTTGCCTATATTAAAAAAATTATATTTTCCTGTAATATTACTGCACTTCTACGAAAACCGACAACCTCTGTGGAATGCAATCCATGGTGGAGGGTATATAAAGTTCGGCCCGGCCGAACTTAACGCCGTTTTTACTTGTTTTTCAATATGTTTGATTGTACTTACTTCATATTGGGTATGCCCATAAAAATGGTACATATCATACGACAACAGCTAGAAACACGAAATTCGGAATGTACAAATACAAATATTGAGTATTTGTTTTGGTTTGGCTATATTAAAAAATTGAAAATCGACAGCATCTGTGGAATATAATCCATATTGGAGGGTATTTAAAGTTGGGCCCGGCCGTTGTTACTTGTTTTATTTTCTAATTTCTCTGTTTTAGTGCCAGAAAAACGATATATTCAAAAATTACCCATAATTTGGATGGTAGAACAGAAATATGTGTTCTAAGTATGTTTGAACCAAATCTGTTTTTCCAAACTCAGTTTCAATTCGGAGATGGACTCCTTCTGGTATCGCCCACCCAAGTGGTCAATGTGCCTATGCTGAATTATTAGCAGTGTAGTTTCCACACGGATACCCTGGATCAATTATATTTTGATAGTTGATAATATTTTTCTAATTTTTTTAAGCGCGGCTTCAGATACGAAAATGCTAATAATTTTTGAGTTTTGCCGTTCGATTAAATGTTTGTAGTGTATTGGGCAACAATTACGTCCTGTTGTTTGGTTACAAGAACACGTGAAAGAACTGATTCTAATTTGGTCGGTATACATTTTCATGTAAACATATTTAGTTTGCTAGTAAGAATTTAGTTATTTGCGTAAAACTATTTCTATTTTGTTCGGAATATAAAATTTTTGCATGCAATCGACAATTGCAAATTTTTTCTTCGTTTATGGCCAATTTTTCAATAATTACAAATTCTTTTTTTTTTTCAAATCCACTCCGGTCTAACTCACACCCAATGCATAAACTTCTGAGTCGCCGTATGTATGCACGAGTATATAGATAGATAAGCACGAAGATGAAACCCAAGTCACATGGAACACTACATTTTTAGGAAATGTTTTCAACATTGTTTCCACAGTTGTGTTTGCGCTTAATGTGATTTTAATAGATTCAATTTCGTTAGACATCGGAATGTTTGTGTTCATAAACAAATGATTAAATTACCAGACTTCTGTAATACTCCACGACACTTACTTACATAGTCGTATGTACAGAGCTGTGAGATTTAGTGTGGGTATACGGGCATGCCTCTGGGAATTCATTAAAAAGGCCGTATAATAAAATCTCGGTATATAATTTGTATACACTACAAAAGGAACCTAGATAGACCCATTGTTAATTATACCGATCGATTTAGCAATGTCCGTCTGTCTGTCCATCTATTCTTGTAATCACGATACAGGTCGCAACTGTAGCCAGAACCAAATGAAACTTTGCACAACGAAGTTTTTCGGGACCAGGACGAACGCTGTTTAATTTGAAGAAAATCGGTTCAGATTTAGATATAGCCCCCATACGAATCTCACTCCCGATTTGACTCTTTTCACTCTAGATACCACATATTTTAACAGATTTTCTTCAAAATTGGCAAAACATATTATATTTCAACTAGAAACACCTGTCGTAAAAATGTGATAGATCGGTTCAGATTTATATATAGTGCCCATACAAATTTCGCTCATGATTTGACTTTTTCCGCTCTAGAAATATATATATATTTAAACTAGGAACACATATGGTGAAAATAGTTCATATCGGTTCAGATTTTCGAATATCTTCAAATTGAGCATAAAACGTTATACTTCAATTGGAAGAACATATTGTGTAAGTGGGTCACTTCATTCCATGTTTGGATATAACCCCGATAAAAATATATTTCTCGATTTGACCAATTAGTTCAGGTCATATTAGTCTATGATTAGGAAACGTACAAAAATTTTTCCCGTTTTCACTTTTTACTGAATTGAATTGTATTCGGATAGAAAGTGGAGTATATCATATCGAGCCCTTAGCGCGGAATGATCGCAAGCGCCAAAACACACATTTTGCAGGAGAAGGTTTTTATTGATTATTTTGAAATATTTGCATAAAATGAAATATGTTTAAATGCAAAATGTTTTAATTCCGCCGTACCCAACGAATTATTATTAAAAATTGATCATTTGTTTACATCATACGGTACTTTTGGCGCTTGTGATACAAATATTGTACTGAAAAAACTGTGGCGCTTACGATATAAGTTTTTTTCGATTAAACCTCCAAATTTTAGTAAAAACACACTTTTTATTATAAAAAATGTATTAAAACAAAATAATAAAATAGATAACAATACTTTTATAAAGGGAAAATGAACAGTAAAGTAATTCAAACCGATAATAAAAAACAATTTAGACACATTTGAATTCCTATGTATAATTTCATATAAAAGTTTTTAGGTGATATCGATATTGAATTTTTCTTTGAACGAATAATTAAATTAATATTCATTTCATCCACCCTACTATCTGCAAAATATCCATATTTAAATTTTGCGCAAAATCACACTTTTTCAAACAATTAAATTTTATTTTAACATTTGGCGGTAGAAATGCTGTAAAAAATGAATTCCAGTCCTTAAAATCTAAATGATTTAGTAAAATACTTGTATAACACTTCGGTATCGTGCGGGAATTTGTAATTATGGTCGGCCACTCTGAAGGGGCCCAAATTATTCTTCCTTTACAAAATTATTCAATTGTATAGTGTTTAGAATCAACTGGCATCATTGTATGACCGGAAAGCAAAAATGTTATGTTAACATTCTTAACGAAATCTGATGTTTTTATACCCTCCACCTCCATGATGGGGGTATACTAACTTTGTCATTCCGTTTGTAACACCTTGAAATATCGACCTGAGACCCTATAAAGTATATATATTCTTGGTCGTCATAAAATTTTAAGACGATCTGGCCATGTCCGTCCATCCGTCCGTCTGTTGAAAGCACGCTAGCAATTAAACGAAAGAAGCTAGGACGTTTGGTGTATACATTTCTCTGACTGCGTAGACACGCAAAATAAACGGGTTTTTTCGAAATTCGTACTTTTTGGGGTTAAAATGGTAAAAGGGGATACAAATAGTTCCAAACTTAACGGCTACAGCTAGAATGATGAAATTCGGTTTGTACATCCCCCTAATTGCGTAGACACGTAAAATAAAGAGATTTTATAAAGTCGTACTCTTAAGGGGGTAAAATACGTAAAGGGGGATAAAAATGGTACCAACCAAATGACCTATGATAGAATCATGGAATTCGGTGTATACATTGCTCTGCAAAATAAAAAGTTGGTTGAATTATTATTTTGCACTATGCACGTGAGATAATGGATTTTTATAATTTGTATATTAAAATATAATGGAAATACAACCAACTGTAGAATCCACTAACAATATTTATGGTATGTAAGCTTTTTTGAAAATATAAATATAAGAACATTTATTCTTTAAATTTACTTGAAGTATTACTTCGTTATATAGTGTAAACGTGTTGGTAGCCTTGTCTTATAAGCGTGGTTTGAAATAATAAACATATTATATCTATTTATAAAATTATTTTTTCTATTTTTTTATTTGTTTTGGCTTGGCTATATTAAAAAATTATAATTTCCTGTAATATTACTACACTTCTACGAAAATCGAAAGCCTCTGTGGAATGCAATCCATGGTGGAGGGTATATAAAGTTCGGTCCGGCCAAACTTAACGCCGTTTTTACTTATTTACTTCTAACTCTATAGAATTGTGGGCAATGTGCCCATTTTTATCACTATTTTAAGCTAAATATTATGTTTCTTTTGTCAAATTTACCACTATTTGAATTAAATAAATGTTAACGTTTACCCACAATAATAGGGAAATGATACCAAAACCATATATATATTATTTGGCTTAATATACGAATAGTCCAAGAAGTATATTAAATTATTGTATATAAGGAACAAATCATACAAAAAGGCTTTGTGTTCTCCAAAAAGACAATAATTTGGAGCTACTTTCAGTTCTTGTGGGTAAACTTTTTTCTTCTGGATCGATAAAAATATATAAACTTCGAACCTCTTAGCTTAGTTCGTTCGTAACCTATCGTACTTTCAACCAACAGACGAACACTTCATTCTATGGCCGAGGGTATAAAAATACACTTATTATTGCATCAATATATTGATAGACCTATCTAAAACATTTATAAATACCTCTTACATTATCTGACAGTTTTTACCTAAATTCATAAACTGTCGCTTACGATAAAATTGCTTTCTTTGAAAATGTGAGCATCGACTTAAATAAATAAATCTTTGCCCCATTTTTTATATAAAAATTTTTTTTTGAAAATTTTTATTTATGTATCAGCCCATAACATTTTAAATTCAACAATAAAAAATATTTTCAGAAAATGTCGCTTACGATAATTCCGTGCTAAGGGCTCGATATAGTCGGCCCCGTCCGACTTTAGTCTTTCCTTACTTGTTAATATCCTATTAGTTGTCTTAATACTAATATTTTTCTTTTATTTTTCTTCATTTTCCTTTCAGGTAAGAAATATAATCAAAATTCAGAATAGTAGAGCCCAATTTATGGTAAGTACTGTGATCTTAATCTCAATGTCAAGCAAGAAAATCAAACTTGGTGTGATCCAAACTAGAGATGGGCGCGACTCACGTGATTCACGCGTGATCGTGAGCAAAATTTATTTTACTCACGTGAGCGTGCGTGAACGTGAGTAACGAAAAAATTTTCGTGCGTGAACGTGCTTGATTCAATTTTTTCCCTTCGTGAGCGTGCCTGAACGTGAGCCGATAATCACTCACGCGCACATCTCTAATACAAACAAATATACATGTAGCGGTGTTTTGGAACGCACTCTTATGGTGAATCGGTGAGTTAGACTCAGTTTTCGATAGCAGGATAGCAATAATGGTATCCAATTAGCTTCAAGAAAAAACGGGATACAAACTAATTACAGACAAAAGTGTTTAACTTATGTTTCGAACGAAGTGATAACTAACCCATTTTGTCTGTAGTCAGCAATATTACGACGTAGTATGATCTTAGCCGGAATCTCAAATTTTGTGTGTATTGAAGCATGTCAATTCATAAAATCAACAACCTTCACAACACAATCATTTTTTTCTGGCATGAAAAAGCCCTCAAAAATCAAAAGAAAATATATTTTGTAATAGCTAACTTACTAACATTTTGCTCTTCAGTGAAATTATACCCTTGTAGCCATAATTGCTATTAATTGAACATATAAACGGTTGTGGTCGGGTTTATATTTCTATAATGAGAGTAAAAATATTATAGGTAGCTTCGAAAAATTTGGAATTTTATTAAAAAGTAAAAATAATTATCCATACAGTAGTTTAAAATTATCCACTCAACAAATGTTGTTCATGGCCCTTCGGAATATTTTTGTTGAGTAGTTCTTTTACTCTGACAAAAATATGCAAAAATATTTATTCCCATTCCCTAAAAAGTCAAATTGGTAGCGACATTTGTATAGGCGACATCACATTTTTATGGAAGAACACCAGTTAAAATATGTTGTAAATAGAGCGGAAAAAGAAAAATCGAGACCGAAAGTTGTATGGGAGCTATATCTAAATCCAAACGGACTTGATACATTTTCACCGTAGATAGTAGCGGAAAAAGTAGAAGTAAAATTGCGTTAAGATCGGCCTAGGGTGTCCAAAACCGTAACCGGTTAATCAGTTTCGTCGGCCGGTTTTTGTAAAATGACCATTTTCGGCTTACTGAGAAAAACGGGTTTTTGGTAAGTAAGTGAACACTGCACCAATAAAAAACTTCTGCACAGAAACACAACAACTTCAAGTAAATAATGACACATATATCAGTGCAGCATTTGACACACGACAGGATTTGTGCCAAAGGCTGATGGCTAGACAGCACACTGGTCCCAAATCTATTTTTTATGGCATAAATTCGAAAAATAAAGATACAATCTCGTAATTTTGCACACTTGCTAGACATAACATACTTTAAAAATAAAATTGGGCCGATCGGACCACGCCCACTACCACCTCCCATATAAACTCAATATATAACCAACATAATTATCACCCTGTATTAGTACAGGGTGACCAAAAACAAAATTTTATGAATGCTTAAAGTAATGAAACTTATTTCGCTTTGACGAACAATGTTTTTCTGAACATTATTACAAATGCAAAATATAGCATACAAATATTCTACTTGACACTGCAATTTAAATAATTATTTCAGGAAATAATATAAAATGTCTACATATGTACAGAAAAGTTAATGAATTTATATACCATTTTAAAGGTACATACAATATCTTTAAAATGAGATGTTGATGTGTCTCATACACAAATCTGATTCAGAGATATGATCAAATATGTGTACTATGGCGAATCGAAATTGTGCTGAAATAAAGTGGCAATTGTAGCAGTTTGCCGAAAAATGCCGACGAGATATTAATTCTGCCATAAACTACACACTAAGACTAACACTTTCACATTTACACTTTGAGTCAAGTTGAGTCCTACATATAACTTTTGGTCCACGACATTTATAGGTTATGCTCACTACGAATCACAAAATTACAACACTTAAGAAAACTGACAAAACAACAGTAATCACAAAATGTTAAATATAATTTTTCAACTACTTCAATTTCAATAATATAGTCACTTCATTATTTTCAAAAATGTGTTCTTATTATTATTAGGTAGGCACAATTTCCCTCAAGCCCGATTTTCCCCATTTGCAATTTCTTGATTACATCTACAACCTAAATGTCTGTACCATTTTGATAGAAAAAGTTATAATATTAAATATACAATATATTTCAGAGTGGATTGTACATACCTAATATCATGATTTTAGCTACAGCCGTTTTATTGGTACCAGTTGCACTCCTTTTCGTACCTCTTATTTTCCGCGTCTACGTAGACTGAATGTCATGATTCTAGCTACAACCGTTTGATTGTAGCCAAATTTAATTCCATTTAAATCCTGATGCTACTAATATCGGAAGATCTCTTTATTATTCACGTCACCGCAGTCAGAGAAGTGTACACACCGAATTTCATTATTGTAGCTTCAGTCGTTTGGTTGGTACCATTTTTATCCCCATTCACCCCATTTTACGCCTAAAAGTAAAAATTTCGACAAAATCCTTTTTATTTCTCATCTTCACAGTCACAGATGAATGTATACACCAAATTTCATGATTTCAACTTCAGCGGTTTGGTTGGTACCATTTTTATCCCTCTTTTCCAACTGTTTCCCTTAAACGTACGAATTTTGAAATTATTTCCATAAGACACATTTACGGAAATTTTAGTTTCGTTCGGCAGACAGACGGACATGGCTGCATCGTCTTAGAATTTTACCACGACCCAGAATATATATACTTTATGCGGTCTCCGATGAATATTTCAAGGTTTTACAAACGGAATGACATGAATGACGTATATTCGTTCCAAAATCTATTCTAAATGCGTAGATGCATTTTTCTAGACGACTTAATGTACATGGATATTTAGAATATCTCTGGTAGTTCGTCATTCATCGAATCGAATTCATTCATCGATCAGCGACAAATAAAGGGTGATTTTTTAAAAGCTATAGGAAAGTTTTTCAAAAAAAAAAAACACATAAAATTCAGAAAAATGCATGAAATCTTTATTTGAATCGATAGTACGGTCCATATAATTTAATGTTTGAAGAATATTTCATGCAAATGTTGACCTTGACTGCGCCTCAAATGGTCCGTCCGCTTAGTCCAATTCTGGCATTTCCACGTTTTTGAGTAACAGAGGCCCAATTACTGCGAACGGCGACGAATCGATAATTAATGGTCATCATTCGCACTGGCCGATACAGCTGCGATATTTTCTTCAGTTCGCACTCTACGTAAGCGTGTTGCTGGTTTAATGTCCAACAATGTAAATTTGGTGCGAAATTTAGTCACAATAGCCAGAATAGCCGCTTCAGTGGGTCGATTAAACTGACTATAAAATGGAAGCGCGCAATGAACTTTCTTAACAGAGCACGCATTTTGATAATAAAATTCAATAATTTGCAAGCGTTGTTCGTTTGTAAGACGATTCATGGGTAAATTATAGACCAGTGAAACAAAACACGAAACGTGCGTCAGCTGTTTAAACCAGTGTTGCCAATAGATAAATAAAAAATCACCCTATATATTTCTAATTTGGTCACCATTTGCCCATTCTATGGAACTCAATTGCCGATCTATTTGCATTTATCGACATCTATATAAAATATAATTCTATTAAGTATTAAATCTATTAATGTGTTTTTGACCATCGTTGCATCCCAACTTTTAACAATTTCAATGTATTTTGTTTTTGTCGCTGTTGCTTCATATTCATGCTTCATTGTTTTTTGGGACTTGGTTTATTTTTAAATTCATTAAAAGTCTGACTGTGTAAATTTGATTTATCTCAGTGATGCAAACAGACACATCCTAATGGCCAAAATGGAAATACGAACCGACTTCATCAAAAGCAAATCCTTCGAAATATTATTCTTTTTTGTTGTTGGCTAACCCACATATGCGAAATTTTAGCTTTGTGATAATGTATATATATATATATGGTCAACAAACACTCATCATCCAAACATACATACGTAATTCTCGCTAACGAAAGATATGTATGTGCGTCGTACAATGAAAGGTTAACATGTCTTTGTATTTCATCTAGCGCAGCAGTTTTTGTTTCGTCTGCTTTCTTTTTATATAAATTTATTTTTGGTAATATTTTTCTGTCATATTCATATCTTCAATTCCGGCTCATCGCAGCTCTACCGTTTTTTCTCTTCTCTTTGCCGTACATTCATCTCTGTATGCCCCGTCCTTGGGGTTTTTTTCCCCCGAGGATGAGTTGTTAAAGCTTTGGATGGATTTTACTTGAAATGACGGATCTTTTCTGTTAAGATTTGGGCAAACACTTGGGGATGCCTCTGTTGTTATATTATCCTTGTTTGCCGGCAAACCGAAAGTCAAACACATGCATAGCATAAATACACACACACATATAACACGCTGGGCTAGGGGAAAACGAGCAACACCATTAGACACTCAAAATTTTGATGCGTAAATTTCGTTTAGTAGACCCAAACCAAATTTCATTATTCAGTCGCCGGAAAATATGCATGGCACGGTGGTGGCACGGTGGTGGCACAGTGTTTCTAAAAAGCGTCTGCGTGGTATTTTATAGAAGCAATTCGTCCCCTCAATATGTAACAGTAGCCTACATTTTTTTCAAAACAGAAGTTTATTCAAAACTCAATTCCGCGGATGGAAAATGACGTTCCCAATATTTTTGTAGGACGAAAGTTGGCGAAATAGGCCAAGAGGAAGAAATCCTTGAAAAGGACTGAAAATACCCTCTAATATTTGGACATTTAAGCATTTTTTTTAATTTCTGCTTTATATGCACGTGAAATTTGATATAGTGTGAAAACACCAAAAGTAAATAAAATATTTACAACTATAAGACGTATTCTGGGAAAATTGGACGTCCTAGCTCCTTTCGTTTAGATGCTAGCGTGATTTCAACAGACGGACGGACATGGCTAGATCGTCTTAGGATTTAATAACGATCAAGATAATATATAATATATAGGTTCACAGGTCGATATTTCAATGTGTTACAAATGGAATGATAAACTTAGTATAATAAAACTGGTACCAAGTATACGACTATACCTAGAATCATTGAAATGAGGTGTGTCATGCCACAATCGATCTTCAATATTAGTAATTATACCCTACACCACTTCGTGGAATAGGGTATTATAAGTAAATTGTCCGCCAAATGTTGGTAACACCAAGAAATATTCGAGGTAGACCCGATTTATCAACGTCTGTCTGTCCGTCCGTCCTTATGTCCGTCTGCTGCCCATCTAAGCTTGTTCGCACTCTAAAGGTCGCCAATGTTGTCCAATTGCCATGAAATTTGACAGAAGTATTTTTTTCAGCCCAAGGACGATAGGTATTGAACTTGGAGGAATTCGGTTCTGATTTGCATATAGGCTCCATACAAATATCGCTCCAATTTACGTTTTGATATAGTCCCCGTACAAAACTATCTCCGCTTTACACTATTACTGCCCTAAAATGGAAATTTTAAATCGGATCTTTATCAAATTTCCCACACCATTCTACCTTTAGACTAGAAACACCTATTTTGAGAACCAGGTATGTATAGGCCCATGTTTTGGTATAGCCCCAATACAAATGGTTCCCAGTTTACACTATTATCGCTCTAGAACCGACATCTTACATTGGATCTTGATAATATTATGCCTATACATGGGTCCATGTTTTGGTATAACCCCCATACAAATGGGCCCCGTTTGCACTATTACCGTTGTAGAACCAACGCCTTACATCGGATCTTGATCAAAGTTTGCAGATATATTATATATTATTTATATTTCAACTAGGAATACCCACTGAGAATGAGAACTATAGGTCCATGCTATACTACAACCCCTTAGTGTTGTTATAGACCCTCTACAAATCTTATTACCGCTGTAAAATCTGCATTTGTCATCGGATCTTGGTTACATTTTCCAGATCATGTTATATTTACTCTCGGAATACCTACAGGAAACTTGGACCATATGGGTTAATGTTTTCAAAAACAACTGTCCCACAAATATTCATTATTATCGCCTTAAAACCTTCATATTACATCGGATCTGGAACAAATTTTCCATATCATATATTATTTCACACCGGAACACTTACTGATGGAGTGGACCATGGGTCCCTGCTTTTGATGTAGACCCAATAGGCCTCAGATACGATTTTAGATGTATTTTCTACATCACGTTATATTTAAGATAGGAACACTTACAGCAAAAGTGGAGCATGAGACAAAGATATCCAGCAAGAATAGAGCACTCATAGAAGAGAAAAATATTCGGAAGTAGTGAAAATTGGGATCTTCACCAATGAATTTAACATGGAGTTGTCATAGGAGGGATGTCCTTTATTTTGAAAGTCTTAAAAGCTATTTTAGAGTAGTTGCAAAGGAACCACTTTTTCACAACTTTTCATTTCTGTTTTAAAGAATCCGCCGCTACCGGGGGACCTTCTGGTTGTATTCTACCCATCTATCCTCTGATGTGAGTACTGAATACCTAAAGCAAACCAAACAATTTTGTTCGTTAGAACTGACAATAGGAAACTTAACAAAATATGTATTTAGCATGAATTAATATATAACGCAAATTAATATTAAATTGAATTAGCATTAAATAAATTAACACTACTTAATTTTACTGATATTATGTATTAATAATATTTAAAAAATGAAATATTTGATATACATACATTAATAAAGCAATAAATTTTTATTTTTAAGTAAACATTTTTAAGATGATAAAATTATACAAAATTAAACATTGTTTATTTATAAAAGTAATAATAAAAAAAAAAACAAAAAAGTTTTTTTCCGAGCCACGATTCGAACCCGAGACCTTCTGTGTGCAAAGCGGACAAATTACATCTGTGACACCATACTAAAAATGCGTTCCCATTCACTTGTGAGAATGCTATTTGCGAGAAAATGCACTTTTGAATTTTGAGGTGCGATTAAAATGTGCTTCGTACGGAAGAACTTATATTTTTATACCCTACACCACAGGGTATAATGACTTTGTTCATTTGTTTGTAACATCCATAAGGAAACGAGATAGACCCATCGTTTATTATACCGATCAACTTAGAATCACTTTTTGAGTCGATTTAGCGATGTCTGTCCGTTTGTCCATCTTGTTGTTAGAACTGAATGAAACTTTTCATAACGAAGTTTTATAGAATAAGGACGAACGCCATTTAATTTGAAGAAAATCGGTTCAGATTTAGATATAGGTCCCATACACATTTTGCTCCTGATTTCACTCTTTCCGCTCTAGAAACCACATATATCAACAGATTTTCTTCCAATTTGACACATTCCCATATATTCGAACCAGAAACAGCTCTGGTAAAAATAGGCCAGATCGGTTCATATTTATATATAGTTCCCATGCAAATGTCTCATCCGATTTGACTCTTTCCGTTCTAGAAACCACATATGTTAACAGATTTTCTTCTAATTCGGCACATCAGCTAATATTTCAAATAGAAACATATATGGCGAATGTGGGTCACATCGGTTCAGATCTATATATATAGCTCCTATAGAAGTGTCTCCCCGATTTGATTGTTTACGCTTTAGAAGTCACATATTTTAACGGAATTCTTTTAATTCGGCACATCAGCTAATATTTCAAATAGAAACATATATGGCGAATGTGGGACACATCGGTTTAGATTTATATATTCTCCATCCCATATAAATGACTCCCCTGATTTGATTCTTTTCGCTCTAGAAACTACATATTTAACAGATTTCCATCAAATTTGGGAAAGCGTCTTATATTTCAACTTGAAAACCTATGCTAAAAATGGGTCAGATCCATACAGATAGAGGTATTAAATTTGTAGCATATTCCCTTCTTATAGCTGTATCGTATATGACCGTAGCAAATGTAACGACCTTTCGATACCCTACACAGGGTACAATGACTAAGTGCCCGACTTTAACCTTCCTTACTTGATTTTGCTGGGTATTGCCACCGTTCATTATCAATTACTGCTTTGTGGTGACTTTTTTGGACTTAGCCTTGATAACCATAAATTTGATTTGATTTATCCAGGCTAAGTCTAATATTTTTATACCCTACACCACTTCGTGGTCTAGGGTATTATAAGTTAGTTTTCCGCCAAATGTTTGTAACACCAAGAAATAATTGAGCTAGACCCACCTTTAAGTATACGGATCGGCTTAGAATCGCCAGCTGAGTCGATTTAACGATGTCTGTCTGTCCGTCCGTCTGTCCGTCTGTCCGTCTGTCCGTCTGTCCGTCTGTCCGTCTGTCCGTCTGCTGTCCATCTAAGCTTGTTCGCACTCTACAGGTCGCAATTGTTGTCCGATTGTCATGAAACTTGGCAGAAGTTATTTTCTCTGGCCAAGGACCATCGGTATTGAATTTGGAGGAAATCGGTTCAGATTTAGATATAGCCCCCATACAAATGTCGGTCCCGATTTAACATTTTCCGCTCTAGAAACCACATATTGTACCCGATTTTCTTTAAAATTTGCACAACATCTTATAATCCAACTAGAAACACCTATGCAAAAATTGGGTAAGATCGGTTCAGATTTAGATATAGCCCCCATACAAATGTCGCTCCCTATTTCACTTTTTCCGCTTTAGAAATCACATATTGTACCCGATTTTCTTTAAAATTGGCACAACGTCTTATAATCCAACTAGAAAGACCTATGCAAAAATTGGGTAAGATCGGTTCAGATTTAGATATAGCCCCCATACAAATGTCGCTCCCGATTTGACATTTTCCGTTCTAGAAACGACATATTGTACCCGGTTTTCTTTAAATTTTGCAGAACATCTTATAATCGAACTAGAAACACGTATGCAAAAATTGGGTAAGATCGGTTCAGATTTAGATATAGCCCCCATACAAATGTCGCTCCCTATTTCACTTTTTCCGCTTTAGAAATCACATATTGTACCCGATTTTCTTTAAAATTGGCACAACGTCTTATAATCCAACTAGAAAGACCTATGCAAAAATTGGGTAAGATCGGTTCAGATTTAGATATAGCCCCCATACAAATGTCGCTCCCGATTTGACATTTTCCGTTCTAGAAACGACATATTGTACCCGGTTTTCTTTAAATTTTGCAGAACATCTTATAATCGAACTAGAAACACGTATGCAAAAATTGGGTAAGATCGGTTCAGATTTAGATATAGCCCCCATACAAATGTGGCTCCCGATTTGACATTTTCCGTTCTAGAAACGACATATTGTACCCGGTTTTCTTTAAATTTTGCAGAACATCTTATAATCGAACTAGAAACACGTATGCAAAAATTGGGTAAGATCGGTTCAGATTTAGATATAGCCCCCATACAAATGTCGCTCCCTATTTCACTTTTTCCGCTTTAGAAACCACATATTGTACCCGATTTTCTTTAAAATTTGCACAACATCTTATAATCCAACTAGAAACACCTATGCAAAAATTGGGTAAGATCGGTTCAGATTTAGATATAGCCCCCTAACAAATGTCGCTCCCTATTTCACTTTTTCCGCTTTAGAAACCACATATTGTACCCGATTTTCTTTAAAATTGGCACAACATCTTATAATCCAACTAGAAACACCTATGTAAAAATTGGGTAAGATCGGTTCAGATTTAGATGTAGCCCCCATACAAATGTCGCTCCGATTTGACATTTTCCGTTCTAGAAACGACATATTGTACCCGGTTTTCTTTAAATTTTGCAGAACATCTTATAATCCAACTAGAAACACCTATGCAAAAATTATGTAAGATCGGTTCAGATTTAGATATAGCCCCATACAAATGTCGCTCCCGATTTGACATTTTCCGCTCTTGAAACGACATATTTTACCCGATTTTCTTTAAATTTTGCAGAACATCTTATAATCGAACTAGAAACACGTATGCAAAAATTGGGTAAGATCGGTTCAGATTTAGATATAGCCCCCATACAAATGTCGCTCCCGATTTGACATTTTCCGCTCTAGAAACGACATATTGTACCCGATTTTCTTTAAAATTGGCACAACATCTTATAATCCAACTAGAAACACCTATGCAAAAATTGGGTAAGATCGGTTCAGATTTAGATGTAGCCCCCATACAAATGTCGCTCCGATTTGACATTTTCCGTTCTAGAAACGACATATTGTACCCGGTTTTCTTTAAATTTTGCAGAACATCTTATAATCCAACTAGAAACACCTATGCAAAAATTGGGTAAGATCGGTTCAGATTTAGATATAGCCCCATACAAATGTCGCTCCCGATTTGACATTTTCCGCTCTAGAAACGACATATTTTACCCGATTTTCTTTAAATTTTGCAGAACATCTTATAATCCAACTAGAAACACATATGCAAAACTTGGGTTAGATCGGTTCAGATTCAGATATAGCCCCCATACAAATGTCGCCCCCGATTTGACATTTTCCGCTCTAGAAACCACATATTGTACCCGATTTTCTTTAAAATTGGCACAACATTTTATGATCGAACTAGAAGCACCTATGCTGAAAGTGGGTATGATCGGTTCAGATTTAGATATAGCCTCCATACAAATGTCGCTCCCGATTTGACTTTTTCCGCTCTAAAATGCACATATTGTACCCGTTTTTCTTTAAAATTGGCACAACATCTTATAATCCAACTAAAAAACAAATGTTGAAAGTGGGTAAGATCGGTTCAGATTTATATATAGCCCCAATGTTGCTCCCGAATGTTTAACCGATTTTGGCCAAATTTTACACATTATATTTCACCAATAAACAGTCGTGGTGAAAGCGCGTCACGTCGATCCTGGTTTCAATATACCCCCATGCAAATGTCCTTTCCGATTTAACATTTTTTGCCAAACACATACATTTACAGGATGCAAAAATCCTTCCCGATTTCAATTTTTTACCGAATTGAATTGCAATGAGAATTGTTTGGGTGATGCCCATATGTCCACACTTTGGTATGACTTTGGTATACTACTGTATAATTGTATTTGTCTGTCGGACAATTACCATATTATTTACCATATTCGTTAAATTTGACTAAAGATGAATTTATAGCATATAAATTATATTCATATAATTTATATAATTTGTATGAACTACATAAAATTGCTCCAATGAAATACCTGGGTTTAGTAATCAAAGCGAGGTACATACGCAGGGAGTGGTGTAGGGTATTATATAGTCGGCCCCGCCCGACTTTAGCCTTTCCTTACTTGTTATACCCTACACCACTTCGTGGTCTAGGGTATTATAAGTTAGTTTCGCGCCAAATGTTTGTAACTCCAAGAAATAATCGAGCTAGACCCACCTTAAAGTATACCGATCGGCTTAGAATCACCAGCTGAGTCGATTTAACGATGTCTGTCTGTCCGTCCGTCCGTCCGTCCGTCCGTCCGTCCGTCTGTCCGTCTGTCCGTCTGCTGTCCATCTAAGCTTGTTCGCACTCTACAGGTCGCAATTGTTGTCCGATTGTCATGAAACTTGGCAGAATTTATTTTTTCTGGACAAGGACCATCGGTATTGAATTTGGAGGAAATCGGTTCAGATTTAGATATAGCCCCCATACAAATGTCGCTCCCGATTTGACATTTTCCGCTCTAGAAACCACATCTTGTACCCGATTTTCTTTAAATTTGGCACAACATCTTATAATCCAACTAGAAAGACCAGTGCAGAAATTGGGTAAGATCGGTTCAGATTTAGATATAGCCCCCATACAAATGTCGCTCCCGATTTGACATTTTCCGCTCTAGAAACGACATATTGTACCCGATTTTCTTTAATTTTTGCAGAACATCTTTTAATCCAACTAGAAACACGTATGCAAAAATTGGGTAAGATCGGTTCAGATTTAGATATAGCCCCCATACAAATGTCGCTCCCGATTTGACATTTTCCGCTCTAGAAACGACATATTGTACCCGATTTTCTTTACATTTTGCAGAACATCTTTTAATCCAACTAGAAACAAGTATGCAAAAATTGGGTAAGATCGGTTCAGATTTAGATATAGCCCCCATACAAATGTCGCTCCCGATTTGACATTTTCCGCTATAGAAACGACATATTGTACCCGAATTTCTTTAAATTTTGCAGAACATCTTATAATCCAACTAGAAACACGTATGCAAAAATTGGGTAAGATCGCTTCAGATTTAGATACAGCCCCCATACAAATGTCGCTCCCGATTTCGCTTTCTCCGCTTTAGAATCCACATATTGTACCCGATTTTTTTTTAAATTGGCACAACATCTTATAATCCAACTAAAAACCTATGGTGAAAGTGGGTAAGATCGGTTCAGATTTAGATATAGCCCTCATATATTTCAACTAAGAAGACATATTATGAAAGTCAAATATATGGGTCCATATTTTGGTATAACCCCCATACAAATTGGGCCCCCATTCCACTCTATTACATCTCTAGAACCCACATCGTACATTAAATCTCGATATAATTTTTTATATCATGTCAAATTTCAACTAAGAATACCTACTTTGAAAGTGATCTATATGGAACCTCTTTTTAATGTAGAGCACTTGCAAATGGCCCCATTTTAATTTTTACCCCTCAAGAACGCAAATTTTACATCGGATTTTTTTTTTCAAATTTTGCAGATTATATTATATTTCAGAATACAAAGTCAAATATATGTGTCCACATTTTGGAATAACCCAATAACCCATTCTACTCTAATACAGCTCTACAAACTACGTCTTACATCGCATCATGATATATTTCAAATATGAATACCTACAGTGAATGAGAAAAATATAGGCCCATGTTTTGAGCCGGTGTTGTTATAGGCCTCCTTTCAAATGTCGGTCCGATTTATCCTATTACTACTGTATAATTTGTATTTGTCTGCCGGAAAATTGGATCAATTATTTACCATATTCGTTAAATATGACTAAAGATGAATTTATACTGTATAATTTATATGAACTACATAAAATTGCTCCCATGAAACACCTGGGTTTAGTAATAAAAGCGATGTATATACGCAGGGAGTGGTGTAGGGTATTATATAGTCGGCCCCGCCCGACTTTAGCCTTTCCTTACTTGTTTTCTTTACAAAATTTGATTTAGTTTGTATTTTTGTGGCCTGTAATCAATATTTGATTTGAACTGGGATATTGTCCTGGCTCAAGACAATTTTGCATCTATATTTAATAGAATGTGCTTCTCGTTCGTTTGTAGGAATCATTTCCTTAAATAGGCCGGATTTGATGTTGAAAATTCGCCGCTTCTTTACGTTTTCCTGTCCCGTCCTCAGATCCCGGGAAATGGAAAAAATAATTTCCGTTTCCCGGTAAATAAAAAGTACGGGAAAATGGAGAGAGATCATGTTCGCAGCTATACAATTGTTGCAAATAATCATATTTTTATTTGCACTGGTTCAAAGTTTTGTTGTGATAAGACAAAAAAAAATTAGCCTGTAATTTGATCGCAGAAATAAATGGACAGACGGACATGGCTACATCAATTCAGAGAGTGATTCTATCTGTATAATATCGGTATAATAAACTATGTGCCTAGTACACGAATCTTGCAATTTAAAAAGTCTTTTAAGGCCGAAGAAAACCTAATAGATCCACAGTTGCTGCTAGAATCATAAAATGTAGTGCGCATTTTCCTCCAACTTCGTTGAAGCGCAGCTAAAGGGAGTCTTAAAAATTTTGTGACAAAAGGTACCACCAAAGAACTATTGTCAATACTTGAAATATTTAAATATGACGTGATGTGCTAAAGTTTAACAATATCTGTTAGTATGTGTGGTTTCTAGAGCGGAAAAGTCAAATCGGCAAGGATATTTGATTTGGCGTTATATCAGAACATGGATCGATACATAGAAATAGTGAACGGAAATGGAAATATTGACACGATTTTATTTGCTTAGGTGTTTACCAGATGATTTGCAAAATATGGGGGCCTACTGGATGACCCTCCAAAATTGGTCACCTCGGCCTTCGTAATTGTTGGCAAGTCCTTATACATTCAGCTAACCTATCTACATAAGCTGGGACCTAAGACAGGATATCAGAGGTCATGGTTTATTTACCAAACACTTCCTGCTATTATAGACGTCATTACGTCTCTATGGACTGCCGAAGAAAACACATCCGTATGTTCAAAAGCTATTTATAACACGTTGATCTCAGAAGAATTTTTTTTGCATTCTAATCCTTGGAGAACAATCAGCTAATAGAGATTTTCTATATCTATATACGGCTACATCCTTTATTTTCTCAAGCCCAAAAAATGGCAAAGCTTACGCCGTCTGACACGTTGCAAACAAACTCGGAACTCGGTGAAGTAACAACAACAACAGAAAAAACACAGAATATTTAACATGGCTCAAATTGATTAAAGTCGGTAAAAGGTGCGAGTGCCAAATTATATATGTGTAATACAATTTGTATAGAAAAAATCGCAGGAACTTTTTGTTTATACGAATTGGGTGGGTGAAAGTGAAATTTATTAAATATCCCGTGTATATCCTTCAGAGCATTACAACATATTATGTATTTCGCTTTCACATGCATAATAAATAAGCTGGGAAGGCGTACTCGTGCGATGACTTTTTATTCAATTTTCCCTTTTAAGACTTTAAGTAACTTATGAAAATTATAGCGATGGTGACGTTGGTGTGGCGGCAGGCAGCAGGCTGCAGGAGAGCCAGCAAAGGTAGAAGAGAATACAACCACTGAAACTCATTCCCGGCAGCCTTGAGCGGCCCACAAAATTATGATTACATTTAAACGTGTAGCACACAATGATGGCTGTGTGCGGAAACCATTAAAAGACAATTATGCACGCCGTCTCCCACACACACACACTTAAACATTGGATGTTGAGCATGGCGGACATGGATATGACGATAGCTATGGCGAGCTATGGCGTTGGCCATTATAATGTATCACTGGCTGGCTCACAAGCCAAAAATAAAACAAAAGCCATTATCATGGTAGCATTAATTCACTCACCCAATAACAAAACTGACTGACAGTCTGTCTGACGTACTGGAAAGAACTTAACGAATTGGCCGAGACCACTAAAGATACAAAGATACAAATAACGAGGGACGAACTGAAAATGTCCAACGTATTAAAGTGAGAAATAAAACTGAATAATGCATTCTAGGTAGAGTTTTTGTTGAGTTTTTAGACTCACCCATTTACTGCTAGATGACCCTCGTGGAGCCTCATATATAGCTACCTGACCGATTAAGTTTCGAATATTCTCATTTTATAGGAGAGAATATTTTCTTTAATTTCAAAATTCTCACACCTTCACTCATGCGACATTATTAAAAAATAATTATTTAAAGATTAAAAAATACAAATATAAAACTTTTTAATTGGAACAGCAAAGCAACCATATAATTCAGAAAGGGCATGTTGAGTATATCATTTTTGTAGAATAAACTTATAGTCCAGCTGCCAGCAGTATGAGTTTCTTTCTACAGTGGAACAAAGTTTTATTTTTTTGGTAGAAGGGAGCATAATATTAAGTGAAAAAATGATGTAAGTTAATGCTTGAGAGAATTCTTATTGACAGAACTATATTGTGGAATTTTATGAGGATTATTTTTGTGGAAGATCTTAAGCCACTAGATCCTCTATTTATGGTCCAATTTGACATTTTTTCGAGAAAATCAAGAAAGAGTCCTTTCAAAAAGGACGTGTAATGATTCAAATGTTATACGAAAAAAATTGCTGGACAATTTACAGTACTCTACCAAAATACCCACATTATTTGTCAAAAACGATCGATCTTCAAAAAAAAAAAAAAAAACAAGCAAAAGCGACGTTAAGTTCGGCCGGGTCGATCTTTATATACCCTCCACAATGGAGGATCTTGCATTCCACAGAGGTTGTCAATTTTCGTAGAAGTGCAGTAACATTACAGGAAAATGTCATTTTTTAACATAACCAAACCAAATAAAAACCAGTAAGGAAAGGCTAAAGTCGGGCGGGGTCGACTCTATGATACACTCCACTTTCAGTCCGAATACAATTCAATTCGGTGAAAGCGGGAAGGTTTTTTGTATCCTGTAAATGTATGTGTTTGACAAAAAATTTTTTATCGGAAAGGACATTTGTATGAGGATATATTGAAACCTGGAACGAAATAGGTGAAATATAAAATGTACAGTTTGGCCAAAATCGGTTAAACTTATGGGAGCAACATTTGAATTTGGGCTATATTTAAATCTGAACCGATCTTACCCACTTTCACCATAGTTTTGTTTAGTTAGATTATAAGATGTTGTGGGAAATTTAAAGAAAATCGAGCACAATATGTGGCTTTTAAAGCGGCAAAAGTCAAATCGGGAGCGACATTTGTATGGGGCCTATATCTAAATCTGAACCGATTTAGCCCGCTTTAGCCACAGGTGTTTCTAGTTAGATTATAAGATGTTGTGCGGAATTTAAAGAAAATCGATTAGAATATGTGGCATTTAAAGCGGAAAAAGTCAAATCGGGAGCGACATTTATATGGGAGCTATATATAAATCTGAACCGATCTGACCGATATTCACCTTGGTGTTTCTAGTAGAAATATAAGATGTTTTACCAAATCTGATACAATATGTGGTTTCTAGAGCGGAAAAAGTCAAATCGGGAGCGAAATTTGTATGGGAGATATAAAGAGTGATTTTTTTGAGGTTAGGATTTTCATGCATTAGTATTTGACAGATCACGTGGGATTTCAGACATGGTGTCAAAGAGAAAGATGCTCAGTATGCTTTGACATTTCATCATGAATAGACTTACTAACGAGCAACGCTTGCAAATCATTGAGTTTTATTATCAAAATGCGTGCTCTGTTAAGAAAGTTCAGAAAGAAAGAAATTGTGTTCAGCGACGAAGCTCATTTTTGGCTCAATGGGTACGTAAATAGGCAGAATTGTCGATTTTGGAGTGAATATCAGCCAGAAGCATTGCAAGAGCTACCAATGCATCCAGAAAAAGTCACAGTTTGGTGCGGTTTATGGGCTGGTGGCATCATTGGACCGTACTTCTTCAAAGATGATGCGAATCGTAACGTAACTGTGAATGGTGAGCGCTACCGTGAGATGATATCCAACTTTTTTTTGCCCAAAATGGAAGAACTGAACTTGGTTGACATGTGGTTTCAACAAGATGGCGCTACATGCCACACAGCTCGCGATTCTATGGCCATTTTG
This sequence comes from Polietes domitor, assembly GCA_947397865.1. Classification (NCBI taxonomy): domain Eukaryota; kingdom Metazoa; phylum Arthropoda; class Insecta; order Diptera; family Muscidae; genus Polietes; species Polietes domitor. Next base: position 144,049,322 of record OX377618.1, read on the forward strand.
AGGGAAAACTTCGGAGAACAATTCATCTCAAGAAATGGACCGGTAAGTTGGCCACCAAGATCATGCGATTTGACGCCTTTAGACTATTTTTTGTGGGGCTACGTCAAGTCTAAAGTCTACAGAAATAAGCCAGCAACTATTCCAGCTTTGGAAGACAACATTTCCGAAGAAATTCGGGCTATTCCGGCCGAAATGCTCGAAAAAGTTGCCCAAAATTGGACTTTCCGAATGGACCACCTAAGACGCAGCCGCGGTCAACATTTAAATGAAATTATCTTCAAAAAGTAAATGTCATGGACCAATCTAACGTTTCAAATAAAGAACCGATGAGATTTTGCAAATTTTATGCGTTTTTTTTTAAAAAAAAGTTATCAAGCTCTTAAAAAATCACCCTTTATATAAATCCGAACCGATCTGTCCGATTTTCACCATGGGAGTTTCTAGTGGGAATATAAGATGTTTTACCAAATCTGAAGACAATCTGATACAATATGTGGTTTCTAGAGCGGAAAAGGTCAAATCGGGAGCGAAATTTGTATGGGAGCTATATATAAATCTGAACCGATCTGACCGATATTCACCATGGGTGTTTCTAGTGGAAATATAAAATGTTTTACCAAATCTGAAGACAATCTGATACATTATGTGGTCTCTAGAGCGGAAAAAGTCAAATCGGGAGTGAAATTCGTATGGGGCTATATCTAAATCTGAACCGATTTTCTTCAAATTAAATAGCGTTCGTCCTTGTCCCGAAAAACTTTCTTGTGCAAAGTTTCGTTTAGTTCTGTCTACAATTGCGACCTGTATCGTGATTACAACAATAAATGGACAGACGGACAGACAGACAGACAGACAGACGGACATTGCTTAATCGACTCAGAAAGTGATTCTAAGCCGATCGGTATAATTAACAATGGGTCTATCACCCTTACTTTTGGGTGTTACAAACAAATGCAGAAAGACATAATACTCTCGTGGAGTGTATATACATTAGGGCGTATCTCAAAAAAAAAAGTTCGCCGTACACCTTCGAATATGAAGTATTATTGAAAAATAATTTCAAAAATTTTTTTTTATTTTTTAATGCCGAACGTAGGGTCGCGCTTTTACATTTTTCTATATAACTTCTGCATTTATAAACGGATTTTAAAGTGTGATACATCGATGTTTTTGTCTCGACGAGGCCGATTTTTTTGTCTTTGAAGTCATTGAGCTCAAGCACCACATTCTGGTACTTACCCATCATATCTCAGTTGCTACTACCCTAATGTACCACTCTAATATCAGAAAATTAAAGCTCGCATAAAATCATGAATCATGCTTGAGCTCAATGACTTAACAGACAAACAAATCGTCGAGACAAAAACATCGATGTATCACACTTTAAAATCCGTTTATAAATGCAGAAGTTATATAGAACAAGTAAGAAGGCGTTAAGTTCGGCCGGGCCGAATCTTATGTACCCTCCACCACGGAGTGCATTCCACAGTATTACCAGCAGATTAAAGGATGTCCACATAGAAGTACAGAATCATATTAGGAAAATTGTGATATGTTTATGCACATTACTATATTTGATTACTATTTCAAACTATAATGTTTAAAATCTACTAATATAAATAAATACAATGCTGTAATTGTGAAAGTGAACATGCCGAAAATATTAGGCGATTGTCAGTCGCCATTAGGGAGAAGCATTTTCATATACAGACAAAGTGACTGCATTATTTTCATAAGAATTCCATTCTCCTCCCAAATGTACAAATTTGAAAAAAAAAACCTTTTGTTTCGAGTCTTCATAGTCAGACCACCGAATATATACACCATTTTAATCCCTCTTTTTCAATTATATCCCTTAAAAGTACGAATTTCGAGAAATCCCTCTATTTTACGTGTTTATGCAATTAGAGGGATGTACATACCGAATTTCATGATTCTAGGTGTTGTCGTATCATTGGTACCATATTTTATCCATGTTTGTCCCATTTCGCTCGCTAAAACTTTCATTTTCTTTGTGGTGCTTCCAAGCTACACCATTATTATCCCCTTTTTCCAATTTTGCCCCCTCAAGAGTACGACTATCTAAAATCTCTTTATTTTACGTATCTACACAATTAGAGGGATGTACACACTGAATTTCATCATTCTAGCTGTATTCGTTTAGTTGGTACTATTTTTATCCCCTGTAGCCTGTATCCCGTGAAAGTACGAAATTGGAAAAAAACGTTCTATTTTTCGTGTCTACGCAGTCAGAGGAATGTCTACTCCGAATTTCATGATTCTAGCTGCTGTCATTTGTTAGGTACTATTTTTATCCCCTTTTTCCATTTGAACCCCAAAAAGTACGAATTTTGGAAAGTTCTTTTATTTTACGTGTCTACGCAATCAGATGAATGTATATATCAAATTTCATTATTCTAGGTGCAGCCGTTAGGTTGGTACTATTTTTATCCCTCTATCCCCATTTAACCCCTTAAAAGTACGAATTTAGAAAAACTAATTTTATATTATGTATCTACTCTATTAGAGGAATGTACACTAGAGCGTACCAGGTTACAAGTAAAAAAAAAAAAGTTCGCCGTACACCTTCGAATATGAAGTATTATTGAAAGGTAGTTTCAAAAAAATTTTTTTTATTTTTTTATGCCGAACGTAGGGGTCGCGCTTTTACATTTTTCTATATAACTTCTGCATTTATAAACGGATTTTAAAGTGTGATACATCGATGTTTTTGTCCGATTTTTTTGTCTTTGAAGTCATTGAGCTCAAACATGATTCATGATTTTATGCGAGCTTTAATTTTCGATTATTAGAGTGGTACATTAGGGTAGTAGCAACTGAGAAATGATTGGTAAGTACCAGAAGGGGGTGCTTGAGCTCAATGACTTCAAAGACAAAAAAATCGGCCTCGTCGAGACAAAAACATCGATGTATCACACTTTAAAATCCGTTTATAAATACAAGTTATATAGAAAAATGTAAAAGCGCGACCCCTACGTTCGGCATAAAAAAATAAAATTTTTTTTTTTTGAAACTACCTTTCAATAATACTTCATATTCGAAGGTGTACGGCGAACTTTTTTTTTGAGGTACGCCCTAATGTACACGCCAAATTTCGTGTTTCTATCTATTGTCGTTTGATAGGTACCATTTTTATCCCTTTTTGTCCCATTTAGCCCCCTACAAATAAAAATCACTCTATGGTGCCCTTTTATGCTACAAAGGGAATTCTCATTGCAAATATCAAGTAAATACAAGCTAATATGTTCAAAAAACATGCTGAAATACTCTAAATATTAAAGGTATTTTCAGTCCTTGTGAGGGAAAAAATTTTCCCTCTGGGCCGATTTCGTCCACTTTCAATCCCAACCGATCTACAACCATAAGACACATTTAGGAAAAATTTGAACCTCCTAGCTCATTTCGTTCGGCCGCATCGTGCTTTCAACAGACAGACAGACAGACGGACAGACGGACAGACGGACAGACGGACAGACGGACAGACGGACAGACGGACAGACGGACAGACGGACAGACGGACAGACGGACAGACGGACAGACGGACAGACGGACAGACGGACAGACGGACAGACGGACAGACGGACATGGCTATATCGTCTTAGAATTTTACCACGACCCAGAATATATATACTTTATGGGGTGTCCGATGAATATTTCAAGGTGTTACAAACGGAATGACAAAGTGAATATACCCCCATCCTGGAGGTGGAGGGTATAAAAATGTAAAAGCTCGACCCCTACGTTCGGCATAAAAAAATAAAAAAAATTTTTTTGAAACTACCTTTCAATAATACTTCATATTCGAAGGTGTACGGCGAACTTTTTTTTTTTACTTGTAACCTGGTACGCTCTAATATACATGCCTAAATACTCTAAAATATTTGGTGTTATTATGGGTATTTTTAGTCCATGTGAGGGAAAAATTCTTCCCTTTGGGCCGATTTCGCCCAGTTTCAATCCCAACCGATCTACGACTATAAGACGTATTGGTGGAAAATTTGGACTTCCTAGCTCCTTTCGTTTAGATGCTAGCGTGCTTTCAACAGACGGGCGGACAGGCGAACAAACAGACGGACAGACATGGCTAGATCGTCTTAGAATTTTATCACGATCAAGAATATATATACTTTATGGGGTCACAAGTCGATATTTTCTGACGTTACAAACGGAATGACAAAGTTAGTATACCCCCATCCTGGAGGTGGAGGGTATTAAAGAAAATGGGATAATTTTTCATCATTTTTTTTTTCGCGGGAGATATCACTAAAATGATTTAAGATTTTTGTGTTGTGATTTTCTTGCAATCTATCCAACGGATTCGGCTGATTTGATAATGTTGAATCATTAAGACATTTGTCATAGTGGGAATATCCAAACGGATGTGTGTTGGATTTTATGTGGGGCCTACATTCATACCGCCACTTTGAGATGTAACCTCGTAAACGTGGTCATCGCGGTACACGTATTGTACGCGCCAATGAAAGCTTGAGTGCTATTTGGAAGTTGGAGTAAGAAGTATTTTGCGTACAACTAATACTGCTACATTCAAAGTGGACTGGAGTATATCCTACACATATATGAGGCGTTCAACGAACTTTCAGAGTACTACATAGTGAGGGATTTTATTCCGATTCCAATTTAGTTGGTAAACATTTTCAGAGATTTGCAGTTTGATTTGTATGTGGGTAAGTGAAAACCCAAAAATGTCTTTGAGACGCTGGGGCAAAATAACTTATTGTAAATATTATTTATGAATAAAAACTAAATAAATAAATAAAAAAAATAACTAAAAAATATATTACATTTCGTTTTTGCATGGAATCACCCATATGGACGTAAATGTTGGTGGCTAAAGCATTAAATGAAATTTTAATGAACCATCATCACGACTTTCATGAGGAGTCTACGTCCGATGGTCCGCTGGTGGGTTTTTGAATAAAATATGAATTAATAAAAATGGCCACATTAAAACGGAAACAAGTGTAAATAATTTCTTTTTTTTTAGTCAACTCTGATCATATCTTTGGCCTTTTATATTTCAGTCGATACTAATACTTCCGTCAGGAATATATCTAAATAATTGTGTGATGTTAAGAAAAAATGGCAGCCTCATATATATTAACCATTCACAATGGGGATGGTATGTTTTAAAAACTCGCTGGGTAATTATTTTGATATGAACTAAGCTAGAGAACATGTGATAGTAATGGATTATCGTTCCTTTAGATATATAGCTGAAGCAATACAATTTCCAAACATGAACATTTCTGTACACATTAAAAATCTTGCACTGTGTACTCTCCTCATTGTGTCTTAAGACACTACTTGACGCTCTCGTGAGAGCGGCCACGTAAGTCTTCCCCCCTGACTAGATCTGAAAATACTCCCAATATCCTCTAGTGATGTCCATGTGTTGAAAACACTCTGGCATGCAAGGGAAGCCCCTCCTACCTCTTTTGGGGAGTTTCGTGGAACTAGATTTTCCCCCTTACATATGTATGAAATAGCCACGTTCCATAGGCTGAGAAACTATGTAATAGTAAACACTTGGTAGTTGACCTTTCAACTGCAGATCCTGGGACGCACACCCGGATATGAATTTAATACTCACCACCCAGGACCTTGCTCATATATACCTTTCCTGCCAAATTGAGTTGTTGGGAGCAAAACATTCTGCGTCGTTCAATTTCATATTCGGAAAACCTAATTAACATAGAATGATCTTAAATTACATCAACATAATTTGATCCAATTTGCACTTCACTCTCGCCAACACTCGCCATGGCGTTCCGATAGGCATTTTTACTAATTTACTAAAAATTACTTTAAGGACACCAGCTAATGGGCTCCTTCCATTTCAAACAACATAAAAAGGACAGTCACGGGCACTTTGCGCCGTTCTGCCCTGCCCAAGTGTCTTCTTCCGTTCCTTATGCTACATCCGCCTGCCTTTGTTTCATGGGATGTTGCACTGCGCCAGCAGCTGTATGGAAATGGTGTTTGCTTTTATTTTGATATGGAAACATTCCAAGTACCAGGAATGAATCTGTTCAACGTTTAAAATGTCAAACACTTTTCAGATACGAGTATGTGTGTGTATATATATGTGTGCGTGTATGTATGTGTATTTGTGTTAAAGTTTGTTGGCACTCACCGAAAATTATTTCGTCCATTCAAGAGCAAAGTTTCCGCAAGGAAAATCCATTTGCTCCTCTTCGCAACATCGATGAATTCCATTGTGGCCTAATGGAGCGGAAATAATTTGCATTGTTGGCATTTGGTTCGCCAGCTGGGAGGACCGAAAACCAAAAAAAAATAAAATAAAACACATGATGAGTTTAAACATTATCTCGTCCAGCATAGTATTGAGGCATCCTAGGCAAAAAACAGAAATCTGTTAATCGATACATTTTTAAAAAACAAATCACAATTAAGCATTAATTATTTTAGGGATACGTGCATGGGAACTTAAAATTATTACTTTAACATATTTACTAAAATCGCAATTATCGTCGAAGGTATATTTTGTACTTTTACTGTGGAATAATAAGTTGGATATATCCGCTTATATGTTCAATTAAAGTTAATTATAATGGCTGCTAATACTGTGAAATTCACTTTCTTATAGACACAATGGTTTAGGAACAGTCTACAAAAAATTGCGATTTTTTGGAAAAATAAAATCTTTTTTCTTGCACGTAAATATCATTAACACAAGTCCGACTATATGATGCCTCTGTAAAAGTATGTGCGTTCTAGATTTGAAAAATTCAAATCTGAAGCAATTTTTATGACAGCTACATATATATATATGAAACGATTTGACCAATTTTCACCATGAAATATAAGGTGATGTGATGATGAAATTTGATAAAAATCTGATAAATTATGAAGATTCTACTGCGGAAAAAGTAAAATCGAGAGCGATATTTGTATGGGGACTGTATATAAATCTAAACCGATTTACTTCAAATTCGAAAGCGACAGGCAGATTGTAGATTGTGGGTACAAGACAATAAACAAGAGAGGAGCAAGACGTGTTCTCAACATAAATCCAAAGACATTTTTATACACTCCACGAGAGTATTATGTCTTTGTGCATTTGTTTGTAACGCCCAAATGGAAGCGAGATAGACCCATTGTTAAGTATACCGGTCGACTTAGAATCACTTTCTGAGTCGATTTAGCAATGTCCGTCTGTCTGTATGTCCGTCTGTCAGTCCGTCTGTCTGTCTGTCCGTCCGTCCGTCTGTCTGTCTGTCTGTCTGTCCGTCTGTCCATCTATTGTTGTAATCAAATTACAGGTCGCTATTGTAGTCCGATCTTAACAAAAATTGGCACAAATAAGTTTTGTGGATCAAGGACGAACGCTATTTAATTTGAGGCAAATCGGTTCAGATTTAGATATAGCCCCCATACAAATGTCGGTCCCAATTTGACATTTTCCGCTCTAGAAACCCCATATTGTAATCGATTTTCTTTAAATTTGGCACAACATCTTATAATCCAAATAGAAACACATATGCAGAAATTAGGTAAGATCGGTTCAGATTTAGATATAGCCCCCATACAAATGTCGCTCCCGATTTGACTTTTGCCGCTTTAGAAACCACATATTGTACTCGATTTTCTTTACATGTGGCACAACATCTTATAATCGAAGTACAAAAACCTGTAGTGAAAGTGGGTAAGATCGGTTCAGATTTAGATATAGCCGAAATACAAATGTTGCTCCCAAAAGTTTAACCGATTTTGGCCAAACTATACATATTATATTTCACCTATTTCGTTCCAGATTTCAATATACCCCCATACATATGTTCTTTCCGATTTAGCATTTTTTGTCAAACACATGCATTTACAGGATACAAAAATCCTTCCCGTTTTCGCTTTTTCACCGAATTTAATTGTATACGGATAGAAAGTGGAGTGTATCATAGAGTCGACCCCGCCCGACTTTAGCCTTTCCTTACTTGTTTGTTTAGGAAATGTTAGCATTCCAGAAAAACAAATATTATATAAAAAGTATTTTTCCGTATATAAAAAGAATTGTTGAAGGAATAGTTAAGATATGAGGAAGCATCACCCTCGTGCATCGACCAATCGAAATTGATCTTATATGTAAAAGTTAGTAATCGTTGTAATATATGTAAAACTAGCAGTACCCGCTGCTTCGCACGCGAAAAGCCAGTTATTTTTTTAGTTTTATCCGTCTCTGTTATTTATTTATTTATCTATTTATTTAATTTTCTTTTGGTGGATATAAATAAATCTAAAATAGTAAGTTGGAAACCTCCTATTAGCTAGCACTCACACACAGTCAAACGAATGTGCTTGTCGATATGCACTATTTTAGCTGAACTCCTTCGTGTGTATAATTTTTATCATTTTCTACCAAGTTTTGAACAAAAAATTACCACCATTTATATCCTCGATCTCATGTTTCTAGATGCAGCCAGCTACTTTATAACTTTTGCACCTCTTTCCCAAAAAGGACAAAGTGTGTTTTTGCTTCCCCTAAAAATATGTACTTTATTTGGTAACACATTTATTTCTTGTCGGGACGTATCGTTGTATTAAGTACAAATTTTGAAATATCCACTTATGTTCCGCGTTTAAGTAATTAAAGGACTGTACCCAATTTTTATCCCTTTTCGTCCCGCGCATCCCTTAAAAGTACAAATTTCGAAAGTCCAATTTTACTGCGCTTCTACGTGGTCAGAGGAATTTATATACTAAATCAAGAAATCCATTTCTGTTGCAAGTCTACGTTGTCACAGGAATTTACACTCCAAATTTCTCGACTATAGCAGCAATACTTAAATTGGTATACCTTTTTGCCCCACGCACTCCTTGAAAGTAAAAATTTCGAAAAATCCAATTTAACTTCGCTTTTATAAGGTCAGAGGAATTTACATACCAAATTTCACTATTCTATGTGTAATACTTTAGTTGGTATCATTTTTATACCGCACGTCCCTTTAAAGTATAATTTTCGAAAAATCCAATTTTACTTCGGTTTTATATGGTCAGAGGAATTTACATATCAAATTTCACGATTCTAGGTGTAATACTTTAGTTGGTACCATTTGTATCCCTTTTTGTCCCGCAAGCCCCTTAAAAGCACAATTTTCGAAAAATCCAATTTTACTTTGCTTTTATATGGTCAAAGGAATTTTCATACCAAATTTCACGATTGTAGGTGTAATATTTTAGTTGATACCATTTTTATGCCTTTTTGTCCTGCTCACCCCTTATAAGTACAAATTTCGAAAAATCGATTTATATTGCAAGTCTACGTTGTTAGAGAAATGTAAATACAGACTTTCACGATTCTAGCTGCAATTCTTAAATTGGTACCATTTTTATCCCTTTTTGTCTCTTTCCTCCCTTAAAAGTACAAATTTCGAAAAATCCCAATTTGTAGCTCGTCTGTATGGTCATAGCAAGGAACACACCGAATTTCATGTTTCTAGCTACTACAGTTTGGTCAGGACGAAGGTTCGATGTTTATCCCTTTTTGTTCCATTTTACCCCCTAAAAGTACGAATTTCGTAAAACCCTTTCTTAGTCGACGTCTGGGAACTACCCTGAAAATTTCATGACCCTGGCTTCAGCCGTTTGGTCTGGGTTCTGGTCAATGATAAGTCAGTCAGTCATTCAGTAACGCAACTCTTTTATATATATAGATATAGATAGTTTTATTTTAATAAGCAACTGATAGGACAGGAATTTCTCGGTGAAAGGAACTTTAGATTTGTAAAATATTCTCCAATTATACCCTCCACCTGAGGGTATGATATGAGGGGTATATTTATTTTGTCATTCCGTTTGTAACCCCTTGAAATATTCATCGGTGTATACATATATTCTATGTCGTGGTAAAATTCTAAGACGATCTTGGCTTGTCTGGCTGTGGAGAGCACGCTAGCCGCCGATCGAAATGAGCTAGGAGATGATGAACAAAGGTTCCCGCGATAATCGGATACATGCCGGAACGAAGTCTAGCACAATTCAGACTTAAGGATTGAAAGTGGGCGAAATCGGCATAGTGGGAAATTCTTTCCCTAATAAGGACTGAAAATACCGCCTAATATTTTGACTATTTAAGCAATTGTTTAAATTTCTGTAGCGCGAAAGCACCAAAAAGTAAATGAAGGTTTTAGCAGCTGCAATGGAACATAAAAGGATAATGATAAGACAACTGCTAGAAATGTGAAATTTGGAATGTACATCCCTCTAACTACGTAGTAAGGAAAAGCTAAAGTCGGACGGGACCGACTATATGATACACTCCACTTTCTATCCCATTACAATTCAATTCGTTAAAAAAAGTGAAATCGGGGAGGATTTTTGTATCCTGTAAATATACGTGTTTCTAGTTAGATTATAAGGTGTTAGGTCAAATTTGAAGAAAATCGGGCACTATATATTCTTTATGGGCCTATACCTAAATCTGAACCGATCTTACCCGCTTTAATTATAAGAGTTTCTAGTTATGTTATAGGATGTTGTGCAGAATTTAAAGCAAATCGGGTACAATATGTGGTTTCTAGAGGGGACAAAATCAAATCGGGAGCGACATGTGTATGGGGGCTATATCTAAATCTGAACCGATCTTATCCATTTTCACCATAGGTGTTTTTAGTTGGATTACTGAAGAAATTCGGGTAAAATATATGTTTTCGACAACTTTTTTTATTATGAAACTTGAAGTTAACTTGGTCTCTTTTATTTTTATTAAAAGTTGAAACGAAAACTACTAAATTGTATACAACGAGTGGATATTTTTTTCCCGTCCGTTTTGTCGCGTTCGTATTTCTACTGTACCTAATTAAAAAAATGTAAAAGATAATTCTCATTTTTCATGAATCTACGAACAATATATATCCTCTGACCTTCATTTACATGTATATATGGAAAAACAAGGTTCTCAAAAAATCGCTGAACTTTGTATATTTGTATAAGACCATCGAAAGTACTCCAGTTTTTGACGCGTCCGTTTCCGTGAAAAATTGTTTATAATTTTGTACTAAATCCTGGCGATATATTTTTTAAAATAGAGCACTCTTTAAGCGCTTTAGAACACTAAAAAGGCTGATCGACTTTTTCAGTTTCTTTCTTGTTTTTGGCGTAGTTTAAGGCGTGCAAATGTCGCGTACGGGCCACTGGGTTATGTCCATATGGATATTTGTTTGTAATTACACAACCCATTTATTTAGAATATTTTAGAATATTTTAGTATGTTCTCAAATACATTTCCCACTTCAGACATAAGGAGAAATCCAATTGAACACACACTTGTCTTGGATTAAAGCACTTACTGTAGAACTTTTATTCTATAAACGAAAACTGAACTTAATCTTTAAGCTTTTTGTAATCAAAAATTAGTTTTTTTTTGTTTACTTATATCTACTAACTGAAAAAAATATTTCCCATGAAAATCAATCACAGATGCATAATGAGATTCCACGATGCACAATAAATCTTCATATATAAACATACCTATACAAAAACACAGTAAGGAAGGACACAAATAGGGAGATATGATACCCGGCACTTTCTACCAAATTACAAGTAATATATTACAAATTCTTGACGTTTTAAAATATCTGTGAAAGTTTAGTGCCGGCAGCAATCTTCAAAAATATGCCCTAAATATTATTAGAACAATTTCCCTCAAGCACGATTTTGTCCATTTGCAATTTCTTTATTTCAGCTACAGCCTAAATGTCTGTACGATTTTGCCAGGAAATGTTCTACTGTTGAAGATCTAATATATTCCAGAATTTCATGCTTTTAGCTCCAAATGTTTGTTTGATACCAGTTTCAGTCCTTTTTAGAATTTATAAAAATACGTACCTCTAATTTTCCGCGACTACGCAGTCAGACGAGTGCAAATACTGCATATCATGATTCTGGCTTTAGCCGCTTGTTTGGTGCCGAATTTAATCCCATTTAGGTCCTGAATGTACAAATATCGAAAGATATCTTTATTTTTCGCGTCCACGCAGTCAAAGAAATGTACACACCGAATTTCATTATTTATCCACATTCGACCCACTTTCCGCCTAATCAACTTCAGCGGTTTGGTTGGTACCATTTGTATGCCTCTATTCCAATTAAAATTAAAAAAAACGAATTTTGAAAAATCCCTCTATCTATATATATAAAAGAGTTGCGTTACTGACTGACTGACTTATCACTGACCAGCCCCGAGACCAAACGGCTGAAGCCAGGGTCATGAAATTTTATGGGGAAAGGGTTTTACGAAATTCGTACTTTTAGGGGGTAAATGGCCCAAAAAGGGATAAACATCGAACCTTCGTCCTGACTAAACGGCAGTAGCTATAAACATGAAATTCGGTGAGTTCCTTGCAATGACAATGCAGACGAGCTACAAATAGATATTTTTCGAAATTTGTTCTTTTAAGGGGCGAGCGGGACAAAAAGGGATAAAAATGGTACCAACTAAAGTATTACAGCTAGAATCGTGAAAATTGGTATGTAAATTCCTCTGACCATATAGAAACGAAGTAAAATTGGATTTTTCGAAATTTGTACTTTTAAGAGGGCGAGCGGGACAAAAAGTGATAAAAATGGGACCAATTAAAGTATTACAGCTAGAATCCTGAAATTTGGTAGAAATTTGACCATATAGAAGCGCAATAAAATTGGATTTTTCGAAATTTGTACTTTTAGGGGGTGCGCGGCCAAAAAAAGGGATAAAAGTTGTACCAATTTAAGTATTGCAGCTATAGTCGTGAAATTTGGTATGTAAACTCCTCTGTCAACGTAGAATAAATTTTTCGAAATTTAAACTTATTATGGGTGTGAGGGACAAAAAGGGATACAAATTGTACCAACTAAATTATTGTAGTTGGAATCGTGAAATTCGGCGTGTACATTTCTGTGACCATTTAGTCACGCAACATAAATGGATTTTTCGAAATTTGTACATATAAGGGATGAGAGGGGCAAAAAGGGATACAAATGGTACCAACTAAAGTATTTCGAAAATATCGAAATTTTCTTATAGGGGGTGAGCAACAAGGTATAAAAGTAGTACCAACTAATGTATTGGAGCTATAGTCGTGAAATGTGTTGTGTACGTTCCTCTGACAACGAGAAGAGCAAATCTAAACGAATTTTTCGAATTTTGTACTTAAAAACAATGAGCGGGATAAAAATAGTACCAACTAAAATATTTTAGCTATAGTCGTGCAACATAAATGGATTTCTCAAAATTTGTACTTTTAAGGGGCGAGCGGGATTAAAATGGTACCAACTTTAGTATTACAGCTAGAATCGTGAAATTTAGTGTGTAAATTCCTCTGACCATATAGAAGCGCAGCAGTTTGATTTGTCGAAATTTGTACTTTTAAAGGGTGCGCGGGACGAAAAGGGATAAAAATGCTGTGCAATCCTTTAATAACGTAAACGCGGACATAAAAGGATATTTCAAAATTTGTACTTAAAAGGGGGATACGGGACAACAAGGAATAAATGTGTTACCAAATAAAGTACATGTTTTTAGGGGAAGCAAAAACACATGTTACCTATAGTGATTTTTCGAAATGTGTACTTTTTGGGAAAGAAGTGCAAAAAGTAATAAACTGGCTGGCTGAATCTAGAAACATGAGATCGAGGATATAAATGGTTGTAATATTTTGTTCAAAACTTGGTAGAAAATTATAAAAATTATACATACGAAGTAGTTCAGTAAAATAGTGACAAGCACATTCCTTTGACTGTGTGTGAGTGCTGGCTAATAGGAGGTTGCCAATTTAGATTTAGATTTTAGATTTATCTATATCCACCAAAAGAAAATTAAATAAATACTATCCAAAAACAGAGACGGATAAAATTAACAAATAACTGGCTTTTTCGCGTGTGAAACAGCGGGTACTGATAGTTTTACATATTTACATATTTAAGTTTATTTCATGCTAGAATAGCTGTTGTCATATCATTGGTAACATTTTATCCCTTTTTTGTCCTTTTCGGCAAAAAGATGCAGGAGCGAATTATTTTTCTGATCATCGTTAAGTAACCCACACTTCATTTCTGGCTGATGAACGCAACATTTTTTCCGTTACCCAACCTCCTGTGAAAGTGGAGGCTAACCCTAAGTTAAGGACAATCCAACCTAGTGTCACTCAAAATAAGGGAAAGTAAAAGTCTCAATCATACTGATTGGGTGTTTCTTTCATATTTTGTGTCCTCGGGATTAATTCGTGGCGTCTATCATCTTATGGAATATTCCATTAATAAACACCCCATTACTTTTGTGGCATAGCGTTGATTGTGATATTTTTTGCTTGTCATGGCTTTCTATTTTAATCACATTATTAAAATTTAAATTAAACTTATATTGTTGTTCTTTTATTTATTTCGTTGACATATACCACGGCATGTCGTATTGTTCAAGATACAATTTAAATCTAATATAGAACGTTTTCTGTGCGCTATACTTCAGAGAGAACGAGAAAGTGAAAAGAAGAGAAGAATAGGAGTATAAACACGCTGGCAATGATACGACGTTGACTATGATAATGCACAGTGTCGTGGTTACACGCTATTATATGTGAGAGTTAAGTTTGTCAAGGCAACGAAAAAAATCATAAATGAAAAAATTTCGATGGCACAGATTTCAAATTATTGACAATATTGATTTAGACTTGACTTGACGTTATAAAATTGGAAATATTTATTTTTAATCGCTGCAATTGAATATTATGACTCGTCCATATCTTTGATTCGTGAAACAACTGAACTTATTCAAATTTCGTAAAGTCTGTCCAATATTCCAATTTATTTCCGTGCAAAAATTCAAAGGAAATTGAGAAAATAAAATATCAGAGTGAGAAAATGTAAATTGAAATTTAATTTTTCTGAAAATCAAGTTACATTTCACATTTTCAATTTGTATTTTCTCAATTTCAATTTGCATTTTCTCAAATTAAATTTGCATTCCTGAATTTTAATTTGTATTTTCTGAATTTCAATTTTCATTTCTCAACTTTAACTGAGAATTGTGTAGTTCCACTTACATTTTGACCAGGCTCGTAACACTGTGCAAAGTCGCCTTCGCGGAATGATTTACAATATGGCTATGTAAATATGTACATATGTTTGCACAGTGAATGAACACAATGTGGATGTAAAAAAAGCACAATTTATATGCGAAATCACTCACATTCACACATATGTACATACATATGTATGCATATTTACATTTGTCTGTTTGTGTGCGTACTTTTGTATGGAAATTCGCATAACTGCTACTACAGGGTGATTTTTTAAGAGCTTGATAACTTTTTTTTTAAAAAAACGCATAAAATTTGCAAAATCTCATCGGTTCTTTATTTGAAACGTTAGATTGGTCCATGACATTTACTTTTTGAAGATAATTTCATTTAAATGTTGACCGCGGCTGCGTCTTAGGTGGTCCATCCGCTTAGTCCAATTTTGGCATTTCCACGTTTTTGAGTAACAGAGACCCAATTGGTGCGAACGGCGACGAATCGAAAATTGGTGGTCATCATTAACACTGGCCGATACAGCTGCGATATTTTCTTCAGTTCGCACTCTACGTAAGCGTGTTGGTGGTTTAATGTCCAACAATGTAAATTTGGTGCGAAATTTAGTCACAATAGCCCGAATAGCCGCTTCAGTGGGTCGATTAAACTGACCATAAAATGGAAGCGCGCAATGAACTTTCTTAACAGAGCACGCATTTTGATAATAAAATTCAATAATTTGCAAGCGTTGTTCGTTTGTAAGACGATTCATGATGAAATGTCAAAGCATACTGAGCATCTTTCTCTTTGACACCATGTCTGAAATCCCACGTGATCTGTCAAATACTAATGCATGAAAATCCTAACCTCAAAAAAATCACTCTTTACTAAACACACACAATATTTACTTAGACTCGCACCCCTTCACAAAGAAACACCACATCTACTACGGGTAAAAGAGAAAGCAGAATAATGGAAAACATGTACAAAGAAGCAAAAAAAAAATAAGTATAATAAAAATTTGATATAAAAAAATGTGTACAAGATATGTCATCCTTGAACAAATACTTAACCATGCACAGGTGTAATAAATACGCCCATAAAAAAATAAACACGTTCTAACTCACACCAACACATCCATTCATTCATACAATTTATATGATAAATATGATTTTTGTTACGAATCCTTCAACAGTCATATACCACTACTGTACAGTTATATATACTTCCAAGAGAGAGAAACGAGTGTCTTGTACAACAAGCCCAGCAAATAAACGTAGATTGAGGTTACTGCTGGATGGGGATACTGTGGGCTACGTTAGACGAGAGCATGACCAAAATAGTGGCTTATGTCCAGAATAGTTGGAAAGTATTTCGATGACAATGGTTCCATCCCCACTGAGCAAACGGCCTGTGAGGTTAACGCAACAAAAAGAAGACTTTTTGCAAAATTCTTATTTTAAAAGGGGCAAAAAGGGATGAAAAAAGTACCTATGATAAATGGGGAAAAGGGGATCACAAATGTACCAATCAAAAGACTAAAGTTGGATTCATGAAAGTCGGTGTATATATTTTTCAAATTGTGTATACTCGTCAAGTAAAGTAATTTTTATACCCTACAACACTTCGTGGACTAGGGTATTATAAGTTAGTTTCGCGCCAAATGTTTCTAACACCAAAAAAATAATCGAGCTAGATCCACCTTTAAGTATATGGATCGGCTTAGAATCACCAGCTGAATCGATTTACCGATGTCTGTCTGTCCGTCCGTCTGTCCGTAGTCCGTCTGTCCGTCTGCTGTCCATCTAAGCTTGTTCGCACCCTACAGGTCGCAATTACTGTCCGATTACCGTGAAATTTGGCAGAAGTTACTTTCTTTGGCCAAGGACGATTGGTATCAGATATAGTCCCCATACAAATGTCGCTCCCGATTTGACTTTTTCCGCTCTAGAAAACACATATTGTACCCGAGTTTCTTTAAAATTGGCACAACATTTTATAATCGAACTAGAAACACATATGGTGAAAGTGGCTAAGATCGGTTCAGATTTAGATATAGCCCCCATACAAATGTCGCTCCCGATTTGACTTTTTCCGCTCTGGAATCCACATATTGTACCTGATTTTCTTTAAATTTGGCAAAACATCCTATAATCCAACTACAATCACCTGTGCAGAAAGTGGGTAAGATCGGTTCAGATTTAGATATAGCCCCCATACAAATGTCGCTCCCGATTTGACTTTTTCCGCTCTAGAAACCATATATTGAGCCCGATATTCTTCAAATTTGGCAAAACATCCTATAATCCAACTACAATCACCTATGCAGAAAGTGGGTACGATCGGGTCAGATTTAGATATAGCCCCCATACAAATGTCGCTCTAGATTTGACTTTTTCCGCTCTAGAATCCACATATTGTACCTGAATTTCTTTAAAATTGGCACAACATTTTTTAATCGAACTAGAAACACCTATGGTGAAAGTGGGTAAGATCGGTTCAGATTTAGATATAGTCCCCATACAAATGTCGCTCCTGATTACACTTTTTCCGCTCTATAATCCATATATTGTACCTGATTTTTTTTAAAATTGGCACAACATTTTATAATCGAACTAGAATCACCTGTGCAGAAAGTGGGTAAGATCGGTTCAGATTTAGATATAGTCCCCATACAAATGTCGCTCCCGATTTGACATGTTCCGCTCTAGAAACCACATATTGTACCCGATTTTTTTTTAAATTTTATAATCGAACTAGAAATACCTATGCTGAAAGTAGTTATGATCGGTTCAGATTTAGATATAGCCCCCATACAAATATCGCTCCCGATTTGACTTTTTCCGCCCTAAAATCCACATATTGTACCCGATTTTCTTTTAAATTGGCACAACATCTTATAATCCAACTAAAACATGTAAAAACGGCCGGGCCGAACTTTATATACCCTCCACCATGGATTGCATTCCACAGAGGTTGTCGGTTTTCGTAGAAGTGCAGTAATATTACAGGAAAATATATTTTTTTTAAAATAGCCAAACCAAAACAAATACAAATATTGAAAAATTAATTTTATAAATAAATATAATATTTTAATTATTTCAAACCATAAGCTAATGCTACCAATACGTCAATTCAAAAAATAAATATTCTTATATTTATATTTTCAAAAAGCTTAAATAACATAAATATTTTAGATAGTGGGTGCTACAGTTGGTTGTATTTCAATTCTACTTGAATTCCAAAAGTACAAATTTTGAAAATCCATTATCAGACGTACATAGTGCAAAATAACCTAACTTCATGATTCAACCAATTTTTGCCGTAAATGAAAAAGTACGAATTTGGAAATAACTTTTTATTTTGCGTGTCTATGCAGTCAGAGGAATGTATACACCGAATTCCATGATTCCAGCTGCGCCCATTTGGTTGGTACCATTTTTACCCCCTTGACGTTTCTGCGCAATTAGGATTTTATCATTCTAGCTGTGGTCGGTACTATTTTTATCCCTCTATACCATTGTATCCCTTGAAAGTACTAATTTCGAAAAATTCGTCTATTTTCCGTGTCTACGCAGTCAGAGGAATGTATACTCCGAATTTCATGACTCTTGATGCGGTCATTTGATTGGTACTATTTTTAATCCCTTTTTTCATTTTAACCCCAAAAAGTACGAATTTTGAAAAATCTGTGTATTTTACTTATCTATGCAATCAGAGGAATGTATATACCGAATTTCATTATTCGACGTACAGCCGTTTGGTTGGTTCCATTTTCATCCCTCTATTGCCATTTAAACCCTTAAAAGTGTGGGGTTGGAAAAATACCTTTATATTATGTATCTACTCAATTAGAGGAATGTACACACCGAATTTCGTGTTTCTAGCTGTTGTAGTTTAATATGTACCATTTTTATCCCTTTTTTTGCCTCATTTCACCCCCCCCCCACCAATAAGAATCACGATGCGAGGTACATACGCAGGGAGTGGTGTAGGGTATTATATAGTCGTCCCCGCCCGACTTTAGCCTTTCCTTACTTGTTCAAAGTTCCTACTTTTTTAGGGTAAAGGAGGAAAAAGGGGATAAACAAGGTGCCAATCAAACTACTGAAGCTGGAATCACGAAATTCGGCGTGTACATTTTTCAAATTGCGTATACACGCAAAATAAAGGAATAATTCAAAATTCTTATTTTTTAGGGTAAATGGGGAAAAAGGGATACAACTGGTACCAACAGAAGTGTTGCATCTGGAATCGTGTAATTGTTATAGCAAATCTGACAAAGTAAAGACGCTGTATATTTTTTCGCAAAGGATAAATATGTTGTAGACTCGTAACATATCGACGGCTTCAAACAGTGGTATGCTAAGTCGACTCAGCATGTTTTCAAGTTCCTTCCGTTCCGCTTAACTTAAATTATTTCAAATTTTGTTAATGATCGGCCAAACCTATCAAAAGTTTTGATCAAAAACTAACTTAGTTATATTTAAGATAATAAAGTTTGAACGCCTCTCCTGCAAAACTCATTTTTCAGACCTAACATACTATTGTTCGGAGGCGTCGATATGTATGATAAATGTATTTGTTTCCAGAGATATCATTTCAAATCATATGCCATTTTGAAATCTATAGCTGTTTTCGTTCGAAATCAAATTAAGTACAGTACACAATAATTGCAACTATTAATAGTACTTGTCTGTTGCGATAACCCAAATAGTTGCGGTTACCAAAATCCAATAATTGTCCTGGACTAGACGCAGTAGACCTATGTGTGTAACCACTTCGGATGACTTTATTCAAGTTCCATTTTGCAAAGGTACTACTCTCGCAGCTTTTATATTTTGGAAATCGACGTATTGATTTTGATAAGGGTACGCAGAGAAAATTAGAGATCTCAAAAATAACTTTTTCAGTATTTCGGTGTACAATAACTCGTGAAATAGAGGTAACACTACAAACCTGATATCTCGAAAACTATGATTGTCCAGGGAAACTAAAGCGAGATTTGGAACTTGGATCTTATTTATTCCAAATCACAAGGAGTCTTAAGAAACTTTGAAGTATCTTTCCCTGCCCAGAAAAATCCCAACTGTTTACAAGGACACTTTTATAATAAAAAGCAGAGGAATTTCTTCAATTTTCTATGTAAAACTAAACGTTGGCCGACGATTTCAATTTTATAAGCGAAGACTCTATAAACTAATTCTACTGTATCTGCAAGTCGGGGTAATTTGATATAACTTATTTCTTATTTTTTCCTATAAAATTCAAAGGAAATTTGTTCGCTTTCCTTTGTATCATCCCCCATCGCTCATCCCCCTGCTGCCACTTTATATCTTTCCATTTGATTGTGTAATACACAATAATAATATGTTTCACAAACGATAAACGATAAAAAACACAAACTGAATTTTTATTTGTAAAACGTGAATATGTCATATTTCTCAGACACGGCAGGATTTTATGGCTCGTACTGGCTCGTATAGCTGGAAACGAACAGGTGTAGTAACACGGTTGGGTTTTTATTCGTTGCCTGCCTGAGATACAATGAAAAGGCGGAAATTAAATTTATTTGCTCGTTGCTCTCGGTGCCCTATAATAAAATGAACTTTTTTATCGCGGAATCCGATTAGCTTTCAACAACTACGAGACGCTTGAAATCTAATCTATTCAGCATTTTCTTTTCGATGGTACTTTTCATAGTAATTGCAGATAATCAGCAAATTGTTTCATTTTGGCTATAAAATTTCAATATCAAGCAGTTAAGTATGAACGGATAAAGGATAATCTTGTTATCAAGCATTTCAAGCTTTTGTTTTACCTGTGATTATTTATCCTTCTTCTGCTGCATCTCCATCATCTATTTGTGCGTTCGCATGAAACTTTTTATGTTTCTTTTTTATTTCTTTTGTTCAGTTTTCTTCTGTTTACTTTATTTATAGAGTTTATTTATAGAGTTATTTCATTTATATAGTTGTTGCGAATTTGTTGAGGGCAATGTTCAGGCGAATACATACTTTGTTCATAGGAAATATGTTGCTGAATCATTTCAACTTTAAGGTTAACTAGCTACTGTAGCCATGTGGCACGAGAGGTGTGCGGTAAGGGTGGGTAATCGGAGGAAAAGTTGTGATGGGGATATACTAATTTTGTCATTCCGTTTGTAACACCTTGAAATATCGACCTGATACCCCATAAATATATATATATATATTACTGATGTTCATAAAATTCTAAAACGATCTGGACATAGCATCTAAACGAAAAAAGCTAGGAAGTTCAAATTTTCCACAAATGAGTCCTATAGTCGTAGATCGGGCAACTGGGCGAATTCGATCCAAGGGGAAAAATTTGTTCCTCACAAGGACCGAAAATACCCCTAATAATCCTTAATATTAGAGTATTTACGCATGTTTTTATACCCTCCACCTAAGGATGGGGGTACATTCACTTTGTCATTCCGTTTGTAACACCTTAAATTATTCAACGGACACCCCATGAGGTATATTCAGGTCGGTTGGGATTATCCCCCTAATATTTAGACTATTAAAGCAATTTGTTGCGTACCAAAAATCAAATAAAAGATTTAGCGGGCGAAATGGTACAAAAACGGTTACAAATGTTACCAACGATACGACAACAGCTAGAATCGTGAAAATCGGTGTGAACATTCCTCTAAATGCGTAAATACGTAAAATAGAGGGATTTTTCAATATTCGAACTTTTGGGACAAAAAGAGATAAAACTGGTACCCAAGATACGATAACAGCTAGAAACATGAAATTTGGAATGTACATCCCTCTAATTTTTCAAAATTAGTACTTTTAAGGGATACAATTGCAAAAAAGAGGTAAACAAATGGAACCTTCCAAACCGCTGAAGATGAAATAATGAAATTCGGTGCGTACTTTCATCTGACTGTGAAGATGCGAAATAAAAAGGATTTTTTCAAAATTTGTACTCTTTGCTGGATAATAGGACGAATGGGGATAAAAATGGTACCAACCAAACGGCTAAATGGGAAAAGGGTTAAAAATGGTACCAACCAAATGGCCACACATTCCTCTGATTACATATATCAGCAATATAGAAAGATTTTTCAAAATGATTCTTTCAAAGTTCTTACTTGTTATACCCTCCACCTCCAGGATGGGGGTATACTAACTTTGTCATTCCGTTTGTAACACCTTGATCTCGTAAAATTCTAAGACGATCTAGCCATGTCCGTCCGTCTGTCCGTCTGTTGCAAGCACGCTAGCATCTAAACGAAAGGAGCTAGAACGTTCAACTTTCTCATAAATGCGTCTTATAGTCGTAGATCGGTTGGAATTGAAATGGGGCGAAATCGGCCCGAAGGGAAAAATTTTTCCATCACAAGGACTAAAAATACCCATAATAATCCCTAATATTTTATCGTATTTAATCATGTTTTTTTGAATATGTCTGTTTATATTTGCTTGATATTTGGTATACGCATTCCCCTTATAGCAAAAACGTGCACCATAAAGTGATTCTTATTGGTAGGGGACGAAATGGGGCAAAAAAGGGATAAAAATGGTACATATTAAACGACAACAGCTAGAAACACGAAATTCGGTGTGTACATTCCTCTAATTGAGTAGATACATAATATAAAAGTATTTTTTCCTTTCGTACTTTTAAGGGGTAAAATGGGAATAGAGGGATAAAAATGGTACCAACCAAACGGCTGTACCTAGGATAATGTAATTCGGTGTATACATTCCTCTGATTGCATAGATAAGTAAAATATACGGCTTTTTCAAAATTCGTACTTTTTGGGGTTAAAATGAAAAAAGTGGATAAAAATAGTACCAATCAACAGAACGCAGCTAGAGTCATGAAATTCGGAGTATACATTCCTCTGAGTGTGTAGACACGGAAAATAAACTGATTTTTCGAAATTCGTACTTTTTGGGGTTAAAATGAAAAAAGGGGATACAAATAGTACCAATCAAAAGACCGCAGCTAGAGTCATCAAATTCGGAGTATACATTCCTCTGACTGCGTAGACACGAAAAATAGACGAAATTTTCTAAATTAGTACTTTCAAGGGATACAATGGTATAAAGTGATAAAAATAGTACCAACTAAACCACTACAGCTAGAATGTTGCAATTATAATTACGTAGAAACGTCAGGGGGGTAAAAATGGTACAAACCATATGGGCGCAGCTGGAATTCGGTGTATACATTCCTCTGACTGCATAGACACGCAAAATATAAAGTTTTTTCCCAAATTCGTACTTTTTCTTTTACGGCAAAAATTGGTTGAATCATGAAGTTAGGTTATTTTGCACTATGTGCGTCTGCTAATGGATTTTCAAAATTTGTACTTTTAGAATTAAAATAAAATGGAAATACAACCAACTGTAGCACCCACAATCTACCAATATTTATGGCTTTGAAAATATAAATATAAGAATATTTATTTTTTGAATTGACGTATTGGCAGCATTACCTTATAAGCGTGGTTTGAAATAATTAAAATATTATAAATATTTATAAAATTAATTTTTCAATATTTGTAGCTATTTTGGTTTGGCTATATTAAAAAATATATATTTTCCTGTAATATTACTGCACTTCTACTAAAACCGACAACCTCTGTAGAATGCAATCCATGGTGGAGGGTATATAAAGTTCGGCCCGGCCGAACTTAACTCCGTTTTTACTTGTTTGAGGTAAACTGGGCACAGAGTGGTATACATTTCTCTGATTGCGTAGACACGAAGAATAAAAAGGTTTTTCCAAATTCGTTTTTTCAAGGGATACAATGGGAACAGAGGGATAAAAATGGTACCAACTAAACGCCCACCGCTAGAATGCTGAAATTCAGTGTGTCCGTCCCTGTAATTGCGTAGACTCGTAAAATAAAGAGATTTTCGAAAGTCGTACCTTTAATGGGGTAAAATGGGAAAAAGTGAATGAAAATGGTACCAACCAAATGCCTCAGCTAGATTCATGGAATTCGGTGCACCCGAATAGACACGCAAAAAAAAGAATTTTCCTAATTCGTAAATTTTTTACTTTTACGGCAAAACTGGGTATAATCTTGAAGTTAGATTATCTTGCACTAAATTCGTTAGAAGGCTTGCTAGATGAACTTTTTTCTTGTCGCCAAAATTGTTATGAAAAATCCCCAATTATCGCCAAAATATAAAAAAAACGTAGTTTTAGTTCAAAGAATTCGACCAAAACAAGGGTCAACAACGAGGGAATATTTTGATCATTTTTGTCCCCAAAATAGTCATGAAAAATCCTCATTTAAAAAAAGTTATTTTATTTTAAAGAATTCGGCAAAAAATAAATAATTTGAGAATGATTTGTTAATTCGTCAACAATCTGGGAATATTTTGATCATCCTATTTTATGAAATCGCCACAAAAAACCCCAGTTCTCATTTCATATTTTTTGTCCTTTTGGCCATCATAAAATCCCCGTGGTTGGGGATAAACCCCCACATCTGGCAAGCCTGTACGTGAGAAGTAATGGATTTTCAAAACGGCTGTAGCTGAAAATGCTATCACTATCTCCCAATATTTAGGTTATTTAAGCTTTTTCGAAGATTGCTGTCTTTATATACTTTTTGAACTGACTTGAAGTATTATTTCGATATATATAGTGTAAACATATTGGTAGCCTTGCCTTATAAACATGGTTTAAAATAATAAAAATTTTATATATATATATTTTTTTTAGTTTTTTCGTTTGCATTTTTTTTTTGGTCTGTAATCAATATTTGATTTGCACTGGGATATTGTCCTGGCTCAAGACCATTTTGCTATTTATTTACAAAAATTTATTTACAAATGGCATGGTGACATTTATTACTTGGCTGCAGACTACCAATATCATGATTTCGACCATGTCAAAAGTCTTTTCAAGTGGCTTCGCAGCGACTTTTCAACATCAAACCCGGCCTCTACAAGGAGATGATTCTCACAAACGAACGAGAATCACAACTCACTTGCCGAATTTGCGTTTAAAAAATCGCACCAAGTAATAAAGCACACATGCCATCTTACAAACATCTCATTGAGTTGCATATGTAAGTATGTGTATATGCAGGTGTAGTTACCCAGCAATACTTCTGCCGTGCCAACGCTCATTTGTTTTAGTTTTTTCGTTTGCATTTTTTTGGTCTGTAATCAATATTTGATTTGAACTGGGATATTGTCCTGGCTCAAGACCATTTTGCTTCTACATTTAATAGAATGCAAATTTATTTACAAATGGCATGGTGACATTTATATTTTTATAAAATTATTTTTTTAATATTTTTATTTATTATTATGCGGAATACAATCCATAGTAATTTTGATTACTATTGTATTTATAAGCTATTTAATTATTATGGAAAAACTCCCGTACTGAGCAATCATGTCTAATCTCACCTGCACTACAGATTGTTGACAAGGTAAAGGTTGTTTAAACAAAAGATAAAATTTTACAAAAACATGCTATCTGAATTAGGTATACAATAAACAATATATAACATACAACTTTAAGTAGCAGCAGCACTACGAACATGTTTTCGCGGAAAAAACCAAAAAGAAAAGTTTTCGAAATAGTTGTACGCCATGTCTCTCTCTATACAAAAGTGAAAGACATACACCAC
This sequence comes from Polietes domitor, assembly GCA_947397865.1. Lineage (NCBI taxonomy): Eukaryota > Metazoa > Arthropoda > Insecta > Diptera > Muscidae > Polietes > Polietes domitor. The sequence goes on from OX377618.1 coordinate 144,075,005, forward strand.
CTCGCCCACACGCAACATATTGAGTGTTTATGTCATAGTTTCCTGCTTCCACAAGAGGTTTTTGGATATCGCTGCGAATGTCCTTGTTCTGTCACAATTTAGGGCAGGACAAAAGTTCATAGGAATTTTGATATTGACACACAAAAAGGACATCAAAAAGGACTATTTTTAAAAGACCAGGAACACGCAAACGAAAATTGAGTTAGCATGTGGAGTGCTTCCTATACAAAGAGGTGCTCGAGCACAAATAATAATATTAAGAATAAGTCAATGTCTAATTTAAAGTTACTAATGAAAGAAAATTAGTTGCTAAGTGACAATCACAGCTGTGAGTGTATTTAAATTTGTGCTATTTATGAAGGTATATGGAAATGTGTTCAAGGACGTTGGAATAAAATACAAATTGATAATACTAGTTGTGTAAGTGGACAATTATTAGGCCTCCCACTCACACGAATATATTATTGATTACACTAGTTTCAAGTCATTGTGTGATATATGTACGACTTTTGTGTTGAAATATTTAGGGTTTTCAAACAAATGAACAAATTATTCACAAAGAATTTTTAAAAATTTCAATCTTCAATGTTGTAAATGTTAGGGTTATTGCCAGATGGCATTAGACTTTTAGATATAGTAGCGAACTATTAACTTTATGCCTGTTCGATTGGGCTAGCTAGCTTTAAATTAAGAGACTTGCTAAGGTGACAACATTTGTATCCATTGGTTTTATTTAAATAAATCAGAGATAAAAATCTGGAACCATCTTACTCGCCAACTAAGAGAATAGTAAGCTACTTTCCATACAAATATTAAGCTAGTAAGCCCAATCGAACAGGGCTATTATAATAATGCAGCATCAACATTTTCCTAATATAGTAGTGCACTTCTATGTAATGTCGACAGCCTCTAATCTACCGGTAATATAGTGGTATGAACTCCGTGATGGAGGGTCTATAAGATTCGGCCCGGCCGAACTTAACGATTTTTTACATTCTGTCGATTAATTAATTAAAACAATAATTCTTAATAAAGTCCACCTATTTTCTTTCTTCTAATTTCAGGTAAGATGTTTAATGAATACTACTACAAACAAGTAAGAAAAGGCTAAAGTCGGGCGGAGCCGACTATATGATACACTCCACTTTCTATCCAATTACAATTCAATTCGGCAGAAAAGTGAAATCGGGAAGGAAACATGGAACGCTGTGACCCACTTGTATGTTTATAGGTGAAATATAATATGTAAAGATTGGCCAAAATCGGTTAAACATTTGGGAGCAACATTTGTATATATATAAATAAATGTATATCTAAATCTGAACCGATCTTATCAACATTCACCATAGATGTTTTAGTTAGATTATTAGATATTGTGCCAATTTTAAAGAAAACCGGGTAAAATATGTGGGTTTTAAAGCGGAAAATGTCAAATCGGGAGCGACATTTGTATGACGGCTATATCTAAATCTGAACCGATCTTAGCCGCTTTCAGCATAGGTATTTCTAGTTGTATTACAAGATGTTGTGCCCAATTTAAAGAAAATCGGATACAATTTGTGGTTTCTAGAGCGGAAAAAGTCAAATCGGGAGCGACATTTGTATGGGGTCTATATCTAAATCTGGACCGATTTGCCTCAAATTAAATAGCGTTCGTCCTTATCCTTCGTTGTGCAAAGTTTCGTTTAGTTATGTCTACAATTGCGATTACAAGAATAGATGGACAGACAGACGGACATTACTAAATCGATTCAAAAAGTGATTCTTAGTCGATCGGTATAATTAACAATGGGTCTATTCTCGTTTCCTTTTGGGTGTTGCAAACAAATGCACAAAGACATAATACTCTCGTGGAGTGTATAGAAACAATATATAACGGCACGGGCCAGATATCATGATAAAGGTACTGTACAAAAAAGTAATAAATGTCACGATTCTATATAAAAATAACTTTGCATTCTACAAAAAATATATGCCCAATGGAATTGAGGTCAAGACAATATCCCAGATCGAATCAAATATAATACATCTTAATAAGGGGTAAGTTACTTTGCTTCCATCAATCAACTTTTTATGTTGGTTTATTGCGTGTATTTCCCAAAATTGTTGTCATTAAATCTACAACTTTTACAGTCGTTCGTACTTGTTCGAACTACGTTGTTGCTAGACACCATGGGTAGCGGTTGGCAACATATTGCGTTTGATGGCTTTTGTGAAATTGGTCAAAGACACCCATCCATTGACAAAAGCACGTGCAATTACCTTTGAAATGAGCCTAAATTCACTGAATTCTGGCCACGTGTTTTTCACGCTACATCATTTTCACTTTTTTCTTTAGAAATCAAATATTTTCTAGAGTTGAGTTATGCTAACACGTTTCAAAGTCGTTGAATGATAGATAAAAAAATAAATCTATATCTGCAAAACATTACTCGGCAGCCAATGCAAATGCCTGGAGCAAGCATTGACGCACAACGTCTCTTTCCGAACTCATTCCGTTGACAAGTGGTCTTTTCAATTAATAATGTAGTTGAGTAAGACGACTGAAGCTATAGGTTTTCATGTCATACCTTCGATTGTATTTCATTTAAATGTTATAGAGAAAAAAGTCTCAATAACGTCTCAGAAATGAAAAACATACAGCTTTTCATGAAAATGGTTTATTCAACTAGAAATATATTTTGTTGTGTGAAAGACATTGTGATCTTCTTTGCAGGAGATTTGTTACAGTCATATTCAAAAACATTATCGCAGACGACTTTTCAATATATAAGAATACCATTGATAAATGTTCTTTAATATGGCTGTTGGTCTTTTCCAAATTAACAAAAAACAAGTAAAAGTAGCTTTAAGTTTGCACCGGTCGAATCTTATGTTTTCTCCAACATGGACTACATTTCATAGTATTACTGTATTAGAGGCTATCGATTTTACTAATTATAATACCCTAAACCACTTCCTACGTATATACCTCGCTTTTATTACTAAACCCAAGTGTTTGATGGGAGCTATTTTATGTAGTTCATATAAATTATACAATCAACGAATATTGTAAATAATATGATAATTGATCCAATTTTCCGACAGACAAATACAAATTATACAGTGGTAATAGGATGAATCGGACCGATATTTGAAAGGGGGCCTATAACAACACTTGGGGTTTGCTCCAAAACATAGGCCTATATATTTCTCATTCACGGTAGGTATTCCTAGTTGAAATATATCATGATCCGATGTAAGACGTAGTTTCTAGGCCCCATTTGGGTTATTCGAAAGTATGGACACATATATTATGTATGTATATAGTATGTATTCTTATATAAATATAATATAATCTGCAAATTAAAAAAAAATCCGATGTAAAATTTGCGTCCTTGAGGGGTAAAAATTCAAATGGTTCCATTTGCAAGGGCGCTACATTAACAAGTGGTTACATTTAGATCACTTACAAAGTAGGTATTCTTAGTTGAAATATGATATGATATGCAAAATTATATCGATATCCAATGCACGATGTGGGTTCTAGAGATGTAATAGAGTGGAATGGGGGCCCAATTTGTATGGGGGTTATACCAAAATATGGACTCATTTATTTGACTTTCATAGTATGTATTCTTTGTTGAAGTATAATATAATCTGCAAAATTTGAAAAACTTCCGATGTAAAATGTGATAGGTAATAATTGAAATGGGGCGCATTTGTAAGGACGCTACATTAAAAAGTGGGCCTTTATAGATCACTTTCAAAGTAGGTATTATTTATTGAAATATAACATGATCTTCAAAATTTTATCAAGATCCAATGTAAGATGTGGGTTCTAGAGCGATAATAGTGTAAACTGGGGGCCATTTGTATGGAGGCTAGACCAAAACATCGACCTATATAGCTGGCTTTCAAAATACGTATTTCTAGTATAAATCTAACACTGTGTGGAAAATTTGATCAAGATCCGATGTAAAATGTGAATTTTAGAGAAGTAATATTGTAAATCGGAGGTACATTTGTATGGGGGCTATATCGAAACAAGGATCCATGTGGTCCACTTTAACTTGAACTGTTTCTAGTTCAAATATAACACGATCGATAATAGTGTAAACTGGGGGCCATTTGTATGGGTGCTATAGCGAAACATCGACCTATATAGCTGGCTTTCAAAATACGTATTTCTAGTATAAATCTAACACTGTGTGGAAAATTTGATCAAGATCCGATGTAAAATGTGAATTTTAGAGAAGTAATATTGTAAATCGGAGGTACATTTGTATGGGGGCTATATCGAAACAAGGATACATGTGGTCCACTTTAACTTGAACTGTTTCTAGTTCAAATATAACACGGTCTTGAAAATTTGGTCATAATCCCATGTAAAACGTGTATTCTAGAGCTGTAATAGTTTAAATTATAGGGATATTAGTATGGAGACTATATCTAAATCTGAAACGATTTCCTCCAAATTCAATACCAATCGTCCTTGGCCAAAAAAGTATCTTCTGCCAAATTTCATGACAATCGGACAACAAATGCGACCTGTAGAGTGCGAACAAGCTTAGATGGACAACAGACGGACGGACGGACAGACAGACATCGTTAAAATGATTCAGCTGGTGATTCTAAGCCGATCCGCATACTTGGTGTTACAAACATTTGACGGAAAACTAACTTATAATACCCTAGTCCACGAAGTGGTGTAGGGTATAATTATGGAGCGATGTGGCCCATTTTGTATATTTATATTATTAGCAAATTATTTCAAAATCTGCAAACGTATGTGGTTTCTAGAGAGATAAAAGTAAAATAGATAAATACTAGAATTGAAGGGATGTGACTCACTTTCGCCAAAGGTATTTCTAGTTGTAATATAACAACTTCCGTTCAGCAAAGTTAAATAAGTAAGGAAGGTAATGTCGGGCGTGGATGACTACACCTAGCCATTATACCCTGCGGTGTAGGGTGTAAGAAGGTCGTTACATTTGAACCGGGTGATATGCGATACAGCTATAAGAGGGAATATACTAACAATTTCACACTTCTATCTATATTTGTAATAAATTTTTAATACAAACATTGAATGGGAACTATATATAAATCTGACCCATGACGGGGGAGTCTTTTCCTAATATGAATTTACATTTCTCAATATAAATTTGTATGTTCTCATTATAATCTTGAAAATGTGTAGCATGAATAAAATGAATTCTTGCAATTTTATGTTTTGAAATTTTATTCGATGAATCAAATAATATCTACCGACTTTATACGAGTAATCAGAAATTTTGTATTTTCGAATAAACAAATAAACGTAAAATCGATTAACACAAAAGTACGAACAATTGGATGCCCTACATGGTATCTCCCAAGAAAATACATTTATAATGTTTAATTGGCAAGCCTAACGCTTAAATAATTACATTGAATATATAACACAACTATGAAACTTGTGAGTTCTATTAAGCGTGGGAGACAAGAAGTCAAGTCGGATACCACATGTGTACGGCGCCTATATCGAAACATTGACCGATATGAATAGGGCTGGTTGCCTTGATTTTCGTAGAAGTGCAGTAATATTAAAGGAACATATATTTTTCTTTAATGTAGTCAAAGCAAAACAAATATTGAAAAAATAATTTTATAAATAAATGAATTTTTGAATGTAATACATTCGAGTTTCAGCTATTCGATTAAGTAATTTCTTCTTTCGTAGGAAATCTTTGTTTTTGGTAATGGAAAATGGTAATCGATCACTAATAAAACAACACAAAAACTAATAATTAAATATAATATTTTTATTATTTCAAACAACGCTTATAAGGCTACCACTACCTTTACATATCGAAATAATACTTCAAGTCAATTAAAAAACAAGTAAGGAAAGGCTAAAGTCGGGCGGGGCCGACTATATAATACCCTACACCACTCCCTGCGTATGTACCTCGCTTTGATTACTAAACCCATTTATTTCATGGGAGCAATTTTATGTAGTTCATATAAATTATACAGTTACTATAAATTCATCTTTAGTCATATTTAACGAATATGGTAATTGATCTAATTATCCGACAGACAAATACAAATTATACAGTAGTAATAGAAACGACATTTCAAAAGGGGGCCTATAACAACATTCTGGGCCTGGTCCAAAATATGGGCCTATATATTTCTCATTCACGGTAGGTATTCCTGGTTGAAAAATATCATGGTCTGCAAAATTTGATGAAGATCCGATGTAAGATGTAGTTTCTAGAGCTGTAATAGAGCAGAGTGGGGCCCGATTTGGGTTATATGGACATCACCCAAACAATTCTCATTACAATTCAATTCGGTAAATAAGTGAAATCGGGAAGGATTTTTGCATCCTGTAAATGTATGTGTTTGACTAAAAATGTTAAATCGGAAAGGACATCTGTATGGGGGTATATTGAAACATGGAACGATGATTCACGATGACCCACTTGTATGTTTTTGGGTGAAATATAATATGTAAATTATGGCCAAAATCGTTTAAACATTTGGCAGCAACATTTGTATTGGGGCTATATCTAAATCTGAACCGATCTTACCCACTTTCACAATAGGTGTTTTTAGTTGGATTATAAGATGTGCCAATTCTAAAGTATATCGGGTACAATATGTGGTTTCTAGAGCGGAAAAAGTCAAATCGGGAGCGACATTTGTATGGGGGCTATATCTAAATCTGAACCGATTTCCAAATTCAATACCGATGGTCCTTGGCCAGAAAAAATAACTTCTGCCAAGTTTCATGACAATCGGACAACAATTGCGACCTGTAGAGTGCGAACAAGCTTAGATGGACAGCAGACGGACGGACGGACGGACAGACAGACATCGTTAAATCGACTCAGCTGGTGATTCTAAGCCGATCGGTATACTTAAAAGTCCACGAAGTGGTGTAGGGTATAAAAATATTCTTATATTTACATTTTCAAAAAGCTTAAATACCATAAACATTGGTATATAGTGGGTGCTACAGTTGGTTGTATTTGGAAAATCCTTTATCTCACGTACTTCATGATTCAATCAAATTTTGCCGTAAATGTAAAAAAGTACGAATTTGGAAAAATCTTTTTATTTTACGTGTCTATGTAGTCAGAGGAATGCATACACCGAATTCCATGAATCTAGCTGCGGTTATTTGGTTGGTACCATTTTTATCCCCTTTTTCCTATTTTACACACTTACGCGTGCGACTTTCTAAAATCTCTTTATTTTACATGTCTACGCAATTTGAAGGATGTACACACCGAATTTCGTCATTCTATCTGTAAACGTTTAGTTGGTACTATATGTATCCCTCTGTACCCATTGTATCCCTTGAAAGTACGAATTTGTAAAAAACCCTTTTATTTTTCATATCTATGCAGTCAGAGGAATGTATACTCCAAATTTCATGACTCTAACTACGGTCATTTGGATGGTTTGATTTTTGATCCCCTTCTTCCATTTTAACCCCAAAATGTACGAATTTCGAAAAATACCTTTTTTCGTGTTAACGCAATCAGAGGAATGTATACACCGAATTTCATTATTCCAGGTGCAGCCGTTTGGTTGGTACCATTTTTATCCCTCTATTCCCATTTTACCCCTTAAAAGTACGAATTTGCAAAAAATACTTTTATATTATGTATCTACTCTGTTAGAGGAATGTACACACCGAATTTCGTGTTTCTAGCTGTTGTCGTTTAATATGTAACGTTTTTATTTTTATCACTTTTTACCCCATTTCACCCCCTACGAATAAAAATCACTTTATGGTGCACGTTTTTGTTATAGGGGGAATGCGCAGATCCAATATTAAGTACGTACATGCAGACATATTGAAAAAATATGCCTAAACACTTTAAAATATTAGGGGTTATTATGGGTATTTTTGGTCCGTTTTTTGGGCCGATTTCGACCAGTTTCAATTCTAACCGATCTACGACTATAAGACGCATTTATGGAAAATTTGGAAGTACTAGCTCGCTTATATGCTAGCGTGATTTCAACTGACGGACGGACATGACTACATCGTCTTAGAATTTTATGACGATCAAGAATATATATATACTTTATATGGTGTTACAAACGGAATGACAAAGTTAGTATACCCCCATCCTGGAGGTGGAGGGTATAAAAATAAATTAGAATCATGGGAAAATAAAAACATAGAAAGAGTCCAGTTAGGCCAGATCGGCTCATTCCTGGCAAGTTTTGTATATGAATTATTCCTGTATTTATTTTCACATTCAGATTATTTTCTAAAACTTTTACAACAAACATTTGAGTTAAATAAAAATAAGTTAACAGTGTGCGAACTTTTTTGCGCGTGTTTAGTTGAGTGACTGGTAGACACAATATTCCGTTTAAATCGGCTTAAAAAGATTGTAAAATATTATACTTTTTTAATGGAATTCCTGTGTCCCAGTCGAATCTTCGTTAGAATTATGATGAACTAACAAAGTCATATTCTTATTAATATTTACAACAGTCGTTGTGCTCTGTAATTCATTTTACTACAGCCAACACCTTCTTAATTATTGAAGTCACGTTTGCACAATATCCTCCTCATGCTCTGCTCGCGATTTTGTTTCTGCGATTTCTGAATAGGAAATATAGTGCAAATGGTTTTCTTCAATGTGCACTGATTTGGCGGGGTGGGGGAGGGTGTACGTTACACATAGATTGATTTCATGCCCGATGCGAGTCGAGTGACTCATGCCCATGCCAGACGCTAACAAAACATTTTCCATTTCCCAAATGCGCGACAAAATACATTTAACCTTGAAGAATAAATAAACAGACTATTTGAGTTGAATCGAAACGAATTGGTTTGAATCGATTCGATTTGAATGAGTGATTGATGTCAAACTTTGGAAAATTCGGCTATATTATTGTATATGTATGTACAGAGTATGTTTGTACGTTTGTGTGTATGTATGTACGTATCTTGGCACGGCATTAAAGCTGAATGACATGTTGTTTCATTGGCATTGAAAGTATGTATCTGCTGGATTTTGATATGCCAGCTGACAAAGGGGCGTTGTTTGGAGGGGGCTGGTGGGGTTAACAAAGTTGATGTATCAGAAATAGTTTTGTTAAATTCTCGGTATTGCATAATATCGAGTTGTATATCCAACGTACGTAACCTAGGGTGTTCCAAAAAATAAAAGCATCCGCAAAGATTCTATGGCTAAAGTATTGTATCATATTCTATATATGATATATACTATAACTCTTGAACAAAAGCTATACATTCTTTCTTTGAAAACAAGTATCAGACAAAATTTAAAATTTATGCAAAGCCCTGATTATGAAGAATATTCATAAATTTTTTTATATCCTCCACCACCAGGATGGGGGTATACTAACTTTGTCATTCCGTTTGTAACACCTTGAAATATCGACCTGAGACCCTATAAAGTATATATATTATTGATCGTCATAAAATTCTAAGACGATCTAGCCATGTCCGTCCGTCCGTCTGTTGAAAGCATCTAAACGAAAGGAGCTAGAACGTTCAAATTTTCCATAAATGCGTCTTATAGTCGTAGATCGGTTGGGATTGAAACGGGGCGAAATCGGCCCAAAGGGAAAAATTTAAGCATGTTTTTTGAATATGTCTGTTTATATTTGATTGATATTTGGTATGCGCATTTCCCTTATAGCAAAAATGTGCACCATAAAGTGATTCATATTTGTAGGGGGTGAAATGGGGCAAAAATGGGATAAAAATGGTACATATTAAACGATAACAGCTAGAAACACGAATTTCGGTGTGTACATTCCTCTAACAGAGTAGATACATAATGTAAAAGTATTTTTTCCAAATTCGTACTTTTAAGGGGTAAAATGGGAATAGAGGGATAAAAATGGTACCAACCAAACGGCTGTACCTAGAATAATGAAATTCGGTGTATACATTCCTCTGATTGCATAGACAAGTAAAATACACGGATTTTTCAAAATTCGTACTTTTTGGGGTTAAAATGAAAAAAGGGGATAAAAATAGTACCAATCAAATGACCGCAGCTAGAGTCATGAAATTCGGAGTATTCATTCCTGTGACTGCGTAGACACGGAAAATAAACTGATTTTTCGAAATTCGTACTTTTTGGGGTCAAAATAGAAAAAGGGGATAAAAATAGTACCAATCAAATGACCGCAGCTAGAGTCATGAAATTCGGAGAATACATTCCTCTGACTCTTTTTTGCACTATGTACGTCTGATAATGGATTTTCAAAATTTGTACTTTTGGAATTAAAATAGAATGGAAATACAACCAACTGTAGCACCCACTATCTACCAATATTTATGGTATTTAAGCTTTTTGAAAATATAAATATATGAATATTTATTTTTTGATTTGAAATAAATAATGGTTTGAAATAATTAAGATATTATATTTATTTATAAAATTAAATTTTCAATATTTGTATTTGTTTTGGTTTGGCTATATTAAAAAATTTATACTTTCCTGTAATATTACTGCACTTCTACGAAAACCGACAACCTCTGTGGAATGCAATCAATGGTGGAGGGTATATAAAGTTCAACTTAACACCGTTTTTACTTGTTTTATTTTATATTTTTGCAAGAACATTTGATAAATGATAAAAACTCTTTCTGAGCCATCCTATTAATTCATATGGAACAAAGCCCAAGCGTATGTCACAATAAATCATGTAATCCTCAATTGATGGTAGATTCGACATTATCGAAGAATATTTCAATGTGCACATTAGGTTCGAACGTTAGCTTCGAGTATTTCTTCCAAACGAAGGGAATTGGTAATACAATAACCATAAATAAATGGACATAAGTCAAGATTCAATCCAATATCAATCAAAGATGATGATGGATGATGACTTCAGCGAGATTAAGGGAAAATTTGAAGAAACAAATATTAAATGTTTATGATAGCGAAAATTAATAAATACCAGCGATTCACGACAATATCCTTTGGAAGCGTTCAGAACAGAGTGATGCAACAGATAAAGGGTGATTCATTGTAAGTTTTGATTTTCAATAAACATTTTTGGCGGATCACGCATGACTCATATCAAACTGTTTTGTAATTTTTGTTCAGTATGGTATGAAAGTCGTCATAGAAAGACTCACACCACAACAGCATCTCCAGCGTCACTCTATATAAAATGAGGTTGTGTAGCTACACTGAAAGAAAAAGCTTTTTACTAGTTTAATGTACAATGTTACATCAATATTTCCTCAGTTAATTACATTAATCGATGAATATTTCAAGTACGTTTTACATTGATTTAATGTAAAACATTATGTAACTCAAAGTAAATAGTTCCTTCATTTCATGAAACATTTTGATCTAGCAATGCAATTTACGGTCATCAAATTGAAGATGATATTCATTAAATCAATTAAATTATTTCGTAAATTTAATGATGGTCTAGCATTTTTCTTTCTGAGTCTTCACCTTCAAAATACCAATTGTGGTTAACCAGATAAACCGGTTATTTCAAGTCTATTAATAGGTTTTGCCTTAAGACTAAGTTGCATAGTTCAAGAAGTGCAGACTACAAAGTAAAAACAAATTCATCAACAATAAAGAGGTGGATGTTACATACATTTATAAATTAATACATACATTGTTACTTTATTTTAAAATTGTAATTATATTTATACAGTATTTTAAAATTGCCCAGCAAAAATGAGAAGTACTACCGAAGGAAGCACATTTTAATCGCATCTCATTTCCCGCTTTTGAGGAAGTTTCCAAAAAGTCGATAATATGTTTATATCACTAAAAATTTTGCGAATAGCAACTAATTTTTCGTATGAGGCCACATAGGTAAGGTTTCAGCTTTGCACCAAGAAGGTCTCAGCTTCGAATCGTGACTCGGGAAAATAACTTTTTGTTTCTTAACTATTTTATAAATAAACAATGTTTAATATTGTGTAATTTTAACATTTTGAACATTTTTGCTTCAAAAATACAAATTTATTGATGTACGTCAAATATTTTTTATCAATTATTAATTAATATTAATAAAATTAGGTAGTGCTAATTTATTGAATACTAATTTGATTTAATATTTATTTGCGTTATATATTAATTAATTGTTTAATCACAGACACTTTATATTTGAGTATTTTTTCTAATACAATACCTTGATGATATTAAATCGTGGCGCACACTTCAAAAACTGAAAGTAATATGTGACCAGAAAAGGTGAAACAAAGCATACATTTCTTATGGACAAACAAACAAATTTGGCCTGGTTGAATGTATGATACCCTCCCCCACTCTCTTCTAAGAAGGATTTTTTAAACAAATCCTGGATATGTTAAAGTTGATTAAATATATCGGAAACATCATAAAATATCAAGACCGTACTTGTTATTTTATGGGCCCTATTTCAAAATGTCATTTATATTCCAATTCAATTTTCATTCATTCAATGGTTTCTGAGCGTTAATGGTTCAATTCGGTAAGTCGCTTATGTGGACATTATGGATAATGGACCAATGAATTGCCCGATTTGCTCCATTTTCATTGCAGATATTAGGCGATGTACTGTTAGATTTTGTTTCTAGCGTAAAGAAATCAAATTGGAAGTGACATTTGTATGGATAGCATCCATGCTTAGTTCTACCAATAATCATAGGAATTAGTCATCATTAAATCTATTTAGCTGCTGGTTCTAAACGGTTGTTGTTGATCGGTGATTTTAAGTTCAATTAAGGAGTGGAGATAGGAAACGGTATGTTTGGTGAGAGAAAATTAATGGGGGTCAGTCTCATATGTCTCCCCTCTAAGGGTTACTCGGGAGAAGTTGGACATCTCCTTCCCCTTAAGGGTTGAGGATAGAGGGTAGGTATGTTCTGAGGAAATATTAGGGCTGAAAAAATATGGGGGTTGATCATACATTTGACTCATCTTGGGACAGTTAGAGCGATAGGAGAAAATTTTATAAAAATGTGGTTTTTTTATGGGAGCCCCATTAAGGATTGGCGATTGAGGGTAAGTGTATTTTGGTGGACATTTTCGTCTAACCCAGTTAGTGGCGACTCCAGGGCAGTTTTTGGCCTTACTGACATAACAAAAATTATAAAAAAATAAAACAAGTAAGGAAAAGCTAAAGTCGGGCGGGGCCGACTATATAATACCCTACACCACTCCCTGCGTATATACCTCGCTTTGATTACTAAACCCAGGCGTTTCATGGGAGCAATTTTATGTAGTTCTTATAAATTATACAGTACGAACATGGTAAATAATATAATAATTGATCCAATTTTCTGGCAGATATTCCGAGTAAAGTAAATATAACATGATATGGAAAAATTGATCAAGATCATACAACGGTAATAGGATGAATCGGACGGACATTTGAAGGGGGCCTATAACAACACTTGGGGCCTGATCTGCAAAATTTTATCAAGATCCGATTTAAGATGTAGTTTCTAGTGCTGTAATAGAGTAGAATGGGGCCATTTGGGTCATACCTAACATATATTTGACATTCTTAGATAAAATACAAGTAAGGAAATGCTAAAGTCGGTCGGGCCGACTATATGATACCATACACCACTCCCTGCATATATACCTGTTTTTGATTACTAAACCCAGGTGCTTTATGGGGTCGATAAATTATACAGTATACTATACAAATTGAACGAATATTGCAAAATGATTGGCTGTAATAAGTTGAATCTGAAGTGTTGTGTAATGAGTTGTGGCAATTTCTTTGCGTAATGCTCCACTTTTGCTGTAAGTGTTCCTAAGTCAAATATAACCGGGTGTAGCAAATACGTCTAAAAACGGGATCCATGGCCCACTTCCTCAGTAAGTCTTCCTATGTGAAACAATCCATGGTCTGGAAAATTTAATCCAGATTCGATGTAATAGAAGGATTTAAAACGATAATATTGAAAATTGGTGGGACAGTTGTATTTGGAAACATTGACCCAGATAGTCTAATTCTCGGATAAGTATTCCGTGAGTAAATAAAGATCCAATGAAAAATGCAGACTTTACATGATAAATTGTGCGAATACTTGTGGGTTCTAGAGCGATAATAGTGTAAACTCGGACCTATTTGTATGGGGGCTATACAAAAACATTGACCTATATAGCTGGCTTTCAAAATACGTGTTTCTAGTATAAATGTAACATTGTGTGGAAAATTTGATCAAGATCCGATTTAAAATGTGAATTTTAGAGAAGTAATATTGTAAATCGGAGGTACATTTATATGGGAGCTATATCAAAACATAGACCCATGTGGTCCACTTTCCCGTAAGCTGTTCAAATATAACACGATACTGAAAATTTGGTGATGATGCAATGTAAAATGTGTATTATAGAGCAGTAATAGTGTAAATTATAGGGATATTTGTATGGAGACTATATCTAAATCTGAACCGATTTCCTCCAAATGCAATACCAATCGTCCTTGGCCAAAAAAAGTAACTTCTGCCAAATTTCATGACAATCGGAACACAATTGCGACCTGTAGAGTGCGAACAAGCTTAGATGGACAGCAGATGGACGGACAGACAGACAGACATCGTTAAATCGATTCAGCTGGTGATTCTAAGCCGATCCGTATACTTAAAGGTAGGTCTAGCTCGATTTTCCGAGGACATTAGTAAAACAATAAATTCATAAAATTGCTAAAAAATTGATGCATTAATAAAGTAATACATAATAAAGGAAATTTAATCACCTTTTTATCCGCGTACCTACTTTTCAGAAATTAGTGAGACAAAAATTACTAAATTGCGTTTGGAACTAAAAAATCTGACTTTTTGCAGTAAATGCATCCTCTCTTCCAAGGGTGCAATTTCGTGCAGACAAAAGTTACCCTACAAAAACGGGGAACCCTTCAGCCTTTCAAAATATGTATACATTTCGTTAAAGGCTTTTGAAGGAAAAAAGTTGTGTTGGTCCAAAATCAAACATTTGTTCAAAAAGGCTATTTTTTACAATATTCATTACAACCAAACTATATTTGGCACAAACATACTAAAATAAAATCTGAGTGAAAAATCTCTTAAAATGTGTGAAAAACAGTTCGACAACATAAAAGTTCAAAAAATAAAATATAATAAGATCAAACAAATAAATTACGTTTATTCAAATTTGAAATCTGAAAAACGTGAAAATCTGTAATACAAAAAAAAATAATTTTTTTTCTTCGCATTATGAACAAATACGTAAAAATATGCTAAGAAACATAAATACAAAAAAATAAAAATTCTAATTTTCTTTAAAATCGAAAAATACGAAATGTAGTCAACTTTGGGGCGATTTCTAAAATATATCCGATTTTACGATTTTTAATGTTAATATCGAAAAATAATCCTTGGGACCTTGTCTAATTTTGAATTTTTACAGAACTCATAACTATCTACTAGAACCAAAGTTATTGAATTTTGGCCGATGGATGTTGATTATGAACCACTGTGCGACGTAAAGTGATTCATCGTTCGTAGAAAAAGTTCAATTTAACAGAAGTGAAAATGAAAAAAAAACTATTTAACAATTTTAAATGTTGACAGATTTTTTCTTGTTTTTTGCCTTTCGAATACAACAACATTATTTTCGATACGATCTACTATATATACGCATATTAAGAAAAGTAATATTCTCTATAAGCTTCATAATAGAATTTGTCATGCCTGCGGAACATGGCGCTGATTGCAGGAGTTGGACGTGGAATCACATGTCACATTCCAGTGCGTGATGTTTGTCATGTCAATTTGGCTGCTGCCCTTGCTGGTGGTGGTGACTAGGGTGGCGATTCATGGTCGGCCTAAAATTTCCCTTGAATTTTGTCAAACTGTTTGCAAAGCGTGTCAATATCTTTATGAACTTGAAATACTCATTTCGTTTCGTTTTTTGTTTGCATTGCTATGGTGGGTGTTGCCATATATATTTCATGATTTAATATTTGTGTGTGAATTTTTAACGTTTGACTATTAAATATAAATCAAATTAATTTTGATGTTTTTATGTACTTTCGCCCGCCATTCCCCGACCTAACTAAACGCAACAACAGTCATGCCTTTTAACTTTGGTGTACGTGTCTGAGGAGTGGATGGGATTGGATAATGTTGAAATGATTTAGAAAAAAATGATTTTAAATGTGTTATTAAGTGAATATATTTCCTCGAAAGCGTTCGCGTAGGTGTGGCTGTAATCATGCACACAAGAGAAAATAAGTAATAGGATTTTCGAGAAAGACGAGAATATAATCGGACAAAGAGGTAATAATGTGGCAACACTGGAAGGTGAAGTTAAGTTAAAAACTCAGCATCGTTGTTTAAATACAGAATTGCCTTCTCAATACATCTAAGATATTTAAATACGATATTCTTCAGACTGGTCACTGGTCAAGTTCAAATAGAATGAGGAAGAAGGAATACTTACACATCCAAAGGGTATGCTCCTGATTCTAAGTTCCATAATGCATGTATCACATTTGCTAGGATAATATTCTTCAATCACTCGCCTGTTGCGTCCCAATCAATATTAATTTAATAAGGTTGATACCCCGGTTTACCTCCCCACATAGAATGTCAATATATACTTTTATTGATATTGCCCTACATATACTGCTTTCATTTTCCCTGAGTAAACTTTATATGGTTCCGAGGGTCTTGGCCGTTTGTTTCTTTGTGGCTGACATAAATGCCACTTGGGCGTCTTGTTGTATGTTTTTATTTGTTCTTGTCCTCTTCTTCTTCATCAGTTAACACCTTTTGTCGGCACTTAATGTGGCACTGTAAAGCATAATAAAAATCATTTAATTACACTCAAACTAGAGTGGTATGGTGTACACCGGCCTACACAGCTATGCTATTAATACATTTGAGTTTATTTAAGACGGACACACAAACTCAGACGCATAAACAAACAGAAGAGCAAACGTACAGCACTAGGGCACTTGATGCTAATGGCCACCAAAACAAAAACAACAAAAATATTCGGTCGGTTAAGACTGTCTAAGGCAATTTTTTTGGTCCTTTTAGGCTCAACTACTACGTGATAGGCAATGTTGTCCTATTAATTAAAACCAATATGGCTGGGACCGTGTTAAAAAAGAAGTCCCCAGGAAGTGGAAATTTCTAAATGGCTTCAAATAAACCATTTCAATTACACTTCGTTCTAAAGTAGAATTTTTGTCGTATTAAAACGATTTAAACGACTTAATATTAAATTATTTACAGAAATGAGAAATCAAGCAAGTATATATGAGTAGTAGCACAATGCTGAAAAATGTGCCCGAGACAAAAAAATACTGAAACTGATCCATAAAATTAAATTAAAATTATTTTTTTTCTACTGTTTATATCCTCCACCTTTCGATATACATTTTTATACCCTCCACCTCCAGGATGGAGGTATACTAACTTTGTCATTCCCTTTGTAACACCTTGATATATATCGACCTGAGACCCCATAAAGTATATATTCTTGATCGTCATAAAATTCTAAGACGATCTAGGCATGTCCGTCCGTCCGTCCGTCTGTTGAAAGCACGCTAGCATCTAAACGAAAAGAGCTAGGAGGTCCAAATGCTGCACAAATACGTCTTACAGTCGTAGATCGGTTGGGATTGAAACTGGGCGAAATCGGCCGAAAGGGAAAAAATTTTCCCTCCCTTTTAGAGTATTTAAGCATATTTTTTCAATATGTCTGCTTGTACTTACTTGATATTGGGTATGCGCATTCCCCCGATAATAGAAATGTGCACCATAAAATGATTTTTATTCGTAGGAGCAAAAAAATGGGCCAAAAAGGGATAAAAATGGTACCTATCAAACGACAACAGCTAGAAACACGAAATTCGCTGTGTATATTCCTCTAAATGAGTAGATACATAATATGAAATTATTTTTTCCAATTTCGTACTTTAAAGGGATAAAATGGGAATAGAGGGATAAAAATGGCACCAACCAAACGGCTGCACTTAGAATAATGAAATTCGGTACATTCCTCTGATTGCGTAGACACGTAACATAGAAGGATGTTTCAAAATTCGTACTTTTTGGGGTTCAAATGGAAAAAGTCAGTCAGTTAAAGTCATTAAATTCGAAGTATACATTAGAAGAAAATATATTTCCGATTTGGAGTTTCTTAATTTTCAATTTCTATTTCAAATAATTTTGTTTGACCAAACATCCAAATGCCGTTGTCGGGACATGTCCGTTTGCCTTTTTACTGTTGATTGCAAATTTAGTAGGGACTATCACACTGAATACACATTTTGTTATATACCACTCCCTATAAGTGGGATAAGTGGGTTTCTAAAAATATATTTTTTTAATATTTCACAAATGAATAGAGCGTATTTTTATGCCAATTTCATTATTAATCCAAATTTCGTATTTTGAGTGCATATCAACTATAGACCAAATTTATGCAGAGCTAATAAAAATGCTCCAAAAAATAAACAATTAAAGTACATTTTTGAATTTTTAATGTATCAATTTTGTATGATTAGTTTAAGGAAAAGAAAAAGAGTTGCTGTTGCAGATTTGTTCGCAGCTTCTTGATAAATTATCCGGAGAAATTATGAATTAATGGATTTGCCCTTTTCAATAATTGAAATTATTTCTGTGATTCATCAAAAGTTCTCACGAAAGTATTTGAAAGTACAATCCTTCCGGTTAATAATGGAAAGTAATTTCATTCAAATGGCTGCCTCGGGCACCCCACAAATAATAGTCCAACGGTTGAATAGTTGAAAAAAAAAAAACGTTAGATGGCGGACCCTATATAAATCTAAATATATGGGTTGTTGTGCCAAATTTGAAGAAATTCTGTTAAAATGTGTGGTTTCTGGAGCGAACAGTGGTTCAGAATCAAAATCCATCGGCCAAAATGCAATAACTCTTGGTATAGTAGACATTTTTGAGTCCTGTAAAAAATCAAAATTAGACAAAGACCCAAGGATTATTTTGAGATATTAATATTAAAAGTCGGGAAATCGGATATATTTTAGAAATCAGCCCAAAATTGACTACTTCTCGTATTTTTCGATTTTAAAGAAAATTACAGTTTTGATTTTTTTGTGTTTATGTTTTTTCAACATATTTTTACGTATTTGTTCATAATGCGAAGAAAAAATTTTTTTTTTATATTACAGATTTTCACGGTTTTCAGATTTTGAAAATTGAAAAAACATAATTTTTTTTACTTTGTCGAAGTGTTTCGCAATTTAGTCATTTTCGTCTCATTAAATTCTGAAAAGTAGGAACGTAGATATAAAGGTGAGTAAATTTCCTTTTTTCTCATGCTAAATTTTATAACAATCGGAGTTCATTTGCCGGAAATATGCCCAAAAACCAAAATAATACCTGATTTAGCAGATATATAGTGCAAAAAGTCCGATCGTATCGGCAAATGAACTCCGATTGTTATAAAATTTAGCATGAGAGTAAAGGATATTTACTCATATTTTTATCTGTGTACATGCATTTCAGAAGTTATTGGGAGAAAAAGGAGGAAATTGAGTTTCGGAACTAAAAAATCTGACTTTTTGCACTAAATGTATCCTATCTTCCGAGGGTGCAATTTCGTGCAGGCACACAAAAAAATATAAATTTTAATTTTCTTTAAAATCGAAAAATACGATTTCTAAAACAGGCCGATTACCCAATTTTTAATGTTAATATCTCCTTGTCTATTTTTAATTTTTTACAGAACTCAAAAATGTCTACTACAACAAAAGTTATTGCATTTTGGCCGATGGATTTTGATTCTGAACCACTGTGGAGCGGAAAAAGTCAAATCGGGAGAGACATTTGTATGGGAGCTATATATAAATCTGAACCGATTTTACAAATTTTCACCAGATATGAAAATTGGAATTTTAAACATTTTGTTTTAAATATATGCACACAAAATTTAATATAGTTTTTGAGGTTGGGACATCAAAATGTATTAGAAAATGTTATACACAGTCCTTCGACTATTTGTAAACCGCTAGACGGGCAGATGAACATATTGAAGTTTTAAGGGCCCATCTTGAAGACAAATTAATTATCCAAACTATTTTACAGAAGAATGTTGAAAAAGCTGCATGCAGAAAGCCTATTACACTATTTATCAGCTCATTCATGTGGTCATTTTAAAAGGCCCCTCATGAAAAGGCCTGGCTGATACCAGCAGGTACACGTACGTTAATGCGAATGAATGTGTGCTCTGCAGTTGATGCTGAGTTTACGTCTGCTTGAAATATATTGTAAGCAGTTTAATTGAATATCTACCACTTAATGACATGTGAAAAAATGCCAGATATATTTCCTTCCTTGGCTCACTCCACCACTCTCGTTCACTCCGCACTCGCTGCGGAAAAGTGAAAAAAAGAAACTCAGTGTCCATTGATTCCACTCCCAGACAATAATCAAACCGACCGAAGCATACCGCCAGTCGGACAGACACTAAAACTAAATGAAAACACAGGCACAAAAGGAAATTAATTAAACGCCCACCGCCGCCATACGGTGAAAGCGAGTGAAAGTGCTAAAGAGATTGAAAATGTCTATCGAATCGGTTGCCATTCACCGCAACTAATTAAATAGTAAATGTTTTGCAAATAACTATTTAAGTCAATACTAAAGATTTTATTGCTGGCCGGACAAAACAAGAGAAACATTTCATTTTAATAGAAAATAATTATTTTCACATTCTGTTTTATTTCAACACTAAACGGGAAAATAGATTTGGTTTATTAGCAAACAAGCAAGTGCCATGAGTGATATAACGTGACACTATGGACCAAAATAAATTTCATTCAAGTATGCCTGTATCCAAATATTCTTGCAATTAAATGAGAAATATTAGTGCTTCTACCTGCAACACCCCCTCTATTATCAGTGTCTCCTGGATAGTCTCTTTCTAAATTATTCATATGAATACTTGTTAAGCTGTTGTTGTTATTTCCATTGAATAGATATTGTTTTCGTAGTGGTCATTGGCTGTGTTATTAGGGTTGTTGTTGCTGTTATGGCAGAGTGCGTGCGAATAGTTGCTAGTGTCGTTGATAAACATCAATTGTTATGTGCATAAATTTCGTTTTTGGGAAATAGTCCAAAAGTTGTATTTCTTCTCTTCTTGGTTTGTTTGGTATTGGAAGACACAATGTATGTCTGCATGAAAACAATACAGCACTTGGCCATTGGATTACGCTCCATGACAAAAATTTCTTCAAGAAAGTTTTCCGTATTGAATTTAAACAATACAGCCCTTGGTCCCTGGATTATGATCCAAGAAAACAATTTTTCAAAAAAGTTTTCCATATAAAAACTGCGGCCGTTTGGGCCGACTATAGCTACAATATTTTAGTTGGTACCATTTTTATCCCGCTCAACCCTTATAAAAACAAATTTCGAAAAATTCATTTAGATTTGCGCTTCTACGTTGTCAGAGGAATTTACATACCAAATTTAACGACTATAGCTGCAATACTTAAATTGGTACCATTTTTATCTCTTTTTGTCCCGCGCACATTAAAAGTATAAATTTCGAAAAATTAAATTTTACAATTTTGATCCCTTTTTGTCCCGCTCACCCCTCATAGGTACAAAATTCGAAAAATCAATTTAGATTTGCGCTTCTATGTTGTCAGAGGAATCTACACATCAAATATCACGACTAAAGCTGCAATACTTTAGTTGGTACTATTTTTATTCCTTTTTGTCCCTCGCAACCCTTAAAAATAAAAATGTTGAAAAATCAAATTTTACTGCGCTTCTGCATGGCCAGGGAAATTTCACGATACTAGCTGTAATACTTTAGTTGGTACCATTTGTATCCCTTTTTGTACCGTTCACCTCCTTAAATGTACAAATACCGAAAAATCATTTATGTTGCGCAGGAGGCCGGAGGAATCTACACGCCGACTTTCACGATTCTAGCTGTAATACTTTAGTTGGTATCATTTTTATCCCTTTTTACCTCTTTCCTCCCTTAAAAGTACAAATTTCGAAAAATCCCTATATGTAGCGTGGTCAGTACAAGGAACATACCGAATTTCATGTTTATAGCTACTGCCGTTTCGTCAGGACGAAGGTTCGATGTTTGTCCCATTTTACCCCCTAAAGGTACGTATTTCGTAAAATCCTTTCTTAGTCGGCGTCTACGTCATATTTGGGAACAACACTGAAAATTACATGACCCTGGCTTCAGCCGTTTGGTCAGCCAGCCAACTCTTTTATATGTATTAGGCTGGGTCGTGATCCATCCAGCCGTTTGTGAGCTAAAAATTATGTTTTTACCGTGAAATTTTTTGCATTTTTGTCCAAAAATTTTCCCTGAATTAATAGACTTTAAATATAAATTTTGATTATCGTCTTAGAGTACTTATTGGTCGAATTGTTGGACGTTTATAGTATTTTTTTGTGTTTTTCATAGTGACAACTGAAAACTTCTTCGTAATTGGTTTTAGTGTTTTACAGAAAATGAATAGCTGCAGTCAAGAAGACCTTTCAAATGATGCATCAATGATGAATAGCGAAAGGAAATGGACGACGCAGCGCTAATTTTTGTAAAAATTTTTGCTCTTAAAAGCCATCTCCTGTATTAAATTATTTAACAAACATGAAGTTAATGACACCATTTTTCGTCCGATATTCATCATTTAGGCATCATTCGAAAGGTATTGATTATTTTTTATAACACCTCTTTCAAAATGTTTTCAAGAAATATAAGTTGTTAGCTGTCACCCTGAAAAACCACAAAAAATCAATATAAACGTCCAATACAACGACGAATGAGATATTCTAAGACAATAATACAAATTTTTATTGAAAGTGCTTCCAAGGGTCTATGAATTCAGAAAAATTTGTTTGGACAAACATGCAACATAAAACAAGTAAAAAAGGTGTTAAGTTCGGCCGGGCCGAACTTTATATACCCTCCACCATGGATTGCATTCCACAGAGGATGTCGATTTTCGTAGAAGTGCAGTAATATTACAGGAAAATATAAAATGTTTATTATAGCCAAACCAAAACAAATATTGAAAAAATAATTTTATAAATAAATATAATATTTTAATTATTTCAAACCACGCTTATAAGGCAAGGCTACCACTACGTCAATTTAAAAAATAAATGTTCTTATATTTATATTTTCAAAAAGCTTAAATACCATAAATATTGGAGACAGTGGGTGCTACAGTTTGTTGTATTTCCATTCTATTTTATTTCCAATAGTACAAATTTTGAAAATCCATTATTAGTGCAAAATAACCTAACTTCATGGTTCAACCAATTTTTGCCGTAAAAGAAAAAGTACGAATTTGGAAAAAAAACTTTTTATTTTGCGTGTTTATGCAGTCAGAGGAATGTATACACCGAATTCCATGATTCCAGCTGCTCCCATTTGGTTGGTACCATTTTTACCCCCTTGACGTTTCTACGAAATTAGAATTTCATCATTCTCATCATTTAGTTGGTACTATTTTTATCCCTCTGTACCATTGTACCCCTTGAAAGTACGAATTTCGTTTATTTTCCGTGTCTACACAGTCAGAGGAATGTATACTCCGAATTTCATGACTCTAGCCGCGGTCATTTGATTGGTACTATTTTTATCCCTTTTTTTCATTTTAACCCCAAAAAGTACGAATTTTGAAAAATCCGTGTATTTTACTTGTCTATGCAATCAGAGGAATGTATACACCGAATTTCATTATTCTAGGTACAGCCGTTTGGTGGGTACCATTTTTATCCCTCTATCCCCATTTACCCCTTAAAAGTATGAATTTGGAAAAAAATAATTTTATATTACGTATCTACTCAATTAGAGGAATGTACACACCGAACTTCGTGTTTCTAGCTGTTGTCGTTTGATATTTACCACTTTTATCCTTTTTTGCCCCATTTCACCCCCTACTATAAGGGGAATGCGCATACCAAATATCAAGCAAAAATAAACAGACATATTCAAAAAACATGCTTAAATACGCTAAAATATTAGGGATTATTATGGGTATTTTTAGTCCTTGTGAGGGAAAATTTTTTCCCTTTTGGCCCGATTTCGCCCCGTATCAATCCCAACCGATCTACGACTATGAGACGCATTTATGGAAAATTTGAACGTTCTAGCTCCTTTCGTTGAGATGATAGCGTGCTTTCAACACACGGACAGACGGACGGACGGACGTGGCTAGATCGTCTTAGAATTTTATGACGATCAAGAATATATATACTTTGTAGGGTCTCAGGTCGATATTTCACCGCTGCAATTTATTTTCGTGACCCAGCCTAATATTTATATATAGATCATTCCATTTGTGCTTTTTGTTCAGGCTGCAGTTGTAATTCAATGACCGGCCGCTATTCGAATACAATGTTTACTAGATTGGATATCTACTACTTTGTGTATATAAATATATATGTATAGTATATTGTATATGCATATGTTAGCATGTTCGTACGTACCTATAGTTTCTTGAATATTTTTTACGAGTCTCAAGGGTCTTCTATTCGTTGCTGTCTGGTATTTTGGAGAGTGGTCGTTTTGTTGCTCGTCTAAGTGAATATTTCTCAAGTAATTGAATTTGCTAAGAAGTTGTGATAGAACAAAAAAGATATAAATAAATAAATATGGATATTTTGTCAGCGATGTGTGTGTGTGACAATATACATACATACATATGTATGAGATTAGAAATGCATGTAGTTTGTCCTCGACAGGGTTACTAAGACAGTGCTGGAAATATTCATTAAACCGAGAGATGCCGTGACCCTTAACATTTTCTGGAAGTATTAATTTGTCTATGAGACATTGAGAAGTTACTAGAATTGATAATGGAGTTAATTCCGATATGAGACAGACTTTTTATTGGTTTTTGTTAGTAAAGTTTTTATGGTGCATTGACTGAACGAATGCCATAGCTTGTTTACTTGGTAGGTGAGAACATTTATTCAAGCAAAATTATATTAGCGTCGTATTTCACCTCTCCCTGGTAATAGGCATTCACCAAATGGCAAAGAATGCAAGAGATTTTTATCGCTCCACATCCTTCTAAAAGTCTAATATTAAATCAATGCAAAGTTTGAATATAAAAGGTGGTTGTATGAATATAGGGGTAGGTAAGGAGTTACATATTTTAGCCTTCACCCGGAATTTAAAGTCATATCCTTTTTAAGTTTATCAAATTCGTTAACAAAATATCAAATTATTAAAATGTAGGAGAGAAACCCGAAAGTGACTGCCAAAAACATTGATGTGGGAAAATCGTGTTGTTTTGTAAGTCTCAATTTTGGTCTCAAATAGCCTCGGGAACAAAATACATTTACTAGATGGGGAAAAAGGCCAGGCCAAGGCATGAAACAGGATCGGTCACTTTACAAGTATATAAAGAAATATAATATACAAAATTAAACACCTTCAATTATCAGAATTAAGGATATGATATTAGTCTGGTGCGCCAGAAGCTCTGTCTGCGTAGGCATAGAGAGGATTAAGATTCCAGAAATACGAGAAATTTTTATATATTTTTTTAATTTATCTTTCAAGCTTAATTTTACGAAATCTTCAAATTATTGCTGACTTGGTATTGAATAAAAAATTATTAAAATATCTAACGGATCTAACAGTAACGATGCCAGATGCTTTAAAGAAGAGCTACTGCCAACTGCAATAAGAATTGACTTCAAATGAAAATGAAATTCAATTCCAAGTCCAAACATGTACTTTAAAATAATGGATAATTCCACAGTGCAACAAGAAAAAATATAACCATATACGGACACCACTACGTGATAAAAGAGCAAAAAAAGACCCATGCCTACCAGTTTTGCCCAAAGTCATGCACTTTTTTATGGGCCCCCAAAGATATGGGTCCTCGGTGGCATTTTTTTCAAAAAAGTTATCATTTTCTCAGCCTCATATCATGCAAACCGCTTGGAATTTTGATTTACTCTCTGCGACAAAGTTGTAGCTCTTGTCATAAAGAACAACAAAATTGTGAACATATAAAATCAAAAAAAAAAACTTCAACTTCAACGTCGAAATCGCATTTTTAAAATCTTTAAAAATTCGATTTTTTGTTTACCTTTTTTCCCTGTTCAGGTCCACAGGTAGCAAACCGTTCAAAATTCAAGGAAGCAATCAACCACAAAAAAGTACCTAAGATCTCAATAAACAACTTTCTATAACATAAGAAATAATAATAATAAGAAGAAGAAATAATTCTTAACACCGTTTAGGTAGCCGCAACGGTGCAAAATTTCCCGAAAATGTTTTAATTTCATTTGTTTTTTTTTTTTACTTCAGCATTGAGATACTGTGCTATCTATTGCAAAAATAAAGAAAACAAGTAAAGAAAGACTAAAGTCGGGCGGGGCCGACTATATGATACACTCCACTTTCTATCCGAATACAATTCAATTCGGTAAAAAATTGAAAACAGGAAGGATTTTTGTATGCTTCATAATGATAGGCTGATATGACCTGAGCCAATTTTTTAAATCGAGAAGAATAGTTGTATCGGTGCTATATCCAAACATGGAATGATGTGACCCACTTACACAATAGGTTCAATCGATTATAACGTGTTATGCTCAATTTGAAGAAATTCTCTAAAAATACGAGGTTTCTGGGGCGGAAAAAGTCAAGCCGGGAGCGAAATTTCTATGGGAGCTATATATAAATATGAACCGATCTGACCCATTTTCACCATGGGTGTTTCTAGTGGCGATATAAGATATTTTGGCAAATTTGAAGAAAATCTGTTCAAATATGTGGTCTCTAGAGCAGAAAAAGTCAAATCGGGAGCGAAATTTTAATGGGAGCTACATATAAATCTAAACCGATCTAACACACTTTCACCACAGGTGTTTCTAGTTTAAATATATAATGTTTTGCCAAATTTGCAAACTATCTGAATAAATATGTGGTTTCTAGAGCGGAAAAAGTCATATTGGGAGAGAAATTTGTTTGGGAGCTAAATATAAATCTGAACCGATCTGACCCATTTTCACCATGGGTGTTTCTAGTGGAAACATAAGATATTTTATCAAATTTGAAAAAAATCTGTTCAAATATGTGGTCTCTAGAGCAGAAAAAGTCAAATCGGGAGCGAAATTTTAATGAGAGCTATATATAAAGGGTGATTTTTTAGCTATTATCTTTTTGGCAACACTGCTTTAAACAGCTGACGCACGTTTCGTGTTTTGTTTCACTGTCAAACATCTTCAGTTTGGTCTATAATTTAACCATGAATCGTCTTACAAACGAACAACGCCTGCAAATTATTGAATTTTATTATCAAAATGCGTGCTCTGTTAAGAAAGTTCATCGCGCGCTTCTTCCATTTTACGGTCAGTTTAATCGACCCACTGAAGCGGCTATTCGGGCTATTGTGACTAAATTTCGCACCAAATTTACATTGATGGACATTAAACCACCAACACGCTTACGTAGAGTGCGAACTGAAGAAAATATCGCAGCTGTATCGGCCAGTGTTAATGTTGACCATCAATTATCGATTCGTCGCCGTTAGCAGCAATTGGGCCTCTGTTACTCAAAAACGTGGAAATGTCAAAATTGGACTAAGCGGATGGACCATTTGAGGCGCAGTCAAGGTCAACATTTGCATGAAATAATCTTCAAACATTAAATTATATGGACCGTACTATCGATTCAAATAAAGATTTCATGCATTTTTCTGAATTTTATGTGTTTTTTTTTTGAAAAACTTTCCTATGGCTTTTAAAAAATCACCCTTTAAATCTAAACCGATCTAACACACTTTCACCACAGGTGTTTCTAGTTCAAATGTTTTTGCCAAATTTGAAAACTATCTGATAAAATATGTGGTTTCTAGAGCGGAAAAAGTCAAATTGGGAGCGAAATTTGTATGGGAGCTATATATAAATCTGAACGGATCTGACCCATTTTCAAGATGGGTGTTTCTAGTGGCGATATAAGCAATTTTGGGCAAATTTGAAGAAAATCTGTTCAAATATGTGGTAAGTAGCGTGGAAAGAGTCAAATTGGGAGTGAAATTCGTTTGTGGTGGGAAGGGGGGGGTGGCTATATCTAAATCTGAACCGATTATCTTCACATGTAACAGCGTTCGTTCTTATCCCGAAGAACTTCGTTTGGTTATGGCTACAATTACGACCTGTAGTTTGGACATTGCTAAATCGATTCAAAAAGTGATTCTAAGTCGATCGGTATATTTAACAATGGGTCTGTCTCGCTTCACTTTATGTTACAAACAAATGCACAACGACGTAATACTCTCGTGGAGTGTATAAAAATAGATAGACAGGGGTGCTGATTTTGGTCTTTTATCACGTAGTGGTGTCCGTATATTGTTATATTTCCATGACTTAAAAAATTACACGCAGTGTAATATAACTTTGTCTGCATTACGTATACTTAATTAAAATATAATGTAATACTAGTAGGCGCATAGCCCACGTATTTTATGAGGCAAGTGCAAACTCTCATCCAATTCTCAAAATCTTACCACAAATTCCAAACGGTTTGCAAGATATGAGCCTGAGAAAAGGACATGGAGTGGTATCTGTATATGTTTATATTTCATTGACTTAAAAAATTACACACAGTGTTCCACAAGATGTCAACTTTGAAACGCGGTTTTAATTATATTGTTGTCAGCTGAAAGGGTTTAATCGCCTATTTTTGAGACTATCTTCAAAAATTTTAAATATCTTTAATCGTAGAATATCCTAACAAAGTAGGTCTTACTTTCTTACTTGTTTTATAAATGTTATGTTATTCCATTATCTAAAAGATAATAAAAGTTCAGAATGAGGAGACAATTGACTCAAAAAATCTAGCTGTTATTACACCTAACATCACATCGTGGAATAGGGTATTATAAGTTAATTCTTGCAAATGTTTGAAACACCCAGAAATAATGGAGTTAGACCCACTTTTAAGTACACAGTGCAACACGAAAAAAATAACCATATACGGACACCGCTACATGATAAAAGACCAAAAAAAAAAGACCCGTGTTTTTTTTCCCCCCAAAGTCATGCACTTTTTTTTATGGGCCCCCAGAAATTTGAGGCCTCGGTGTAATTTTTGGAAAAAAGTGATCATATTCTCAGGCTCATATCTTGCAAACCGTTCGGAATTTTGATTTACTCTCTGAGGCAAAGTTCTAGCTCTTGTCATAAAGAACAAAAATTGTGAACATATAAAATCAAAAAAACTTCCTAGGAAGTTCATATGTTCTAGAAAGTTGTTTATTGAAATCTTAAGTACATTTTTGTTGTTGATTGTTTCCTTGAATTTTTAACGGTTTGCTACCTATGGACCTGAACAGGGCAAAAAAGGAAAAAATCTAATTTTTGGAAAATTTTTCACTTTTGCGGCTACCTAAGCGCTACCTAAACGGTGTTAAGAATAATTCCTAGGAAGTTCATATGTTCTAGAAAGTTGTTTATTGAGATCTTAGGTACATTTTTGTAGTTGATTGTTTAACTGAATTTTCAACGGTTTGCTACCTATGGACCTGAACAGGGGAAAAAAGGTTAAAAAAAATCGAATTTTTTTAAGTTTTTTGCGATTTTGACCTTGAAGATGAAGTTTTTTTGATTTTATATGTTCACAATTTTTGTTCTTTATGACAAGAGCTAGAACTTTGCTTTGATAATATTTTGCAGAGATCATGTTATATTTAGAACCCAAATTTGACATCAAAAGTTGATCATATTTTGAAGATAATGTTATATTTCAACTAAGAATACCTACTATGAATGACAAATATATGGAACCATATTTTAGTATATCCACTATACAAATGGTACCCCAATTTACACTATTTCTGCTCTAGAACCTATCTGAATTGCATGCAAATGTTGCATGCCATGATATATTTCAATAAGGTATGGTACAACCCCATATTGTTCTTACAAGTATCCGTCAGATTTATCATATTACCGCTGTAAAATCTGCATTTGTCATAGGATCTTGATCAAATGTAGGATAAACACAATGCAAAGACACATTCAAAATTTTCAAATACTTTTTACAAAAATGACAGCTGCACAAATTTTCTTCCAATGTTCACCATTTAAGCATTATTATTAATTGATTCCTTAACTCCATTCGAGAGTTGCCGTGTACACCAGCCAGCCAGACGGACATTGGTCAACATCTTAAAATATTGTGAAACGGATTTGGTCCAAACATACTTAGGGTCTTAAGTCACTCCTTCAATGCGTTACACTTTTGTTCTGTCCCAAATGATATATACCCTCCTACTCTGCAGAGTGAGGGTAAAATATGTATATTTAAAAAGGATTTTTTTACTTTGAGTGAAATTTTATTTTAGATAGCAAGTGTGATCGGCCTATATTTCCAAAATGACGGTACAATTACACAGTGCAAGACGAGAAAATATAACCATATACGGACACCACTACGTTATAAAAAAACTAGTAAATCAAAAAAAAATTTTTTTTCAAATCCATGCTTTATGCAAGCAGAATTCTATTGGGCCTAGAAATTCTTTTTTAGTTATCTTTTGTAGAAGGAAAAATTACTGCGTTATCAGGAGCAGAAATAATAGATTTTTAATTTGTGGTTTGTATGGGAGGTACCACGCCCCTTTGTCCATTCCCGCTCATATTTGCAGCAGCACTTAAAAAATGCACACCAAACCGACGTACCAAATTTTGTTCAAATACCGTTATCAGGAGCAGAAATAATAGATTTTTAATTTGTGGTTTGTATGGGAGGTACCACGCCCCTTTGTACAATCCCGCCCATATTTGCAGCAGCACTTAAAATCCACACCAAACCGACGTACCAAATTTTGTTCAAATACCGTTATCAGGAGCAGAAATAATAGATTTTTAATTTGTGGTTTGTATGGGAGGTACCACGCCCCTTTGTACAATCCCGCCCATATTTGCAGCAGCACTTAAAAAATCCACACCAAACCGACGTACCAAATTTTGTCAAATACCGTTATCAGGAGCAGAAATAATAGATTTTTAATTTGTGGTTTGTATGGGAGGTACCACGCCCCTTTGTACAATCCCGCCCATATTTGCAGCAGCACTTACAACATGCACACCAAACCGACGTACCAAATTTTGTTTAAATACCGTTATCAGGAGCAGAAATAATAGATTTTTAATTTGTGGTTTGTATGGGAGGTACCACGCCCCTTTGCCCAATTGGTCAAATTTTTCCATTTCCTTGTATTGTCATCGAAAATGATTAAGTGTGCAAAATTTGAGCAAAATTGGTTGAGAAAAAAGCTTTCAAAAATTGATTTCAAATTTTGTGGCACACAAACATATATAAATAGAAAGTAACCTTATAAAGGGTGATTTTTTAAGAGCTTGATAACTTTTTTTTTAAAAAAAACGCATAAAATTTGCAAAATCTCATCGGTTCTTTATTTGAAACGTTAGATTGGTCCATGACATTTACTTTTTGAAGATAATTTCATTTAAATGTTGACCACGGCTGCGTCTTAGGTGGTCCATCCGCTTAGTCCAATTTTGGCATTTCCACGTTTTTGAGTAACAGAGACCCAATTGGTGCGAACGGCGACGAATCGAAAATTGGTGGTCATCATTAACACTGGCCGATACAGCTGCGATATTTTCTTCAGTTCGCACTCTACGTAAGCGTGTTGGTGGTTTAATGTCCAACAATGTAAATTTGGTGCGAAATTTAGTCACAATAGCCCGAATAGCCGCTTCAGTGGGTCGATTAAACTGACCATAAAATGGAAGCGCGCAATGAACTTTCTTAACAGACCACGCATTTTGATAATAAAATTCAATAATTTGCAAGCGTTGTTCGTTTGTAAGACGATTCATGATGAAATGTCAAAGCATACTGAGCATCTTTCTCTTTGACACCATGTCTGAAATCCCACGTGATCTGTCAAATACTAATGCATGAAAATCCTAACCTCAAAAAAATCACTCTTTATAAAGCATGGAAAAAAAGACACTGTATTTCTCATTTTTCCCCTGTTCAGGTCCATAGGTAGTAAACTGTTCAAAATTCGAGGAAACAATCCACCACAAAAATGTACTTAAGACCTCAATAAACAACTTTCTAGAACATTTGAACTTCATAGGAAAGATTCTTAAGGCCGTTTAGGTAGGAAAATATATCTTGCAGGACTGTTTCTGTTAATAGTCAGTCCGACTATAGTGCGTATGAGTGTTATTTCCCTTAATCAACAGCACGTATACGCTACGTACACACACTACACATACACATACGCAGCCACGAGTCTTTTTTGTTCCTTTATCAAAAAAATACAATTAATTAATAAATTCTACTTATTCTAACCCACGCTTGTAAGGCAAGGCTACTGTATATATCCAAGTAGTACTTCAAGTCAGATCAAAGAGTATATGGCTGCAATCTTCAAAAAAGCTTAAATAGCCTAAATATTCGTAGATAGTGGGTGCATTTTCAGCTACAGTAGTTTGATTGATTGTATTTCTGTCCTATTTTAATTCCAAAAAGTAAAATCTTACGATTCTACCCATTTGCTCGCTACCATTTTTATCACTTTTCCCAAAAGTAAAAAAAGCGAATTTGTAACAATCTTTTTATTCTGCGTGTCTATGCCAAATTCCATTATTCTAGGTGCAGCCGTTTTGTTGGTACCATTTTTATGCCTCTATTCCCACTTTAAAAGTACAAATTTGAAATAAAAAACTTTATTTTACGTGTCTACTCACTTAGAGGTACACACCGAATTTCGTGCTGCTGGCTGTTGTCGTATAATGGGAATCATTTTTATCCCTTTTTGTCCCATTTCACCCCCTACAAATAAGAATCGTTTTTTTGGGTAATGTGCATACCAAATATGAAGTAAACACAAGCAGAAATAATCAAAAATCATGCTTAAATACCCCTATTATATTATGGGCATTTTCAATCCTTGTGAGGGAAATTTTTTCCACTGTGGACCGATTACGCCAACTTTCAATCTCAACCGACTTACAACTATAAGATAAGTTTATGTAAAATTTGGACGTCCTAGCTTATTTCGTTTGGATGCTAGCGTGCTTTCAACAGACGGATGGACGGGCATGGCTAGATCGTCTAAGAATTTTATCACGATCGAGAATATATATTTTCGCGTGACTATGCCACTTTTTGATGCCCAGTCCCGCTTTAATTTTCCATCCCGCACAATCCCGCTTTTTTGCTATAAATTATTTTTGGTACATTATAGATTAAAAATTGTCACTTAAAATTGTTCGTAACCGACAAATGTCCAGAATTTCTAAAATATTTAATTAATTGTCCTTATTCTATATTTAGGCTCCGGTTTTAAGGTAACATTTAAGATTATAAATAGTAACTTGCTGCGTTGTCCAATTGATTAATTTAAAACATATTTTAATAAGACATGACATAGAATGTCAAACAGTTTATGAAAGGAAACTATAATAGTACTAGGTGGTATAAACATCACTTCCAATAATGTAGTTGTTGCTGTGACCACCTGCAACAACCACCTGCAACAACCTGTAGAGAGTTTTATTACTATTAACAAAATATAGGCCTATGAAGTTCAGCCACGCCTAATCTATCACGGAGTGAATTTCACAGTATTACCGATTCTAGACTGTCGACTTTGCGTAGAAGTCAACCTACACGCCGACATACATATGTTTACTATTTTAAATAAATTGTGCTGTTTCATTGGTGAAATAATGAAAAAATTTAAATAATTTGAAAGAACACTTCCGCAGCAATCACCAAAAATTGTGGCTATTTTCAGTCCTTGTTAGGGAAAAACTTGATGCCTAAGTCCACACAATCAGGGTAGCCTGAAGTTCATGATTCCGGCTCAACCGTATAATTGGTACCATCTGTCTCTTTTCCCATTGTGACCCTATTTATTTTTAATTCAACGACTGAAAAATAAACCTGTCATAAATATTCTAAACACAGCCATTTTTATTTAGATTACATTATATAGCTTAGTTTTTGATGTTTACGTTTTTTGGGTAGATTTTCAAATAAAATAAAAATATCTATATATTTTTTGTGTTGATTTCTGAATCACTAAAGCACACGAAAAATATTTTTTGGTCTCGGATACAATATTTTTGTTATACCCATTAGGGTATTATATCTTTGTGCCTTTGTTTGTGACACCCAAAAGGAAGCGAGTAAGATCCATCCCTTATTATACCGATTTAGAATCACTTGTTGAGTCGATTTAACAATGTTCGTCTGTCTGTATAGTTTGCAATTACTGTCAGTATCAAATGAAACTTTGCAAAATGAAGTTTTGCGGGATAGGGACAAACACTATTTAATTTTATTATTATAACTTCATTTTAGCCCCCGTACAAATTTCGTTCCCGATTTGACTTCTTCCGCTTTAGAAACCTCATATTTGAACAGATTTCCTTTAAATTTAGCACAACACCTAGAAACTAGAATTATCTGTTGTTGAAGTTGGTCAGATCGGTTCAGTTTTATACATAACTCCCATACAATTTCACACCCACCTCGACTTTTTCCGCTCTAGAAACCACATAATTTAACCGACATTCTTCAAATTTGGTACTACACTTTATAATTCAACTAGAAATACGTACGGTGTCTGATGTCGTTCATTGTTTTGATATAACACGGATACAAATGTTCTTCACGATTTTTCTTTTTTGCACCGAATAGGAATTGGAAGGTATAATAAAGTCGGCCGTGCCCGAATGAGTCCTTTTCTTACTTTTTTATGGCATGGCTTGATTTATTTTATATATTTTCATGCTTAACTTTCTTCTGACTGCGAAGACTTACAAAATAAACGAATTTATCTAAATTCGTACTTTGTGTGTCGTCGTAGTTGGTAATAATAAACAAGTATCGTTTTTTACTTACAAAATATAATAATTCTGTAATATAATACTGCACTTCTACGTAGAGTCGACAATCTCTAATCTGACATCCTTTTTAATTACTAAATTGATAGTAGTCTTCCAATGACCCTTTGTGTGCTGGCATATGAGGAAAAGCCGGTTTGTATGAACAATAAGAGAAATATTATTATATTACGGATATAACAATAAATTACACTAGTCAACAAATTGAAAAAAATTTCATGTACTCGGGATGCGATAATTTTTTCTGTGTAGATAACCTTGACATGAGCTCGAAAAACGCAATAAAAAATTTTTTTTTCGTTTGGTTTTTTTTTTATTATTTTTTTTTTAAATTTTAAAAATTTTTTTTTGGTTAATTTGTTTCGTCCGGCATAACTCGGGAACCACTAGCCCGATTTAATTGAATTAAATTTTAAAAAATTTAAAATTACAATTCCCTTAATCTGTTCATATATTGTTTTCCTATACAAGCAACAGTTTCCAAGTTAAAAATGAATATATAAAGGAAAAAACTTATTTTTTGCCTAAAAATTTAAAATTTTTTTTTTTAAAAAATCCATAAAAAATCCAAAATGAAAAAAAATGTCAAATCTTATTACTTTTACGTAAAGTCACATAACCTATGAGCAAAATGAGACAAAGATCATGAAAATCGATGCACGCGTTTCGCTTTTATTCGCAATTGAGTAAAGGTATGAATTTCAAAAATTTAAAAAAAATTTTTTTGGTTAATTTGTTTCGTCCGGCATAACTCGGGAACCACTAGCCCGATTTAATTGAATTAAATTTTAAAAAATTTAAAATTACAATTCCCTTAATCTGTTCATATATTGTTTTCCTATACAAGCAACAGTTTCCAAGTTAAAAATGAATATATAAAGGAAAAAACTTATTTTTTGCCTAAAAATTTAAATTTTTTCTTTTTTAAAAATCCATAAAAAATCCAAAATGAAAAAAAATGTCAAATCTTATTACTTTTACGTAAAGTCACATAACCTATGAGCAAAATGAGACAAAGATCATGAAAATCGATGCACGCGTTTCGCTTTTATTCGCAATTGAGTAAAGATATGAATTTCAAAAATTTGCTCGACATATGCACAACTTTGTCTATGGTAAGGTTTTTTCTTTTTTATTACAAAAAAAATTAAAATTTTTGGGTGACAAAAATATATGACTTTAAATTAAAAAACAATTCGATATATGTACAAGAAATTATCCTAAGGATATCAACATTAATTAATTATAAAAAAGTTTAAAAAAAAAATATCTAAACACAAAAATAAAAACCTTCAAATTAAAAATAATTATGTGCTTTTGTCTTTCTTTTATATTGTTGTGAGTCTGTTTCTCTTATCAGGAACCAGATATAGTCCCCCATCATAGCTTCGTTCCAAAATCCTTGGTATCGGTGCTCAATTTCTTTCATTTGCTGATGAAAACGCTCACCATGCTCGTCACTCACAACGCCCAGGTTGTCCGGAAAGAAGTCCAAGTGCGAGTGTAGAAAATGTATCTTAAGCGACATATTTGCTCTAATTTTTTTATAATTTTGGAGTAGTTGTTCGACGATCTCTCTGTAATTTGAGCTTTTGTTGTTTCCAAGAAATCCGGAAACAATTTGCCGAAATGAGTTCCAAGCTGCAGCTTCATTTGGTGATAAAATGTGCTCAAACTGTTGGTCTTGCAACAACTTTTTAATTTGCGGACCGTCGAAAACGCCTTCCTTAATCTTTGCCGATGAAAGGTGAGGAAAAATGGTTTTTAAATAGGCGAACGCTTCGCCATCTTTTTTGATAGCTTTCACGAAGTTTTTTAAGAGTACCCGAGTTCACCAAATAATCCGGGAATGTCCTTACAAAAACAGATGTTGTCTTTTTTTGTGTAGTACCTTGCGTATGGTTCATGACGCTTCCTGTAGATTGTTGTCACCACACTAGGAGCCAAGAAACCGAACTGTTGCATGCGCGATGCATGCAACTCTGCATCTTCCTTGGAGAGTTTCAATTCTCTAACCCAATCGTTCAGTTCTGCTTGGGAACATAAGCGTTGACCTCCATGCAATGTATATGTTGACTCGCATTCTGATGTGGTTTCTACTGTCTCCGGATCTGATGTTGGATGTATCGCCTCATTATTAGATGCCCATCTTGAAACGGACGGTTGCGGGTCCACTGGTTCTTCGCAAAATGGCACTGGAAAATTCACTGTTGAAACAGCAGCGTAAGTCCATCGTATATTTTTTCCCACGCCTGTTTTTTTGCTAAGACAGAAGTAGCAATCTGTTACATGGCAAAGCGGAGCTCTCCAAAGCATTGGCATGATGATTCTCGGCTGTCGTCTGAAAGAATTTCAATAATAAGTTATATATGTTCTTGAATTTCGTAATCTACACTTACCTTGAGCCAGCTAGCTGTACGTAGCACCTTGGACATAGAGCACTTGGTGTCCACCGCTCATCTGTGTTTGAGACCTTTAAATTGAAGCTCTCTTCAAATGAATCTCTCAATTTAGGTGAAAAACAACGCTTGTTTTTTTCAGAAACGTATTCTCCGCACATGTAACAAAAATTACTTGGATTGGTATTGCATTCAAATCCTCGCGAACGTTTGCTCATTTTAACTATCGCGTTCGTCGACACTTGTTGAATGAGTAAAATCGATCAATGAAGACCTATTTATACTGTGTATTGTTTAGTATTTTACTGACAGGTACTTATAAATGGGTGTATATTTTTTTACGGTGGCTACATACCTGTTTCACCATGTGTGAGTCTTAAATTTTCCGAATAATGACCACCCTTACATGTGGGTTGCATTTCTGTAAAAAAATCATACAGGTAGCCAACGGAAAACCCAAATAATTAAAAAAGTCCCCTTTCCTTTTTTCCATTTAATTGTTCACGCACATTTATTAGCGTTTATTACTTTGCTTACGCAATCATAAAAATTAAATAACCCTTTGTTTATTCCGTTTTGTTAATTCTGAGAATCAAAAAAAAAGAAAAAACCTTACCATAGACAAAGTTGTGCATATGTCGAGCAAATTTTTGAAATTCATACCTTTACTCAATTGCGAATAAAAGCGAAACGCGTGCATCGATTTTCATGATCTTTGTCTCATTTTGCTCATAGGTTATGTGACTTTACGTAAAAGTAATAAGATTTGACATTTTTTTCATTTTGGATTTTTTATGGATTTTTAAAAAAAAAAAATTTTAAATTTTTAGGCAAAAAATAAGTTTTTTCCTTTATATATTCATTTTTAACTTGGAAACTGTTGCTTGTATAGGAAAACAATATATGAACAGATTAAGGGAATTGTAATTTTAAATTTTTTAAAATTTAATTCAATTAAATCGGGCTAGTGGTTCCCGAGTTATGCCGGACGAAACAAATTAACCAAAAAAAAATTTTTAAAATTTAAAAAAAAAATAATAAAAAAAAAACCAAACGAAAAAAAAATTTTTTATTGCGTTTTTCGAGCTCATGTCAAGGTTATCTACACAGAAAAAATTATCGCATCCCGAGTACATTTTGACTGTTGACTAGTGTTATCAATTATAAGTTCACATATTACATTAAATTAAATCTCCATTTAAATAATTTATTTACGAATGCATAATTCCATTTATTTTACTAATTTGCCTACTTCTGTTTCGGAGCAACTATAAGAAAATCCTTCTTGTTTTTACAGCACATATATACTAGGATGGTCTAGAAAGTATGAGAAACGTAAATAATTTTAATTTCGACAGCAATCGCGTTTATAATTTTTTTAGAGTAAATAGACTCTAACACCATTTGCTATTAATAACGTTTTGTTTTATAAAAATGCAAGGTATATTTTTATTTATAAAATAAATACGAAAAAAATTAAAAAAAAAATATATTTTTGTAAGATTTGACAATTTTCTGTAAAACTAGAAGAAATAGGGGCCGTGAAGATGAGGAAGTGCTTGAGAGCGTCGAAAACTATCTGTGTAGCTCTCTGGAGGATTCTGAAGGATTGAACGACAAATATAAAGTATTTCGTGAGTCCCGCAAGTTGGTTCCGATGGACCTCTTCTGCGATGTTTACCTCGGATGCCTACTTTCCGACAGTTACTGCAACATAACCATTCGTAATTGTTGAAAATATTTTCTCCAATTGTGCTTTCTGACA
The DNA here is from genome assembly GCA_947397865.1 of Polietes domitor. NCBI lineage: Eukaryota > Metazoa > Arthropoda > Insecta > Diptera > Muscidae > Polietes > Polietes domitor. The sequence continues at coordinate 144,114,036 of OX377618.1, forward strand.
GGACATCCTAATGTATGCTATCTGTGTGTGTATACGCGCTCCTGGTATTGTATAGTTTGTGTAATCTTACATGAAATTTTCATTTTCATTCATGGCCACTTAAGTGCTGTTTACACAGGCTCTTACACTTTGTATGTGCCGCACACCTATACAAAAGCTCTGCTTTTCTTTCCTTGCAAACATACGTACGTTCATCGTCACAATACAACATTCAGCTATTTGGCTTTCTTACTTTGAACAGTGGTTCGAAAATTAAAAAATTGGAAAATTTCCCGAGCTTTTATGGTTTTAATAACAACTGAGGATATTTATCTTTAAAATATATTATTGTTCTTGATAACGTATTGTTAGAAGGACAACAAATAAGGGTATTTAGAAGCTGATCTTTAGATCTTTTAATAATATTTTGGAAAATTCTTTCATATAACGTGATCCGCAAAGAATTTCGACCAATAACAAATAAGCAATGACAGTCAGAAGTTGAGGAATATCCATATGTTTGAAAAATCAAAAAAAGTGTCTAGTTATACCCTCCGCCTAAGGATGGGGCTATATTCACATTGTCATTCCGTTTGTAACAGCTTAAAATATTCATTGGGGACCCCATAAGGTATATATATTCTAAGACGATCTAGCCATGTCCGTCTGTCTGTTGAAAGCACGATAGCGGCCGAACGAAATTAGCGAGATTCGGTGTGTATGAGTGTCAAGATGCGAAATAAAAATGATTTTTTTCGAAATTTGTACTATTAACAGAAAAATGGGGCTAATTGGGTTAAAATGGTAGCAGCTATAAAAATGAAATTCGGTATATACACTTCTCTGACTGCTGTGACGCGAATAATAAAGAGATCTTCCATATGCATAGCATCAGGATCTAAATGGAATTAAATTTGGCTAAAATCAAACGGCTCACAGAGGGTTGAAATTGCCAAAAATGGAGATTAATTAAAAAATAAAAAATTATTTTTTTTTTAATTGTTTAATTATACGATTAAAGAATATAAAATTCTACATCACTACCGAAAATATCAATGACATGCGTTGTTTACTTTTCCAGTTGCACTGCCTTAAAGTCAAGCATGTTTTGAGTTTTACGCGAACAGTTCTGAAAATTGCAAATTGACATACTTCCCTATTATAAAGGGTGATTATTTAAAAGCCATAGGAACGTTTTTCAAAAATAAAAACACAGAAAATTCAGAAAAATGCATGACATCTTTATTTAAATCGATAGTACGGTCCATATAATTTAATGTTTGAAGATTATTTCATGCAAATGTTGACCTTGATTGCGCCTCAAATCGTTCATCCGCTTAGTCTAATTTTGGCATTTCCACGTTTTTGAGTAACAGAGGCCCAATTGCTGCGAACGGCGACGAATCGATAATTGATGGTCATCATTAACACTGACCGATACAGCTGAGATATTTTCTTCAGTTCGCACTCTACGTAAGCGTGTTGGTGGTTTAATGTCCAACAATGTAAATTTGGTGCGAAATTTAGTCACAATAGCCCGAATAGCCTCTTCAGTGGGTCGATTAAACTGATCATAAAATGGAAGCGCGCGATGAACTTTCTTAACAGAGCACGCATTTTGATAATAAAATTCAATAATTTGCAAGCGTTGTTCGTTTGTAAGACGATTCATTGTTAAATTATAGACCAAACTGAAGTGAGTGTGAAACAAAACACGAAACGTGCGTCAGCTGTTTAAACCAGTGTTGCCAAAAAGATAATAGCTAAAAAATCACCCTTTATAAAAATATTTTGATATTCTCAATATGATAATAAGTTACGCGGGTTTTTCTAAAGATACTTTTCACAATTTTTGACTTTACAGCTGCTTTTCATTCTATTTTAGCCTGATAACTTTGGAATCAAAATGTCAATAACGCGAAATGATGTAGTTTGATAATGCGATATGCCCTAAATCTAGAAAAATGTTTTAAACAAAATCGTTGTTGCGAATTATAACCTTTGGTTATATGCTGCTGCATTGTTGAACTATTTTATTTATATTTTTTTTATGTTCATAGCCACAAACTAACGTGTGAGTGGTTAGCCAAATCAGAAATAATTGAAAAAATGGCTTTAGAAAAAATTACTTTCCAAATTTATATGACAGATGACATCCAAATCTGAGAATAGTTTGGTATCAAAAAATCATTTTCGAGAAAATGGTTCATGGTTTATGAATATAAGCCCTCAATATACTTTATAGAGGCTCCGATTAATATTTCAAGGTGTAGGGTATACAAATCAGGTATTTAATTTTCTAATATCGACATCTTAACAAGTAAATTATGGTATATTGGAAGAAAAGTTTAGAAATTATGACTCCTCTTTTAGAATTAAGATAATTTCGAAAATCGGCCCAGAGGAAAAAATTTTCCCCAGCAATAACAGGAAATACCGCAAACAAACTGTAACATTTCGACTATATCACACACCATAAAGTAATCCATACATTTATGGGGTGAAATGGGACAAAAAGGGATACAAATGTCACTAATGAAACCGAACTAGTTGTAACCAGAAATTCGATGTTTATATCTCTTTTATATATCTTTAATCGTAGGGGGCGAGTAAAATGGGGTCAAATTGGTACCGTCCTATGGCATAGTAGGATATTTCTTTACATAGTAAAGAAACATTTTGTAATTTTTACTTTTAGGGGGTAACGGAGCGCAATGGAATAAAAAGGTGCGAATCAAACGGCTGCAACAAGAATAATGATAATCGTGCTTACTTCGCTCTGGCTTCCTATAAGCGTTTTTGCAATATTCGTACTTTTAGGCCCAAAATGGGTACAAAGTGATAAAATTGCTACAGACCAAATGGCTGCCGCTTTAATCGAAAAATTAGTTTTGTGCCTTCCTATGACTGTGTAGACGCGCAAGATAAATTCATTTTGGATATTTATACTTTTAGGGGGAACATGGGATAAAAATGTTACAAATCAAATCTCTGCTGCAAGAATGCTGATAACACTGTGCAACAGTCCCAAAACTCTGGAAAGTGACAATATTTTTCTGGTAGATATTGTCAAAGTGAACAGGAATCTGCATTTGAAATTTGCCAGTTTACGTAAATTTGCAGGCTTTGCTTATAGCTGCTAACAACTGTTTTTTACTTTATTATCGGATTTGAAAAGAATAAATCTGGAGCTTTCGATCGGTATACAGCTTATTTAAGACAACTTTGAGCTTTAGTCCAGAAAACACAATTGTTTAAAAAATTAAAGCCATTTTTCAAATTTGGAATGATTCAATATTTTGTTAGGTAACCATACCACTTGTAAATTTATTTAAATAACAAAGTTAATAAGGAGTAAATCCATGGGTAATTGACTGCGTTATTGAAGTTTGTATAGGGTCCGCCATCTAACGTTTTTTTTCAACTATTCAGCCGTTGGACTATTATTTGTGGGGTGCCTGAGGCATCCATTTGAATGAAATTATTTTCCATTATTAACCGGAAGGATTGTACTTTCAACTAAAAAAAAAATTGAGAAAATATTCAGTAGTTTTTTGATAGCATTTTCAAAAAAAAAGTTATTTGTTGAAATATGTGGTTTCTAGAGCGGAAAAAGTAAATCATAGGAGACATTGGTATGGGGTCCGCCATCTAACGTTCTTTTTTTCAACTATTCAACCGTTTTTTTATAAAATACAACATTTGGTCAGTCCCGTACACATCCCTCATAATTTTACTAATTGGTATCCAATAAAATTCAATTGTATTGTCCCTAGGAACATCCCCTGCTAGTTGTAAACTGGCGTTACTCAAGTTTTGGTAATGACCAATCTAGGGGACATCTTATAATGTCCATAAGTGTTACGTCACTCCAGAAGTTTCTTTGAATTTTAAGACACTTTTATGTGTCTAAAAACAAGGTGTCAACTATTATTGATTCCAGTTTATAATCCTGTTTCTATTAAAAGCTCTTCATTTACTCCATTTGAATCCACTGTGCTCTTCTCATTTGTGTTCTCCTTGTGCAATGTGTGTCTATAATTCCATTCATGTGAAGCAGTTGCTCTCCTGTGTACGTTTACGTGTGCCTAAAGATTTACAATACTCGAGCGCAAACACACACATACATACACCAGCACAAATTTATAAAATACACAAACATGCGAGCCTAGTAACATCCCAGCAAACAAACGTTAAAAATTTCTCCGAAAAAGTAATAGCAGGGAATACTTAAGGCAGCTTTAAATTAAAAATCAAATACTTTTTTTAAAAAAATAAACTAAAAAATCGATAAAAAGAATCGATTAAAATTGGCGAAGACTTTGCTTTTTGCCAATAGATTCAAGTTCAAACTGAATTGTGATGAAAAACAGAACACCGTATTTTATCATGTTTTTTACCATCAATGGTTTAGAAAGTATAAGAATATTCAATTCCGCCAAAAAACCAGCATTTTTACCTTCAACTACTCCGAATGAAACTACAAGATCAATTTATTTTACACTCAATATGGTCACTCACTGTAGTCCAAAAAACTACTTCTATGAAAAATCGTTGCAGTTTTTTCATAGTTGGGCTATTACCTTTAATGCGATACAACAAAAACAAAATAATTCGAAGAAGCAAATCTGTTTTTTGTCCATGAATAAGAGCTATTTCTGATGTTTCTGTCGTAACGACGTCTGCAAAATTTCTGATGAGCTTTTCTTTTATTTTCTTATATACAAAAAGTCACATTTGTCCTAGAAGGTGATAAAGTTATATTGGTCCAGTCAGTCAGAGGAGTCAGGTCAGGTAAACATTGAATTTCATGATTTAAAGTTCAGTCGTATGGTCTGTCCATTTCTACCCTCTTTTCCCATTTTAGCCTATAAAAGTACAAATTTTGAAATATCCACTTATTGTGCAAGTTGTCGTTTGACTGGTATCATTTTATTCCATCTTAAACCATATCACACCTTAAAAGTATGAATTTTCTCATAAATGGTTTGCGTTCGCGCTATAAGGAAATTTGTTATGGAAAGAAGTTTCCCTCCAGATCGATTTCGACCATTTTCAATCCGAACAGATTGAACACAATTGGAATTTCAGTAGGAAGTTAGCGTGCTTTCAACAGACAGACGGACATTGCCAGATCGTCTTACAATTTTACTACCACCCTGAATATACATACACTGGGCTCTCCCATGAATATTTCAAGGCTGCAAACGGAATGACAAAATGAATATATCCTCTATCGTAAGGGTATAAAAAGGGGTGCACTGTGTCTGTGACTAGCACCGGTTTACCAATTTACGCTTTTAACATCTTTACTCTGATCTAATAAGTAGGTTCTAGAGCGGTAATTATGAAAATAGAAAATAGGAGGTGGATGGTATGAAAATCACAATTTTTTACTTTAATCCGTAATTTAAGATAGAAATTGTAAAAATTTGACTAACAAAAAGCTATTTTCAAACTAATTTTTCTCAATTTTTATCGACTGTTCCAAACCTCTGTATCTACGTGAAGGTAATATTCAAAAGATTTATTGCCCTTACCCCTAACTTATGTTTATCGTTTAGCTCCGACTGCCAAAATGATAGTACAAATATTGGAGTTTTAGTCAAAAACAAAAAAGAAGTAAAAACGGCGTTAAGTTCGGACGGGCCGAACTTTCGGCCCGGTTTTCGGTAGAAGTGCAATAATAGTAAAGGAACTGGGATATTGTCCTGGCTCAAGACCATTTTGCATCTATATTTAATAGAATGCAAATTTATTTACAAATGGCATGGTGACATTTATTACTTGGCTGCAGACTACCACGATCATGATTTCGACCATGTCAAAAGTCTTTTCAAGTGGCTTCGCTGCGACATTTCAACATCAAACCCGGCCTCTATAAGTGAGTTGTGATTCTCTTTCGTTTGTGAGAATCCCCCTTAAGAGCTCGACTTTCTAAAATCTCTCCATTTTATGTGTCTACGCAATTAGAGGGATGTACACACCAAATTTCATCATTCTAGCTGTAGCCGTTTAGTTGGTACTATTTGTATCCCTCTGTACCCATTGTATCTCTTGAAATTACAAGTTTGGAAAAAACCTTTTATGTTTTGTGTCTACGCAGTCCGAGGAATGTATACTCCGAAATGCGCGACTCTAGCTGCGGTCTTTTGGTTGCTGCAATTTTTATCCCCTTTTTCCAGTTTAACTCCAAGATGTAGGAATTTCGAAAAATCCCTTTAGCTTACGTGTCTACGCAATCAGAGGAATGTATACACCGAATTTCATTATTCTAGGTGCAGCCGTTTGGTTGGTACCATTTGTATCCCTCTATTCCCATTTTACCCCTTCAGAGTACGAATTTGGAAAAAATACTTTTATATTATGTATCTACTCAATTAGAGGAATGTACACAGCGAATTTCGTTGACAATATTGCACATATTGAAACAAGTAAGGAAAGGCTAAAGTCGGGCGGGGCCGACTATATAATATCCTACACCACTCCCTGCGTATGTACCTCGCTTTGATTACTAAACGCAGGTATTTCATGGGAACAATTTTATGTAGTTCATACAAATTATATAAATTATATTCATATAATTTACATGCTATAAATTCATCTTCAGTCAAATTTAACGAGTATGGTAAATAATATGGCAATTGATCTAATTGTCCGACAGACAAATACAAATTATACAGTAGTATACCAAAGTCATTTCAAAGTATGGACATATGGACATCACCCAAACAATTCTCATTGCAATTAAATTCGGTAAAAAAGTGAAATGGGAAGGATTTTTGCATCCTGTAAATGTATGTGTTTGACAAAAAATGTTAAATCGGAAAGGACATTTGTATGGGGGTATATTGAAACCTGGAACGATGTGACCCGCTTTCACCATGTCTGTTTATTGGTGAAATATAATATGTAAAATTTGGCCAAAATATGTTAAACATTCGGGAGCAACATTTGTATGAGGGCTATATCTAAATCTGAACCTATCTTACCTACTTCCACCATAGATGTTTCTAGTTCGATTATAAGATGTTCTGTAAAATTTAAAGAAAATCGGTTACAATATGTCTTTTCTAGAGCGGAAAATATCAAATCGGGAGCGACATTTGTATGGGGGCTATATCTAAATCTGAACCGATCTTACCCAATTTTTGCATACGTATTTCTAGTTGGATTATAAGATGTTCTGCAAAATTTAAAGAAAATCGGTTACAATATGTCTTTTCTAGAGCGGAAAATGTCAAATCGGGAGCGACATTTGTATGGGGGCTATATCTAAATCTGAACCGATCTTACCCAATTTTTGCATACGTATTTCTAGTTGGATTATAAGATGTTGTGCCAAATTTAAAGAAAATCGGGAACTATATGTGATTTATAGGGCGAAAAAAGTCAAAAGTCGGGAGCGACATTTGTATGGGGGCTATATCTAAATCTGAACCGATTTCCTCCAAATTCAATACCGATGGTCATTGGCCAGAAAAAATAACTTCTGCCAAGTTTAATGACAATCGGACAACAATTGCGACCTGTAGAGTGCGAACAAGCTTAGATGGACAGCAGACGGACAGACAGACAGACTTCTTTAAATCGACTCAGCTGGTGATTCTAAGCCGATCGGTATACTTAAAGGTGGGTCTAGCTCGATTATTTCTTGGTGTTACATACATTTGGCGCGAAACTAACTTATAATACCCTAGCTCACGAAGTGGTGTAGGGTATAAAAAAAGCTTAAATACTCGAAAATATTAGGGGTTATTATGGGTGTTTTTAGTCCTTGTGAGGGAAAAAGTTTCCCTTTGGACCGATTTCGCCAAGTTTCAATCCCAACCGATCTACGACTATAAGACGCATTTTTGGACGTCCTAGCTCCTTTCGTTTAGATGATAGCGTGCTTTCAACAGACGGACAGACGGACATGCCTAGATCGTCTTAGAATGTTATTACGACCAAGAATATATATACTTTATAGGGTCTCAGGTCGATATTTCATGGTGTTACAAACGGAATGTCAAAGTCAGTATACCCCCATCCACGAGGTGGAGGGTATAAAAATATCCATATTTTTTGTTAATTTTATGAATCAGTTTCAATACACACAACAATATTTTTTTTGCTGCATAGTAATGTCATCCCGCAGTGGATCGTTCGGTTTGCTGGGAAGCCACTCTCATGTTAACTTAAGCAATTGTGTCTTGCCGTGCTTTTTGTATGTAATAGTTGATGGTAAAGAGAACTGCAATCGTATGTTAACGTAAATGCCTTTCAAATATTTTCACATTCCCTTGTGTGGGTAAACTACTCATACGCTCGCATATGAGTCATTCCATTGCAAATGGTACAATTTTTGACATCACTAACTTGGGTTGAAAGGAATGAAATGGCACACAAAATATATTTTTTTTTACATTTTTCCATCAACTATTTTTTTAGATATTAGTTTTTTTGGAAAAAATAGTAAAAAGTAGAACCCATCATTTCACTACTTTCGTACTTACAGAGTCAATAAAAAGAACGAATAAAACACGGTTTTATGAAAAATCTTTATTTCACTTTTCGAAACTTCTAAAAAAAATTTTGTTGAGAAGAATTCAAACACAAACTTTCGAAACAATTCAAGTTTGTGAGGTAAAAAATCGCACCGTTTGGCGTGGAATGCATCATATGCAAACATACATCACCCCGAAGAACGACGGAATGTCGATGAATGTGTGTGTTTGTGTATGCGTATGTGTGTATAAAGGAACGCAAATGAAAAGTGTAAGTAATGGCAACGCATTGTATGTCGAGTGTGATACTTTTTTAAGACATCTTTTTTTAAGTGAACACCATGGAACGCATTTGGAGCGTAACAACAAAGACGTTTGTTAACTTATTTTTAAACGCAACAAGAGCGCAATTTCTCCTTGTTTACGTGTTGATATTTCCATCAAGCAATGTGCTTTTCTAAAGCTATCAAAGGATTTTGGAAGTGGTACAAAACCCAAACCTTTGACAGCGCCTCTGGTTGGAATTAATTTGTTAATTTCTTAGGCGACAAGTAAAAGAGTATCCCGCCTGGTAAGAAAACCCTAACCACACGTGTCCAATGGGAAATAATATTTTAAGTTGAGCTCAAAATTAAATTTGTGTGGTGCGAAAGGTAACTAAAGGGTCGTGCTTGTGCACCCAAATATTATTAGCCAAATCAATTTTTATTTTTTTTTTAATCATTAACATCCGAGATTCTAATATGTTAAACTTGTTTCTTATTAAATAGAGAGCACAGCAGTCTATCCATATAAAATCTACAGATTGAATTTCCTCTCAGAATTACAAGGAAAAATTGTCGACTTCGTGAAATAGAATGGCTGACTTTTTGGTGGTATACGAACTTTGTCATTCCGTTTGTAACACCTGATATCCTATAAAATATATGTATATTCATGATCGTCATTAAATTCTAAGACGATCTACCCACGTTCGTCCGTCCGTCTGTTTAAAGCCCACTAGCATCTAAACGAAAGGAGCTATGATGTCCAAATTTGACATACATGCGTCTTATAGTCGTAGATCGGTTAGGATTGAAACTGGGCGAAATCGGTCCAAAGATAACATTTTTGCCCTCATAAGTACCAAAACACCCATTATAACCTCTTGTATTTTAGTGTATTTAAGCATTTTTTATACCCTCCACCTCCAGGATGGGGGTATATTCACTTTGTCATTCCGTTTGTAACACCTTGAAATATTCATCGGAGACCCCATAAAGTATATATATTCTTGGTCGTGGTAAAATTCTAAGACGATATAGCCATGTCCGTCTGTCTGTCTGTTGAAAGCACGATAGCGGCCGAAAGCACGAGCTAGGAGGTTCAAATTTTTCCTAAATGTGTCTTATGGCTGTATATCGGTTGGGATTGAAAGTGAGAGAGCGAAATCGGCCCAGGGGGAAAATATTTCCCTCACAAGGACTGAAAATACCCCTAATATTTAGAGTATTTCAGCATGTTTTTTGAACATATTAGCTTGTATTTAGTTGATATTTGTAATGCGCATTCCCTCTATATCATAAAAGGGCACCATAGAGTGATTTTTATTTGTAGGGGGCGAAATGGGACAAAAAGAGATAAAAATGGTACCTATCAAACGACAACAGATAGAAACACAAAATTTTGCGTGTACATTCCTCTAATAGAGTAGATACATAATATAAAAGTATTTTTTCTAAATTCGTACTTTTAAGGGGTTAAATGGGGATAGAGGGATAAAAATAGTACCAACCTAACGGCTGTACCTAGAATAATGAAATTCGATATATACATTCCTCTGATTGCGTAGACACGTAAAATAAAAGAACTTTCCAAAATTCATACTTTTTGGGGTTCAAATGGAAAAAGGGGATAAAAATAGTACCTACCAAATGACAGCAGCTAGGATCATGAAATTCGGAGTATACATTCCTCTGACTGCGTAGACACGAAAAATAAAACGTTTTTTCCAAATTCGTACTTTCAATGGATACAATGGCTACAGGGGATAAAAATAGTACCAACTAAACGAATGCAGCTAGAATGATGAAATGCAGTGAGTACGTCCCTCTAATTGTGTAGATACGTAAAATAAAGAGATTTTAGATAGTCGTACTCTTGAGGGGGCAAAATTGGATGGAATGGATGGATGGATGGATGGAAATACAACCAACCAAACGATTGTAGCTGAAAGTACACTTTCTATCCCCCAATATTTAGGGTATTTATGATTGCTCCCTTATATTTACTTGATGAATTGAAGTATTATATCCATTATATATATATAGTATACAAATATCGGTAGCCTTAGCTTATTAATTAAATTTCTTATTTTCATACAGTTAAAATTTGTTGCGGACATTCCTCTTGTTGTACGACAACAGCTAGAATCATGAAATTCGGTGTGTACATCCCTCTAATTGCATAGACACGTAAAATAAAGGAATTTTTCAAAATTCGTACTTTTAAGCGATATAATTAAAAAGAGGGATAAAAATGGAACCTACAAAACCGCTCATGAAATTCGGTGTATACATTCTGACTATGAAGTCTCGAAAAAGGGTTTTTTCGAAATTTGTACATTTGGGCGGAGAATGGGGCGAATGGGGATATCTTTAAAATTTATACTTTTCTTATCACTTTGTCTGTATCTGAAAATGCTTCTTTCTAATGGCGACCAACAATCGCCTAATATTTAGGCATGTTCACTTTCACAATTTCAGCATTTTATTTATATATAGTAGTCGATTTCAAATAGTGTGCATAAGTATACATTATAGTTTGAAATAGTAAACAAATATAGTAATGTCCATAAAAATATCACAATTTTCGTAATATGGTACTGTGCTTCTATGTAAAGTCGACTTCCTTTAATCTGCTGGTAATACTATGGAATGCACTCCGTGGTGGAGGGTATATAAAATTCGGCACGGCCGAACTTAACGCCTGTTTACTTGTTTTTAATATCTGTTTGTAAAGAGTGATTTTTTTGAGGTTAGGATTTTCATGCATTAGTATTTGACAGATCACGTGGGATTTCAGACATGGTGTCAAAGAGAAAGATGCTCAGTATGCTTTGACATTTCATCATGAATCGTCTTACAAACGAACAACGCTTGCAAATTATTGAATTTTATTATCAAAATGCGTGCTCTGTTAAGAAAGTTCATTGCGCGCTTCCATTTTATGGTCAGTTTAATCGACCCACTGAAGCGGCTATTCGGGCTATTGTGACTAAATTTCGCACCAAATTTACATTGTTGGACATTAAACCACCAACACGCTTACGTAGAGTGCGAACTGAAGAAAATATCGCAGCTGTATCGGCCAGTGTTAATGATGACCACCAATTTTCGATTCGTCACCGTTCGCACCAATTGGGTCTCTGTTACTCAAAAACGTGGAAATGCCAAAATTGGACTAAGCGGATGGACCACCTAAGACGCAGCCGCGGTCAACATTTAAATGAAATTATCTTCAAAAAGTAAATGTCATGGACCAATCTAACGTTTCAAATAAAGAACCGATGAGATTTTGCAAATTTTATGCGTTTTTAAAAAAAAAATTATCAAGCTCTTAAAAAATCACCCTTTACTTACTTGATATTGGATATGCGCATTCCCCCTATAACAAAAACGTGCACGAAAAAAGTGATATTTATTCGTACGGGGTGATAAAAATGGGATAAGGGGATAAAAATGGTACATATCAAACGACAACAGCTAGAAAATGTGTGTGTACATTCCTCTACAGGTTTGTCAGATATAGAGATTTTTCGCCAAACGTGGAGGTTCGAGGTAGGAACATTGAAAATGGTATTGTGTGAAAACGCGTAAGGACAAATCAAAGAATGAATGCTTATTTTAAAGATAATTGTATTTGGTTATCTTTTGTGGTTTTCTTAAAAAGCCAACAAACAATGTACATGGGGTTTGTTTATAATTGAGAATTTATAATTGAGAAATAATAATAATTAAAAAACTTTAATAAATGTAGACGACCGAAAACGCTATTTTTGAACGAATGTATGCATGCATTGACTTTTCTACTAGAGAACACAGATTTATCAAAATTCATCTATATGCATTTATTGAGATTTGTTTGTTTTTCGTTTCGTTTACCTGAAATAATATTTAGGAGACATTGGTCCATGAAATGTTTAGGCTTTTTAAAACGATGTAAGAAATATTTCACACCCTCTGATCTTCTCAATATCTACACTACCTACATCAAACCAAAGATGGAATACAACTTCCATATATGGTTGGGTGCTCCAGCTTCATCACTGGAGCTACTTGACCGTGTCCAGAGGAGGGAGATGGTGTTGATAGGCGATGGTAGGATATCGAATTCTATTGTCTCCCTTGAACACCGTCGTAATGTTGGTTGTGTGTCATTGTTCTATCGATACTTTCATGATGTTTTTTCTTCGGAAATTCGTGATCTTATACCGCCCGTGAGAACGTTCGGTGGAGATACGCGACTCTCCAGGAACGCTCACCCATTTGTTGTCGATTGGACAACCGGCCGCACTACACTATTACAGAATAAATTCGTTCTTCGCACGTACTATCCGTATGTGGAATCGACTTCCGGGTGGCCCATTTACATTTTAAATTTAAACTACCTATTACTTTGACTTTGAATGGTATAATACCATTTAGTTTATTTTTATATTCAGGTTTATTTTTGACGTTTACGCTCGACCAAATTGGGAAATATTAAAAACTTACTTCCAAAGTAGTGAGTCTTTAACGCAAACTATAAGAAATTTACGTGGAAAATGTTCGTGCTTTCAGATGAAACTCGTGGGATTCAGAGAGCCCACACGTGACTTGATTGAGGAGCCAATGCACCCGCAACGAGTCATTGTTTGGTGTAGATTTTGGGCTGGCGGCATCATTGGGTCATGTACTAAAAAAGTGGGTTGATCGGATGAGTTACTGCCGTGCCTGTAGTGGTAGTCCTATGTATGATATTGTGTTCCATTATTAAATGACAAATTTCAACATTTCCAAGAGAACAAGAAATTTGAAAAAAAAAAATAATAAGTACCTTTTTATGGCCGATTCTAATTTAAAATTTTAAATTGGCCCACCCTTTATGTAGTCGGTTTATTCCTTAATTCATTCATTTATTCATTATAAATACCATCAAAAAGGGGTCTTAATGAAATAAATGTAAATACTTTCAGATATATCAGTAGTTATGTTTAAATACTTTAGAACATCACTTTTAATCGTTTTTAATCAAACATTTTATCAAAAATACATATCCATTTAAAAGCGCCAATCTTTTATTTGATGTTTTTTACTTTGTTCCTCAAAATGTTCCATATTATGTAGCATTTTTGTATTTTTAAAACTATAAATGTTTTAATATTTAAAAATATTCTTTCACTGTTTTGGGCTTTTTGCGATAAACTTATACCACATCTATTGATTATGTAATACATTCTTTATTTATACAAATTTAAGGTAGCTTATTATGCATTTCAAACACATACGTTTTCATATTTTAGCTTCCGGCATATGTTAATGGGGCTGTGGAAACTCGTGTGTTGATCCAAACAATACTTGTTCTTTTCACGGTTGAATTGTGAAAAGGAAAGAACGAAAAAAAGCTGTCACAACAAAATCGTTGTTGGTTTTTGTTTATCGAATATATATATAAATATGTCAGTGAGTGTATACTATATATGTGAACATTAAGGCGCATCGATGGGCCATGAATTGCTTCGTAAGAACTGAAAAACGTTGATGAATTTGCCATGATCCCCTCTAATATACGCCATCATATGCCTGCATCTGTTTGTGTAGGCGTCAGATAAAAGTTGAAATGTTAATAAGATGTTAATATGTAAGGACATGTGCTGCTTCATATACACCCCATGCCCTGCCTCATTCTACTCGTCTGTGCCGCCAGTCAGCCTACTGTGCGACCCACAAATATATGTGTGAGGATTTGTGTAAAAACGTGTGTGCATGAGTGCTGGGTGTGAATGTGTGCGTGTGTTTGAGTTTCATTATAATTGGCATAATATGAATTTTATTATAAGAAAATGCACAACTCAATCCAGAACTGTGCAGAGTGTACGATCCGCAAATGAAATCTTTTAAAATGAGCTGTAGACACGCGTCACCCAAAGCGTTCGTTCGTTCGTTTATCACTCATCAGTCAAGTAGACTCTGTCTGTCTGCGTTGAGTCGTGTAAGATTACGCATTTCACATTCATTACTTTAAGGATTTTATTTCGCTGATTTTCTGCAGTGATTGTACGTGCATACTTTCATTTCCACATATGCGCATACTTGTTTGTAATTGAGGCATTTTATTAATATGTATATTGTGTGTATTGTTTATTGTCAAAGTTTGTCTTGGCTGGGAACACGTGGCGTATGAGTGTTACCAGTTGATTGTATTACTCATACGCAAGGTGGGTAGTGCCAGATGTTTGATCGTGAACATTTCCGAGCCCCACGCAAACACGAATTATTTCATCGAAACTTGAGAGCCCATCGGCTCAAGTGGAGCATTTTAATTAAGAAGAGAATAAGAGTGGTGCTTGTTATAACGTATCAAATAAGGTAATAGATTGCTATATGAAGTCACATCTAGGTGCAATTAATTTGTTTAGATCCTTTCATACGAAGGTATGGAAGGTTTGGCAAATTTTAAGAAAAAAAAAACAAGTAAAAAACGTACCAATACGTTTACACTATATATATCGAAATACTACATTAAGTGAATTCATAATATAAATATTCTAATATTTTCAAAAAAGCTTAAATACCATAAATATCGGTAGATAGTGAGTGCTACAGTTTGTTGTACATCCATTCTATTCTAAGTCCAAAAGTACAAATTTGAATATCCATTATCTAACGTACATAGTGAAAAATAATCTAACTTCATGATTCAACCATTTTTATACCCTACACCACTTCGTGGTCTAGGGTATTATAAGTTAGTTTCGCGCCAAATGTTTGTAACACCAAGAAATAATCGAGCTAGACCCACCTTTAAGTATACCGATCGGCTTAGAATCACCAGCTGAGTCGATTTAACGATGTCTGTCTGTCCGTCCGTCCGTCCGTCTGCTGTCCATCTAAGCTTGTTCGCACTCTACAGGTCGCAATTGTTGTCCGATTGGCATGAAACTTGGCAGAAGTTATTTTTTCTGGCCAAGGACCATCGGTATTGAATTTGGAGGAAATCGGTTCAGATTTAGATATAGCCCCCATACAAATGTCGCTCCCGATTTGACTTTTTCCGCCCTATAAAGCACATATAGTACCCGATTTTCTTTAAATTTGGCACAACATCTTATAATCCAACTAGAAACACCTGTGCAAAAATTGGGTAAGATCGGTTCAGATTTAGATATAGCCCCCATACAAATGTCGCTCCCGATTTGACATTTTCCGCTCTAGAAAAGACATATTATACCCGATTTTCTTTAAATTTGGCAGAACATCTTATAATCCAACTAGAAACACGTATGCAAAAATTGGGTAAGATCGGTTCAGATTTAGATATAGCCCCCATACAAATGTCGCTCCCGATTTGACATTTTCCGCTCTAGAAAAGACATATTGTACCCGATTTTCTTTAAATTTTGCACAACATCTTATAATCCAACTAGAAACACGTATGCAAAAAATGGGTAAGATCGATTCAGATTTAGATATTGCCCCCATACAAATGTCGCTCCCGACTTGACATTTTCCGCTCTAGAAAAGACATATTGTACCCGATTTTCTTTAAATTTGGCACAACATCTTATAATCCAACTAGAAACACCTGTGCAAAAATTGGGTAAGATCGGTTCAGATTTAGATATAGCCCCCATACAAATGTCGCTCCCGATTTGACATTTTCCGCTCTAGAAACGACATATTATACCCGATTTTCTTTAAATTTGGCAGAACATCTTATAATCCAACTAGAAACACGTATGCAAAAAATGGGTAAGATCGATTCAGATTTAGATATAGCCCCCATACAAATGTCGCTCCCGATTTGACATTTTCCGCTCTAGAAAAGACATATTGTACCCGATTTTCTTTAAATTTTGCACAACATCTTATAATCCAACTAGAAAAACGTATGCAAAAATTGGGTAAGATCGGTTCAGATTTAGATATAGCCCCCATACAAATGTCGCTCCCGATTTCACTTTTTCCGCTTTAGAAACGACATATTGTAACCGATTTTCTTTAAATTTTGCAGAACATCTTATAATCCAACTAGAAATACGTATGCAAAAATTGGGTAAGATCGGTTCAGATTTAGATATAGCCCCCATACAAATGTCGCTCCCGATTTCACTTTTTCCGCTTTAGAAACGACATATTTTAACCGAATTTCTTTAAATTTTGCAGAACATCTTATAATCCAACTAGAAATACGTATGCAAAAATTGGGTAAGATCGGTTCAGATTTAGATATAGCCCCCATACAAATGTCGCTCCCGATTTCACTTTTTCCGCTTTAGAAACGACATATTTTAACCGATTTTCTTTAAATTTTGCAGAACATCTTATAATCCAACTAGAAATACGTATGCAAAAATTGGGTAAGATCGGTTCAGATTTAGATATAAGCCCCATACAAATGTCGCTCCCGATTTGACATTTTCCGCTCTTGAAACCACATATTGTACCCGATTTTCTTTAAAATTGGCACAACATTTTATAATCGAACTAGAAACATCTATGGTGAAAGTGGGTAAGATAGGTTCAGATTTTGATATAGACCACATACAAATGTTGCTCCCGAATGTTTAACCGATTTTGGCCAAATTTTACATATTATATTTCACCAATAAACAGGTTCCAGGTTCCAGGTTCCAGGTTTCAATATACCCCCATACAAATGTCCTTTCCGATTTAACATTTTTTGTCAAACACATACATTTACAGGATGCAAAAATCCTTCCCTATTTCACTTTTTTACCGAATTGAATTGCAATGAGAATTGTTTGGGTGATGTCCATATGTCCATACTTTGAAATGACTTTGGTATACTACTGTATAATTTGTATTTGTCTGTCGGACAATTAGATCAAATACCATATTATTTACCATACTCGTTAAATTTGACTGAAGATGAATTTATAGCATATAAATTATATGAATATAATTTATATAATTTGTATGAACTACATAAAATTGCTCCCATGAAATACCTGGGTTTAGTAATCAAAGCGAGGTATATACGCAGGGAGTGGTGTAGGGTATTATATAGTCGGCCCCGCCCGACTTTAGCCTTACCTTACTTGTTTTTTCTGTGAAAGTAAAAGTTACGAATTTGGAAAAACCTTTTTATTTTTCGTGTCTACGCAATCAGAGGAATGTATACACTGAATTTCATGACTCTAGCTGCGGTCATTTGGTTGGTACAGTTTTTATCCCCTTTTCCATTTAAACCCCAAAAAGTACGAATTTCGAAAAATCCGTCTATTTCACGTGTTTATGCAATCAGAGGATTGTATACGCCGAATTTCATTATTCTAGGTGCAGCGGTTTGGTTGGTACTATTTTTATCCCTCTATTCCCATGTTACCCCTTAAAAGTGCTAATTTGGAAAAGCCAATCTTATCCAGTTTTGATCCTAAAGGAACGAATATCGAAAGATATATTTACTTCTCGTGTCTATGCAGTCACAGCAATGTACACACCGAGTTTCACTATTCTAACTGCAACCGTTAAATTGGTACCATTTTTATCCCTTTCGCCCCATTTTCTGCCTAAAATTATAATTTTCGAAAAAAAAACTCCTTTATGTTTCGCGTCTACACAGACTATCTACATACACCGAATTTCATGATTTTATCTTCAGCGGTTTGGTTGGTACTAGAGTTTCCCTTTTCCCGGACTTTTTCATTTCCCGGGAAACCGGGAAAATTTTTAGCATTTCCCGGAATCCCCGGGAATTTCCACACAACAGAAAAATAAAGCAAATCATGTTAATTTTGCAGTATGTATATATTTATTTTTTAGTTCATGAGATCAAATATAATACAAGCTGCAGTTAAAACAAAAACATAACAAACAAAACAAACAAAAGCATAAGTAAATAACAAAAACTTAAGTTATATCTAAAAAGTTAATTAAATTCATTTTGAAAATATGTTTTTAGAACTGAAAGAGCATTAATGGAATCATCAGACAGTCTGTTTCTAATTTTATTTACAAATTGTCCAGTTGTAGAAAATATTCTTTCGCTTTCCACAGATGTTGGTCTTATTGTCAGAAGAGCATTAAATAAATTGGTGACGTTTTCCGTTGGTTTTCCACTTGCTTCATAAAACTTTAAATCCTTTTTTATTGAGTTATTTGGTCGATTTTTATTCGGTGCAACATTTTCATTTGCGTTTGTTATGGCATCACTTAAAATATCCTCAAATGATCTCTCAGTAGGAAGGTCACTAATAGAAATATCATCAAATTCTGCAACTTCATCGCTGCCGCTGTGTTCTGCCGCTGTGTTCAGCGTACGCCACCACATTTTGTTTTGAAGCGTTTTGAAATAAAGCGTTTTGAATAATAAATTCATATTTCGCCGGCAAAGCGCTTCCACAGCTAATTTATTTGGTTTTGAAATATTTAATAGATCTGTTAGTATGTTTATATTATCTTCAATCCAAAGCCCAATTTGTTCTAAATCTATAAGAGATTTTTTATAGCATTTTTTAAACGTAAAGACTTTTCACATTGGTGCCATCGAATTCCATCTGGTAACAATATCCAATTAGAGAGATATTTCTTTATTGTGTTCTGCTACAACTTATTTTTGAAGAATGCAATTTTTCGTTGGACTTTTTTTGGACATTTTTATTATTTGTCGGGTGTTTGCCAATACTACTATTTAATTGTCTTGGATCTCTAAGGCTTCATTATTATTAGTATCGACTACAGTCACATCTTCGAAGTCGTCTCCATCTGAGAGTTCTATTTTTTCATCAACTGGTACTTTTGCTTTTTTATAGAAAATTTCGACAACTGCCAAATGGATGCCATGACTGAGACAAAATATACCTTCAACTGGGTTTTCTCGGACAAATTTTTTCATTACGTTCGGCCCGTCTGTAATGGTGCTTACGATGTGCTTTTCAAAACTAATATTAAAATCATTTAAACGTGACTCCAACAATGCTCTAATTTCTATAACACCGCATTTACCAGGTATATAAACCATACCCAGGGATACCGGGAGTGCAAAATAACCGGTATTCCCGGGCGGGAGAAACTCTAGTTGGTACCATTTTTATCCCTCTTTTCAATTACAAATTTTCTTACAAGTACAAATTTCCAAAAATCTCTATATTTTACTTGTCTACGTAATTGTAGGGATGTACACACCGAGTTTCTAGCTGTTGTCCTATCATGAGTACCATTTTTATCCCTTTTGTCCATTTCACCCGCTAAATCTTTTTGTACGAAACAACTTTCAAGCGTATAAAAATCGGAAATTTCAAAAAAAACTTAAATAGTCTAAATATTAGAGTTTTTTCAGTCCTTTCAATCCCAACCGATCTGCAATCATAAGACACATGTACGGAAAATTTCAATTTTCAAAATTTCGTTCGGCAGCTAGCGTGCTTTCAACAGGCAGACAGACAGGCGGTCTTCTTAGAATTTTACCAGGATACAGAATATATATACTTTAGTATAGTTTAAGGTGTTACAAACGGAATGACAAAGTGAATATACCCCCATTCTGGAGGTGGAGGGTATAAACATGTACGTAAGATCTCAATAAACAAGTTTCTAGAATGATAGGAATGATTCTTAAATCCGTTTAGGTAGGAAAAATATATCTTGCAGGACTGTTTGTGTTAATGATCCGACTATAGTGCGTATGAGTGTTGTTATCCTTAATCAACAGTACATATACGCACCCTACACACACTACAGCCTATAAGATTTGTTTGAGATTTTGAACTTCACTCCTCAGAGAGTAAATCAAAATTCCAAACGGTTTGCCAGATACGAGTCTGAGAAAATGATCACTTTTTTACAAAAATGACAGCGAGGCCCCAAATATTTGGGGGCCATAACAAAAAAGTGCATGCCTTTGGACAAAACGTTGACTTTTATCACGTAGTGGTGTCCGTATATGGTTTTATTTCCATGACTTAAACAATAACACACAGTGTTACTGACCCTTTTCTTAAAGTAATTTTTGAAGAATACATATACGTTGTCATTAATACCTCTTTGTCCCGATAACCCCTTAGAATTACAAATTTGGAAATATCCATTTACGTTGCGATTAGAAGAACGAACACACGATTCTAGCTACAATACTACAATGGTACCATTTTCGTCCGTTTTTCCGAAAATTACAAATTTTTAAAAATTTAATTATGTCAAGAGTTTACTTCGTCGGACGAATGTACGCACTGAATTTCAGGGTACTAGCTGAATTACTTAAATTGGTACCATTTGTATCCCTTTTTCTGCCATCCATCTTAAAAGTAGAAATTTCGAAAAGTCCATTTATTCTACGTGTCTACGAAGAATAGGAGGGATGTAAGAATTCTAGATACAATTCTGATACAATACTTTGGTTAGTACCATTTTCGTCCGTTTTTGTCCCGTTTTCCCTAAAAGTACATATTTCGAAAAATTAATTTATGTTGTGCATTTACATGGCCAGAGGAATGTACACACCGAATTTAACGGAATGTGAATGAGGAATATACACCGAATATACTTAACATATTGAGTGCCACGTCGTACGTTTCCGTACGATACCTAACCTGTCGTGGGGTGCTTTTTCTTAGAGCCCAAAAAAAGTTTGGTCTCCTTGGAAGGTTTGCGTCAAAACCGCTTGGCACTCAATGTGTTAAACTGATACTATGTTCGCCCTTCTCGTCTCGAAATTTGTAATATAAAAGTAGAAATTTCGAAAAATCCATTTATGTTGCGCCTGTACACGATTGGGGGAACGTACACGCTGATTTTCACGATTCTAGATACTATACTTTTGTTGGTACCATTTTCGCCCCTCTTACCCTTTTCCCTAAAAGTACAAATTTCGAAAATTTTAGTTCAAGTTAAATTTCAAAGGTGGAAACAACCCAGCAACATTTTCGATTGCAAAGATGAACGGTTGATGAACAAATTGTACTGCCACAGAACTTGTTATACTTCTAGTTCTAGCATTCATTATTTTTGTTCGAGTTTGTCCCAAAACCCACAGGTTCTTTTACGCAAAAATTGGAACAGAAATCTGTTCTTTGGAACCAGTTGTGGAATCTGTTGTTTCATGGGTGACTTTTATATAGGATTTTTTAAAACTCTATATTTTAAATTATATTTTAAACTATTGTTGATTCAGATTGGATTCGACTGATATGGAAAATACGCGTACAGTCGATATATATACATTAGGCTGGGTCGCTGTCCATACAAATGAAAACAAGTGAAAAAGGCGCTAAGTTTTATACCCTCCACCATGGATTGCATTCCACAGGGGCTGTCTAAAACAAAAAAAATTCCTTTACTTTACGCGTCTATGCAGTCAGAGGAGTATTTTAGGTGCAGCTGTTTGGTTGGTACCATTTTTATACCCCTATTCCCATTTTACCCCTTAAAAGTGCCTATTTGGAAAAAAATACTTTTGTATTATGTATCTACTCAATTAGAGGAATGTACACACCGAATTTCGTGTTTCTAGCCGAATTTCTAGGTACCATTTGTATCCCCTTTTTCCCCATTTCACCGCCTACGAATAAGAATCCCTATATGGTGCACGATTTTGTTATATGAGGAATGCGCATACCCAATATAAAGTAAGTACAAGCAGACATATTGAAAAAACATGCTTAAATATTCCAAAGTATTAGAGATTATTATGGGTATTTTCAGTACTTGTGAGGGAAACTGTTTTCCCTTTGGACCGATTTCGTCCAGTTGCAATTCCAACCGATCTACGACTATAAGACGCATTTATGGAAAATTTGGACGTCCTGGTTCCTTCCGTTTAGATGCTATCGTGCTTTCAACAGATGGACGGGCGGACATGGCTAGATCGTCTTAGAATTTCATTACGATCAAATTATCCTGCCCTTATAACTTCCATTTACATGTTTTATGAGAGTGAGGGTATTTATAAGTCGGTTTAGCCGACTGAGGCTTACTTACTTGTTATGTTTAATGTGATTATACAATATGTTCAAATATCAAATTGCAAATGATTTTGACCACCCGTATGGATGTTATGTCGGTTTTATTGTAATCAAAGTTTATGCCACTTTGTGTGGGAGGTACCAGAAATGGTGTGGCAATATCGCCCATATTCCATGCGAATGTAACCTCTATAAAAGCATTGCCGAATATTAAATTTCACAGTATTCCGATCTTCCGTAGAGAAGTTTTAATTTTACGTAGTTTCCTTTCGAGAGTTATCGTGTACACCAACCAGCCAGACAGACGGACATGGCTCAAACACCTTAAAAAGTCGTGAAACGGATTTGGTCCAAACATACTTAGGGTCTTAATTGAGGGTATACAAAATGTCTGGGGACCACCTTGAGGGCCACTATTGACCCCGATGAGCGCCCACTTACACTCAACTCACCACCCGCATATTTTTGCTCATGATTTTTTTCCGAGCATCACAAAATTATACATTCTAGCATATCAAAATCAGAAAGTCATGAACTACTCCTCCCCTATTGTGCAGTCATTTCTGCAAAAGCTATCATGACAAATAAGAGGATGAATTGACCATACATTCTATAGAAAGGTCTTGAGCCCGGACAATATTCCAGTTCAAATCAAATAATGTTTTTACTCTTTCATACAATTCAAAGCATAAGAAGAACCAGAAAACAAATGTCAACACGTATTCTTATTCTTATTCAGAGCAAATAGTATGAAGGGAGGGAGCAAGCGACCACTTCCAGCTTCCTCCACAAGATTGTGGAGACTCAGGCAAAGTAATGTTTGCTTTGATATGGCATGAGTTGATTGGTTTGCTTAAAAGCAACCAACTAAAAGTTTACTTTTACATAAATTACAAATTTTCTTGTCGTATTACTTTAATTGAATATTAATGGTTTAAACAAAATCAATTAAACGCACTGCCAAAACAATATCATAAATGTTCTTCGGAAATCAAAAGTGAACGATAACAAAAGCTCCTGAATATTTCATTGTCGAAATCGATTAAGTCTTACGTCATCATCAAACTTTTATAAAAAATCGGCAATTGAAGACGGCTATTTATAAGATAAAAATATGTATTTTTTGAATTCGGAATTGTGTTAATTTTATATGAAGAAACCTATAGGCCACTAATAGAAAACACTCATTTTTTATTTCGTGGCCGCTATTCGTTTTTACAGAACTTTCATTTCCAGAAGACGTATATATATATAAGGATATATATATATATATAAGGATATATGGACCCCGTAAATGTATGTATTTGACAAAAAAATTTAAATAGGAAAGGACATATGTACGGATTATGAAACATGGTGAAATATAATATGTAAAGTGTGGCCAAAATCGGTTAAACATTCAGGAGCAACATTTGTATTGGGGCTATATCTAAATCCGAACCGATCTTACGCACTTTCACTATAGTTGTTTTTAGTTGAATTATAAGATGTTGTGCTAATTTTAAATAAAATCGGGTACAAATGTGGTTTCTAGAGCGGAAAAAGTCAAATCGAGAGCGACATTTGGATGGGGGCTATATCTAAATCTGAACCCATCCGACCGATTTTCACCATAGCTTTTTCCAGTCCAATTATAAGATTTTAAGCCAAATTTGAAGCAAATCGAGTGAAATATCTAGTATTTGGTGCAGAAAAAGTCAAATGGGGAGCGACATTTGTATGGGAGCTATATCTAAATCTGAACCGATTTGACCAATTTTCACCATAGTTGTTTCCACTTCAATTATAGGGCTCTGTGTCAACTTTGAAGCAAACCGAGTGAAATATGTGGTTTCTAGAGAGGAAAAAGTCAAATCGGGAGCGACATTTGTATGGGAGCTATATATAAATCTGAACCGATCTAACACATTTTTACCACAGGTGTTTCTAGTTGAAACATAAGATGTTTTGCCAAATCTGAAGACAATGTGATACAATTTGTGGTTTCTAGAGCGGAAAAAATCAAATCGGGAGCGAGATTTGTATGGGAGCTATATATAAATCTGAACCGATCTAACACATTTTTACCACAGGTGTTTCTAGTTAAAATGTAAGTTGTTTTGCCAATTATGAAGAAAATCTGTTGTAATATGTGGTATCTAGAGTTAAAAGAGTCAAATCGAGAGTGAAATTCGTATGGGGGCTATATCTAAATCTGAACCGATTTTCCTCAAATTAAATAGCGTTCGTCCTTATCTCGAAAAACTTCGTTGTGCAAAGTTTCATTTGGTTCTGTGTACAATTGCGACCTGTATCGTGATTACAAGAATAGATGGACAGACAGACGGACATTGCTAAATCGATTCAAAAAGTGATTCTAAGTCGATCGGTATAATTAACAATGGGTCTATCTCCCTTCCTTTTGGGTGTTACAAACAAATGCACAAAGACATAATACTCTCGTGGAGTGTATAAAAAAAACAATTTCCAGTCACCCCACGAAAAAAAATTTGGATTATTTAATAATGATTTGGAAAATATTTCGTTCCTGGATCAAGCAGTCTGTGAAAATACCCCTAAAAATCATGCTTTTCCCGTGCAGTTTTTTTGTTTTGCATTTTTGTCATTTTTTTCTGTTCCAGAACACATAATGTTTGGAACAGTTTCCAAAATATTTTCCTGTGAATTTTATCCCTTTTTGTTCCTCTTCCTCTTTAATGTAGCCGTCAGCTCCTAACCAGGATATACTTAGGCGTCAAGATATTTCCCATTTTATGGACGCATCCACTTGTTCGGTTGACTCTACGAAATTGTGATGTTGCAAAGTTGACCGATGTCATGAAATCCCATCAAGAAAATTAAAAGCACTTAAGATCTGACTTATTGTTAATTTCACAAACACCTTGTAATGGAGGGAGTGTTAAAAGTGTCAGCAAATTTGAAATACGCCAAATATTTTTAAAAATAAATATAATTTAGTCCCTTTTTGGTGCGAGCCATAACGTTTTTTTCCAATTTCCTTTAAGGACATTTTAAACAACGACGTCATTTCTTTCACTGGCCATTTGGTGAGTGAGTTTGGCATAAAGAACACTCGAACCAGGCGTCTAAGCATAAAGCGAACAAATAATACGGGGTAACTGACACTTACGAAATATTCGATTTTCTTTATATTTATACAACAATCTTTGTTATTGTTGTTGTTGTTGCTGTCGCTGTTTTTGGTGTTTTCGTCGCATTTTGTTTTGTGAGGCAGAACCACCTGGCATGCATGGTTGCGTGCCTTAATCAATATCAATTCGCATAAGGCTTTTTGAAGAGTGTGGGTGAGAGAGCGGCAGAGAAAGTGAAAAGCCCCCTTAACTAAAGGCAAATCTTTATGTTTCCTTTTGTTTGAAGGTCCTTGTGCCGGTGGTAGTGTAAAGCATGCTATGCTTGTGTTATATCTTGTTTGGTTTTGTTTTCTGCCCTTACACCCCCACCTCCCTCCCTCCTCCTAGACGAGCATTAACGTCAATATATGAACGCCTTTTTGGCTTTGTTGTTTATTTCGATTTGGCATGCTAGGCCTTCATAAACATAATTCAAATTAATTTTTATTTGTTGGAAATGTTAATAATTCGTAAATGACGTTATCAGAGGAGGCCTGTGCTGGCGCACATACATACATAAATACAAATACAAATATAACTTGGCCACATTTAATTAAGGCGGAGTAAGTGGCGAATTGATTGTACTTTCTTATCTACATAACTAAATAAATGAGATAAACCGAAAATATATTTTAACGCATAAATTGTGCTGCAACCAACACCGCCACCGCCGTCCGTCACCGAAAAAATAAAATGTGGGTAAAAATAAATTATAAATGACTGGTAGACCTTCTCATGGTTTTTTGAACCGAGTCCAGTTCGTCCTGCTGGGGGGTAGTAGTTGTGGTGCCGCCATCTATTGACGTCAATGGTCATTAGCACACACTTTAAAGCTTCTCGTGTTTTCGGTGCCGCACTTCCACTACTTTATATGTATCTCGACGTAAATTTTTGATTAATTAGCCCGCCCCCACCGCCAACAGCTCACGATGACTATGACTATGTCTGTATATTAATGTCAACATTTTGCCTGTAATTAGGCAACCACATTCCACTCGAATATGTCCCCCACATACACACTAAGAAGTTCGGTCATTCACATTCGAGCATGAAAAATGCCCACACAGGTCAGTGACAGGAAACATAGATCAGAAGGCCTTGATGACGGGGCCTTCATTAGCAGATGGTGGAGTCGCGCAATAAAAGCCATGGTCGGTTAATCGTTTTTTTGTCTGGACATTTTAGATCCGCCGGCTTCCCCGATTATTTAAAATCTGTACAAGACCACATGAAACTAGAGATGATATGTAGAATATCTGTGTACTCAGTTTTCCATTTGGTGATCTTTTCTCCTTCTTACAGGACTTTTAATTTCCAAGGGATATGTCTGTCTTAATAATTTATTTTTCCACTTTCGACAGCCATACATAAGCTAAAGGGTGATTTTTTAAGAGCTTGATAACTTTTTTTTTAAAAAAACGCATAAAATTTGCAAAATCTCATCGGTTCTTTATTTGAAACGTTAGATTCGTCCATGACATTTACTTTTTGAAGATAATTTCATTTAAATGTTGACCGCGGCTGCGTCTTAGGTGGTCCATCCGCTTAGTCCAATTTTGGCATTTCCACGTTTTTGAGTAACAGACCCCAATTGGTGCGAACGGCGACGAATCGAAAATTGGTGGTCATCATTAACACTGGCCGGTACAGCTGCGATATTTTCTTCAGTTCGCACTCTACGTAAGCGTGTTGGTGGTTTAATGTCCAACAATGTAAATTTGGTGCGAAATTTAGTCACAATAGCCCGAATAGCCGCTTCAGTGGGTCGATTAAACTGACCATAAAATGGAAGCGCGCAATGAACTTTCTTAACAGAGCACGCATTTTGATAATAAAATTCAATAATTTGCAAGCGTTGTTCGTTTGTAAGACGATTCATGATGAAATGTCAAAGCATACTGAGCATCTTTCTCTTTGACACCATGTCTAAAATCCCACGTGATCTGTCAAATACTAATGCATGAAAATCCTAACCTCAAAAAAATCACTCTTTATATGGATATCAAATGAAAGAGAAGAAAAGTCTGTTTAAAAATAATAGAGACGTCACGCGTCTATCTGTGTTAGTTTAGCATTAACAACCATTTAAAGTTTTCCCCTTAAATAATATAAGATGAATAAATAAGTAAATAATAAATAAATAAATAAGTGAACAGTAATACCTCCATCTTTTTGCTATTCTGCAGCAAACAGAAACAAATTTATCATAAATGATACGTCCTACCGTACAGTCTCTACCCCATTTCAAGATTTCAACAAAACTAAATGTTTTCAAATATAAATATAAGTTTAATGCTTGGCACACTCGATCGGTTAGGGATTTTAGGGACCCTAAAACGTGGTTCTCTAATGGTAAAATGTACCGCTAAATCGGCTCTTACCTATATCATAACATTGACCGTCATGTTCCAATTCTACATCAGATAATCCTAGGATAGATTTCACATGGTGTGCCAACTCAAGCGATATCCGGTCAAATCGGGAAGGACATACAGTGAAGGCCATATAAAATTAGAATCGGCTATGAAAAATGTACTGATTATTTCTTCAAATTTCTGGTTTTATTGGAACTTTGGTTGAACTTTGTCATTTTATAATGCAACACAATATCAGTCATATGACTATCACGACTGGCTCGGCAGTGCCTTATCCGATCAACCCAATTTTTCAGTACATTTTCAATAGTTCCGGCTCGAATCTCTTCAATGACAACTTCGATCTCATGTTTCAACTCTTCAATCGTTATGGATGCTTTGTGTAACAGTTATCCTTAATGGCTCCCGACTGAAAATAATCCAAAGGGCTAAAATCACAGCTACGAGGCGGCCAATTGACATCACAATTTCGGCTGATTATTCGATTTTCAAAAACAGTGCGTAAAATATCGATGGCTGCGTTGGCTGTGTGTCAAGTGACCCCGCCTTGTTAATGTCGTACATGTAATTCTCTTGAATTTTTGAAAACAAAAATCCGTTGATGATAACGGCGGCTCCTTGCTCATGTTCCAATAAAAATAGCCTGCAGCGCAAAATCCACACAAAACAGCGACTCGTTGTGGATGTATTGGCTTCTCAATAGTCACGTGTGGATTCTCTGATCACTATATGTGGCAACTTTGCTTATAGACATAGCCACTGATATGAAAATGAGTTTCATCTGAAAACACGATTTTTCGGTAAAAATATTCATCTCCTGCCAAACAATCTTCAGCCCATTGGGCGAAGCGAAAACGCATCGGATATTCGTGAGGCTACAGTTGTTGGACCACTTGAACTTCATAACGCGGTCTTTATGCAAAATTCTTTTCAAAGAAGTGCAAGAAATGTTCAGTTCCTGAGAACGATGACGACTTGGTGTTGATGGATGTTCTTGGACATTCTCTGGACGAGAAAGTACACTGGTTGGTTTGTCCAATATCGATCCATTTTTGTCCACGTACATTTTTTGCATTCTAAAATGAAATAAAAAAATTGTTTATGGAATTTTCTGTTGAATTTTTATGGATATATATTTTTTAATTTTTTTACACCAATATTTTTTAAATTTTCCATTTTTAAGTCTGCTAATACCCGGTAATATGTTCAATTAAAGGTATTTATGAAGCTTCAAACATCTCAAATTTACTTTCACATAAAATTGTTGGTTAAGGAACACTCTACAATAAATTGAGAAAAAATAGATTTTTATACGAAAAATTCTTTTTCCCTGGCACAACACACATAAAAAAATATCGAAAAAGGAGTCAAGTGATTCTTACATTCCACTTTTGCCCACGAAACTTATAGGTTATGTTCATTATGCATCACAAAATTACAACATTTAAGAATGCTGACAAGACCACAATAATCACAAATTCTTAAATAAAGGGTGATTTTTTAAGAGCTTGATAACTTTTTTTTAAAAAAAACGCATAAAATTTGCAAAATCTCATCGGTTCTTTATTTGAAACGTTATATTGGTCCATGACATTTACTTTTTGAAGATAATTTCATTTAAATGTTGACCGCGGCTGCGTCTTAGGTGGTCCATCCGCTTAGTCCAATTTTGGCATTTCCACGTTTTTGAGTAACAGAGACCCAATTGGTGCGAACGGCGACGAATCGAAAATTGGTGGTCATCATTAACACTGGCCGATACAGCTGCGATATTTTCTTCAGTTCGCACTCTACGTAAGCGTGTTGGTGGTTTAATGTCCAACAATGTAAATTTGGTGCGAAATTTAGTCACAATAGCCCGAATAGCGGCTTCAGTGGGTCGATTAAACTGACCATAAAATGGAAGCGCGCAATGAACTTTCTTAACAGAGCACGCATTTTGATAATAAAATTCAATAATTTGCAAGCGTTGTTCGTTTATAAGACGATTCATGATGAAATGTCAAAGCATACTGAGCATCTTTCTCTTTGACACCATGTCTGAAATCCCACGTGATCTGTCAAATACTAATGCATGAAAATCCTAACCTCAAAAAAATCACTCTTTATAAGTTCAACTATTTACTATGGCCTTTAATTTCCATAACATAGTCACTTTATTATTTTCTTATATCACCTTGATTTTACTTAATTTGTAAAACAGCGTTAGACCCCAGAAGACCCACCCCCTATATTTTTTCAGCGCCAATATTTTTTGAGAACACACCTACCCACCATCTGCAACCCTTAAGGCGGCACCCATACATTTGCCTATTTTTATATTTTTTTATGAAGGAAAGGTCCAAACTGCCCCGCAGTAGACCCTAGAGGGGAGAAGTGGAGGTATGTTCAGGGACAATGTTGAGGAGGCAGAATTAATTGGTGGGTAAAAGCGGTGGGGACAAATTTTATAAAAAAATATTTTTTGTATGGGAGCCTCCTTAACGAGTGGGGATAGAGGGTATGTGTGTTCGAAATAAATGTTGGGGAGGGAAAACAAATTAATGGGGTTCGGTCTTACATTTAACCCTCTAGGGGCGACTCCGAGGCAGTTTTGGGACTTTTCCTGTATATTTACCACTAAATTTTGACACCGATGAGCGCCCACTTACACTCACCCCACCAACCCCATTTTTTGGCTAATGAATTTTATTTCCGAACCTCACAATATAGGGGGTTCTAGCATATCAAAATCCAAAAGTCGTGCACTATCCCCCTACTTAACAATATCTAACTTAACCCTTCAATCAATTTTGAATTTGATTGATTTTTGGCGTTTGTGTTAAGTTTTGGGTTTTGGTGTGTTCTGACATACATATATAGTAACATTTTATGGCCAACATTTTTGTAGAACATTTCATCCCCGCCTTTCCCTCTTTTCGGGGTGTTTTTTACAATTTGTTAAAATAAAGCCAAAAAATGTTCTACAAAAATATTCGCCATATCATTATCTACAAAGTTGCTGATCATACCCTATGCCTCAGATGAAAAGAAAACTTAGTTTCATACATCGATATGCTGCAAGAAGAGGCCAGAGTTGGGAAACTTTAATCGTCTATAAATTGAATTTCCGATGTGATCTAAAAAAACGCCGACACACGTATATTTTTTTGTTGGTCTCCTTTTTTAGAATCCAGTTTTTCAAGTTTTTGTGGAAATTCTAATCCCTATAACTCTCTAAATATTATATTAAGATCTTTTCCAAAGACACATTTTTCTTACATTTTAATATAGTTTTTTTTTTAACAAAACTCAACGCTTAATACTAAATGTAATTAATTTATACAAAATAAATAAGAATAGTATTAGCATATACACGCTAATAAATATAGAGCCTCAGCGTGTATTAGAAATTATTGCGGCAAGGTGGCAAATTATATTCATCCATTATCAACAAAGCAAATTTTAATTAATTTACATAACTTAGAAAAAAAATAGCACGAGCATGATAGATGTTAAGTTAGAAGTTTATCAACATATAAATATTTTGTCAGTAAGTTCTTAAACATTGAGATTCTATTTACAATTTTTATATTATGAGCCAAATTATTAAATTTATGACAGCCCAGATACTCAATCCTTTGTTTGGTAACTTCAAGCCTAGTATTGGAAGAAAGTTGATTTTTTGAAAATTCAACAGTATGATGACCTATATTGTGAATGCATTTAAATACATACATACATTATAAGTT
Organism: Polietes domitor; assembly: GCA_947397865.1. NCBI lineage: Eukaryota > Metazoa > Arthropoda > Insecta > Diptera > Muscidae > Polietes > Polietes domitor. The sequence goes on from OX377618.1 coordinate 144,145,902, forward strand.
GCATTTTATAGATGCCATACAGAGGAAAAACGGAACGGAATATTTTGTGTACAATAACATAGTTGAATATGTTATAGATTAGAAACTACTTGATTTGAACTGGGATATTGTCCCGGCTCAAGACCATTTTGCATCTATATATAATAGAATGAAATTTATTTACAAATGGCATGGTGCCACTTATTACTTGACTACACATGATTTCCACCCTATGAAAGTTTTCCTCGGGTGGCTTCGCAGCGATTTTTCAATAAAAATTTTAAAGCTTAATTTGCATTCTCTGCAATAATTTAAACTCTCCACTTCTTTTATACGCATACAGTGTTTGAAAAATAGAAAACTTTGTGGTTCGATTGAATTTGCATGGAAGTCACAATTTGTTTTTCATATGTAAAATATGTTGATCCCAAGAAATATTACTTTTGAGGTGGATTTACCTCAGAAATTTCCCTGCACGTTTCAAATATTTTTTTAAAAGTTTCTTTCCTGGGATTTTCAGAAATGTCGGAATCATGTAAAAACTTTGCTGCCCAATTTGACAGGTAATGACTCATAAGTGGGATATTTGAAGGGGTTAAACAATATTTTCTCAAATTTACATATATTTTTATTACAATGCGACCAGATATATTTGTAAATAAATATACATAAGAAATTCGCACTTTGGGATCAGTTCTGTGATATATCTCTACCGACCTAACTCAGGATAGGTACATTTATAGAAATTTCCATTAATTTTTCATAGGGTTACTAAATGTATTTTAAAACAAATTTGCTGATAGTAAACTCACCTACAAAATATTGTGTAAATTCATGGCCAAATTTGGAAAACGGCGCAAAAATATGAAAAAAATCGGGCCAAAATGATAAAGCCGAAATATTTTGTGAAAACGTATTAACCAAACCAAATCAAAGATTTGTTTTAGCTGAAAACATCTACAACTTTTTTGAAGCCACGTCAAAAGTAAGTTGTTTTACTAATTTCAATTAATATTTTCGTTATGTTTCTGGTCCACATTGGATTGTACAACACCTAATTTCATGATTTTAGGTATATCCGTTTGCTTGGTACTAGTTTTATTCTTTGTCCATTTTGACCCTAAAAGTTCGAAATTGGAGAAATACTCACATTTTGCGTGTCTACGAAGATAGACGAGTGTTTACACTGAATTTCATGATTCTAGCTGCTGCAGTTTGCTTGGTACCAATTTTATCCCGTTTTGATCCTAAAGGTACAAATATCGAAATATATTATTATTTTCAGCATCTACACTGTCAGAGTAATGTACATACCCAATTTCGCTATTCTAACAACACACTATGGTCCCAAATCCATATTTTTGGCAGAAATTAAAAAAAAATTAAATTGGAAATTGATAAAAGTGTATATATTTTCTTAATGGCAACACTCCAAGCTACCAAGAAAATGTATTGGAGAAAACTAGGTGGCAACACCGTAAGCTAGGTGGCAACACCGCAAGGCATTTAAAGTTTGCCGTTAAAACAAGTGGGATTAATTCGGGTCTGAAGCTGTTATACAAAATACTTAAAATTAAGGCGTAAAAAGAAAATAATGAAATGACTATATTATTGAAATTGAAGGCCGTCGTAGGTAGTTGAAAAATTATAAATTATAATTGTTTAGCAGAACCAAAAATTAGCAAAAAGGCAAAGTGGGACCTTTATTGTTGCAGCTAAAAGTTGACTGCGCACTTTCGATGGGCGCTACCCCATCTCGTCAGAACTTTCGCAACGAATGTATGTCTTTGACTTAAATCAGGGTTAATATTAGTACCAGCGGTCACATACGACAAATGAGAAGCGCTGATAAACAAAATATTCCACCGAACTACGTCGACACACTAAAAATCTCACTTTGCCAATTCAACTGTAGTCTTATCAATTTTTTTAAAAGTTGTAATTTTGTGATTCGTATTGAGCATAACCTACAAATGCCGTGGACCAAAAGCTATATGTAGGACTCAACTTGACTCAAAGTGTAAATGTGGAAGTGTTCGTCTGAGTGTGTAGTTTATGGTAAAAATAATATCTCGTCGGCATTTTTCGGGAAACTCTTACAATTGCCACTTTATTTTAGCACAATTTCGATTAGCCATAGTACACATATTTGATCATATCTCTGAATCAGATTTGTGTATGAGACCCATCACCATCTCATTTTGGTATATAACGTCATTCACCTTTCTGTACACATGTAGACATTTTATATTATTTCCTGAAATAATTATTTAAATTTCATTTGGCCACCCTGTACTAATACAGGGTGATAATTATGTTGATTATATATTGAGTTTATATGGGAGGTGATAGTGGGCGTGGTCCGATCGGCCCAATTTTATTTTTTAAGATTGTTATGTCTAGCAAATGTGCAAAATTATAAGATTTTGTCTTTATTTTTCGACTTTATGCCATAAAAAATGGATTTGGGACCAGTGTGCAACAGTAGTTTGGTTGGTACCTTTTTATCTCCTTTTGTCCCATTATCTGCTTAAAGTACAATTTCGAATATTTTCTTTGCGTTTCGCGTCCACACATTCAGATGAATGCATACACTGAATTTCATGATTTCAAATTTCATGCCCAGTGTTGCCTACAGGCAACATTAAAATCATATATTTTGCTGAATTAATAAATTTTATTTTTGTTTGCATAGGTAACAAAGATTATTCAAAAGAGAACCAACAAATCCGGTAACTTGGGTCTGCGTAGGAAGACAAAAACAAAAGTGAAGCCTCAAATTTCAATTATTTGTGTATCTTGTAATTAAAATTGTTTAGAATTTGTTTTTATTTTTATAGAATTTCTTCGAGTACAAGAAAAGCTCTATTTGTTATTCGAAGTGATACACAATAAAGATTTTTAAAATTAAGAAACAATTCAAAATATGATTTTTATTTAACACATATCTGCAGTACAATGATTTTAAGAAAAATCCTATTACTCATGTCATCTATGAATTAGAACCCCAAAACTCTATATAAATCATATTTAGACCCATACATTATCAAAAAGCATATCAAATTTGATATATTTATTAAGAAGAAAATTCGGCCATGACAGGGTTAAAAGCACGAATTTCGAAAAATTCCCCGCATTTTACGTGTCTACGTAATTATAGGGATGTACATACCGTATATCCTGTTTCTAGTTGTTGTTAACAAAATTCATTGAATGGTGATCTTTAATTCATAGTTTCTGTGAAATGTTTCATAAATTCTATGGCACTTTTCACTGCTTTATGAAACATATTTCATACATTTTAAGAAGTGCTTCTTTGGCGACTTTTTAATGAAACTTTTCACTGAAGTTATGACAAAATCATAAATATTATCAGTGTACTCACGAATCAATCTATTTTACATGTAAATCGCCCATTCACCGGAGCCCAAAAAACTATTTATATGAAAAGATATTTGCGAATTTAGACTATTAATTTAATTTATTTTTTTAATTTATTTAGACTATTAACTTTAAAACGATATCAAAAAATCGTAACAAGTACCCTTATACCCTCCACCTACAGGATGGCGGTATACTAAATTTATCATTCCGTTTGTAACACCTTGAAATATCGACCTGAGGCCCTATAAAGTATATATATTCTTGATTGTCATAAACTTCTAAGACGATCTAGCCATGTCCGTCCGTCCGCCTGTCCGTCTGTTGAAAGCACGCTAGCATATAAACGAAAGGAGCTAGAACATTAAAATTTTCCATTAATGCGTCTTATAGTCGTAGATCGGTTGGGATTGAAACGGGGCGAAATCGGCCCAAAGGGAAAATTTTTCCCTCACAAGGACTAAAAATACCCATAATAATCCCTAATATTTTAGCGTATTTAAGCACATTTTTTTTAAATATGTCATTTTTTTTAAAAACGTGCACCATAAAGTGATAATTATTTGTAGGGGGTGAAATGGGGCAAAAAAGGGATAAAAATGGTACATTTTAAACGACAGCAGCTAGAAACACGAAATTCGGTGTGTACATTCCTCTAATAGAGTAGATACAAAATATAAAAGTATTTTTTCCAAATTAGTACTTTTAAGGGGTAAAATGGGAATAGAGGGACAACAATTGTACCATCCAAACGGCTGCCCCTAGAATAATCAAATTCGGTGTATACATTCCTCTGATTGCATAGACACGTAAAATACACGGATTTTTCAAAATTCGTACTTTTTGGGGTTAAAATGAAAAAAGGGGATAAAAATAGTACCAATCAAATGACCGCAGCTAGAGTCATAAAATTTGGAGTATACATTCCTCTGACTGTAGACACGGAAAATAAAAGGATTTTGTTTTTCGAAATTTGCACCTTTTGGGGTCAAAATGGAAAAAGGGGATAAAAATAGTACCAACCAAATGACCGCAGCTAGAGTCATGAAATTCGGAGTATATATTCCTTAGACTACGTAGACATGAAGAATAAAAGGTTTTTTTTCCAAATTCGTACTTTCAAGGGATACAATGGGTACGGGGGATAAAAATGGTACCAACCAAACGGCTACACCTGGAATAATGAAATTCGGTGTATACATTCCTCTGATTGCGGAGATACTTAAAATAAAGAGATTTTTCGAAATTCGTACTTTTTGGGGTTAAAATGAAAAAAAGGGGATAAAATACTCTGAATTTCGTGACTCAAGCTGCGAATTTTTCGAAATTCGTTCTTTTTGGGGTTAAAATGGAAAAAGGGGACACAAATAGTACCTACCAAATGGCCGCAGCTGGAATCATGGAGTTCGGTGTAAACATTCCTCTGACTCCATAGACACGCAAAATAAAAAGTTTTTTTCCAAATTCTTAATTTTTCTTTTACGGCAAAAACTGGTTGAATTATGAAGTTAGGTTATTTTGCACTATAATGGATTTTCAAAATTTGTACTTTTGGAATTAAAGTAGAATGGAAATACAACTAACTGTAGCACCCACAATCTACCAATATTTATGGTATTTAAGCTTGTTGAAAATATAAATATAAGAATATTTATTTTTTGATTTGAAAATGTGTACTTTTGGAATCAAAATAGGATGGAAATACAAACAACTGTAGTGATTAAGTTTTTTTGAAGTCTGTCTTATATTTACTTTTGGAATTGACATGAAGTATTATTTCGATATATATTATAAACGTATTGGTAGCCTTGCCTTATAAGCGTGGTTTGAAATAATAACATTTTTATATTTATTTATAAAATTATTTTTTCAATATTTTTATTTGTTTTGACCGAACTTAACGCAGTTTTTACTTGTTTTGCTTTAGCTTTTGCCGCATTTTCCCCTTTATTAACATCCTAGATTACATCACTAGCAAATGGAAATTTGTTCTCTATGAGTAAAATGCATTCCTGGAAAATGCTTATTAAAATAGATGTGAGAGCATGATTTTTTGCATATAGAGCGTTACTGCAATTTTCCTAGAAATTGTTCTGAAAACATTTGCTCGTTGTCAGGAATGAAGCAGTCCTGGAAATCATAAACAGCCAACCCCACTGACGATGCATTAGTCTTGCCTTATTATACTCCGGGGGATTTGCTCTCTGACAATGTGGCGTGTAATTAGCTACATCATATTCCATCCTCTCTATAGTACAAACTACGCCGCATATCCACACACACACATGCTGGTAATATTTTACTTTTGCAAAGTACTGCAAGATACAGTGTGTATGTGTGTGTATTTTGTAATAGAAGGGATGCACATGCGGGTGATTAATACTGAAACATATTCTGAAAGAAATCATAGTAAATATGTTCAATCGAATCTTAACTACCTTTCGCCACTTGGCAAGTTCAAATGAGTGAGGCAGAGATATTCAAATTATCAGGGGATATTTTCAGTCCTTGTGAGGGAAGGTTTTTTCCGATCTCGCTCATTTTCAATCTCATTCAAAGCTCGGGTTTTTAGTCGGTTTTCGATTCGGAACATAACTGTATCGAACTTCTTAGGTTATCTCGAACGGTTGAAGAGTTTCTCTGGAAGAGTTTCTACCACTCAGTCTTTCCACCGGAAAGACTCGGATATTTTCTTCTCAAATACGACAATATTAAACCCTCCAACCTGCTATTGTGACAACACTTATACTGATTACTTCATACGGGATGACATATTCATCTTAAGTGTGGCATAAGAGTTTCCCATCTCCGCCCTCTTTCAAACCAACACAAGTTGTATTCAATTAGCTGCTGTATATGTAGCATGAAAGTGCAAAATAAATAGAGGTAATTGAGAGATTCTTCCATAGACTAAAGGCAACATTAAATTATACTTACGTGGCAATGCTGGGGTGGCAGTGTGTGGGATTCAAAGTCAATTAGATGACTTTCCTTGCCACCGAAGCCACGCATAACAGTGAGTGAATATGAAGAAGTTATGGTTGGAAATTGAAGACACACACGTAAAGTATAGAAAGTTTATGTGCGCATGGAATTATTATTGCAACAAAGTTGCGAAATTAAATAAAGATTTTCTCGCAAGCATAAATGTTTTTCACGATGTAGCTGATGAGATATGTTATTACTAGAAGTTCATAAAGAATCTTTAAGATTGCATAAGAACAAAATGTGTAGATGTGTGAGTGTGTGTTTATGGAAATCCTTGCAAAACGATATTTGTTACCTGCGGAGATGGTTGAGTTAATAACTAAGATGACGTGTATGGTTTATGGATGATATACAGATACAGTGGAAACTTAATTTTCTGGAACATAATTAAACATCAACTATTTCTCTTATATTTTTTATTGTTTATGATTCTGATTATATGATTGAATTTGAAAAAACATTTATAAAGTCGTAAAAAATAGAATCACATTAAATTGAAACAAGTAAAAAGGTGTTAAGTTCGTCCGGGCCGAATCGTATACATCCTCCACCACGGAGTGCATTCCACGGTATTACCGGTAGATTAGAAAGATTAGGAAAATTGTGACCTCAAGTATCATCAAAAAGTCAACATGAGGCAGCATTCTTCAAAAAATATACCCTAAATAATTAGATTTATTGTCACTCGTTATTAGCTAGAAACAATTTCCCTCAAAACCGATTTGCAGCCCAATTTGAAGGTTCTTGATTTCAGCTACAACCCAAATGTCTGTACAATTTTAATAAGAACAAGTAAAAACCACGTTAAGTTCAGCCGCGTCGAACTTTATATACCCTCCACCATGGATTGCATTCGACAGAGGCTTTCGATTTTCGTACGAGTGCAGTAATACGAATTTGGAAAAATATTTTCATTTTGCTTGTCTATGCAGTCAGACGAATGCGTACACCGAATTCCGTCATTCTAGCTGCGGTCATTTGGTTGGCACCATTTTTATCCCTTTTTTCCCATTTTACCCCCTTAAACGTACGGCTTTCTAAAAATCCCTTTATTTTACTTGTCTATACAATTAGAGGTATGTACACACCAAATTTCATCATTCTAGCTGCAGCAGTTTGGTTGGTACCATTTTTATCCCTCTGTTCCCATTGTATCCCTTCAAAGTACGAATTTTGAAAAACCTTTTTATTTTTCGTGTCTACGCAGTCAGAGGAATGTATACTCCGAATTTCATGACTATAGGTGCGGTCATTTGGTTGGTACAATTTTTATCCCCTTTTTCCATTTTAACCCCAAAAAGTACGAATTTCAAAAAATCTCTTTATTTTACGTGTCTACACAATCAGAGGAATGTATACACCGAATTTCATTATTTTAGCTGCAGCAGTTTGGTTGGTACCATTTTTATCCCTCTGTTCCCATTGTATCCCTTGAAAGTACGAATTTTGAAAAACCTTTTTATTTTTCGTGTCTACGCAGTCAGAGGAATGTATACTCCGAATTTCATGACTATAGGTGCGGTCATTTGGTTGGTACAATTTGTATCCCCTTTTACAATTGTAATCCCAAAAAGTACGAATTTCAAAAAATCTCTTTATTTTACGTGTCTACACAATTTCAATTTCAGCACCGAATTTCACTATTTTAGGTGCAGCCGTTTGGTTGGTACCATTTTTATCCCTCTTTTCCCAATTTACCCCTTAAAAGTAGGAATTTTGAAAAAATAATTTTATATTATGTATATACTCAATTAGAGGAACGTACATACCAAATTTCGTGGTTCTAGCTGTTGTCGTTTGATAGGTACCATTTTTATCCCTTTTTGCCCCATTTCACCCCTACGAATGAGAAGCACTTTTTGGTACGCCTATTTGTTATAGGGGGAATGCGCACACCGAATATCAAGTAAGTACAAGCAAATATTTTGAAAAAAAAAACATGCCTAAATACATTAAAATATAAGGGATTATTATGGGTATTTTCAGTCCTTGTGAGGGAAAAATTTTTCCCTTTGGGCCGATCCCAACCGATCTACGACTATTAGACGGATTGATGGCGTCCTAGTTCCTTTCGTTTATATGCTGGCGTGCTTTCAACAGACAGACGGACAGATCGTCTTAGATTTTTATGACGATCAAGAATATATATACTTTATAGGGTCTCAGGTCGATATTTCAAGGTGTTACGAACGGAATGACAAAGTTAGTATACCCCCATCCTGGATGTGGACGGTATAAAAATACTAATATTGAAGTTCCAATATGTTTCAGAGAGGAATGTACACACCTAATTTCATGATTTTAGCTACTGTTCTTTGTTTTATTCCTTTTTCCATTTTACCCTCGATTCGTACCTCTTATTTTCCACATCTACGCAACCAGACGAGTACAAATACTAAATATCACAATTCTAGCTACAGCCGCTTGATTGGTGCCAAATTTGATCCCATTTAGATCATGTAGGCACGAATATCGAAAGATCTCTTTATTTTTGCGAATACGCAGTCAAAGCAATGTACACACCGAATTTCATTATTATAGCTGCAGTCGTTTGGTTGGTACAATTTTTATCCCCATTCGCCCCATTTCTGCCTAAAAGTAAAAATTTCGAAAAATTCCTTTATTTTACGCGTCTATACAGTCAGATGAATGCATACACCGAATTTCATGATATCACCTTCAGCGGTTTGGTTAGTACCATTTTTATCCCTCTTTTCCAATTGTATCCCTTTTAAGTACGAATTTCGAAAAATCTCTCTATTTAACTTCTCTACGCAAGTAGAGGGATGTACACACTGAATTTCATTGTTCTAGCTGTTCTCGTATTATTGGTACTTTTTATTCCTATCGTTCCATTTCTTTCGCTAAAACTTTTATTTAAATTTTGCTGCTTTCACGTTACAAATTTCGTATAAAGCAGAAATTCTCAAAGAATTAGATTAACTAATCTAAATAGTATGTGGTATTTGCAGTACTTGTTTGTTGGAAAGATCTTTTCCTCTGGGCCGATCTGCAATCATAAGACACATTTAGGGAAAATTTAAACCTCTCAGCTCATTTCGTTCAGCGGACAGAGTGCTGTCAGCAGACAGACGGACATGGCTAAATCATCTTAATGGAGTCACCAATGAAAATTTCAAATTAATTAATGTAATTATTGCGAAAATCAAAATAAGTAAAAAGGCGTTAAGTTCGGTATGGCCGTATTTTATATAAGGGGCATTCCATGACAAATCGGACAGTTGAAAATAAATGTTTTTGATTTCCTCCATTTTTTATATTTTTTAGTAACCGTTTTTTAATGCCTTTTAAAACCTCCTGGTATACTTTGGGCTTTTTTCTGATTACTCGTAAAAAAGATATAGCATTTTTAAAAAATCGTTGAAAAGAAGTTCTTTTTTCAGTCTGTTGCTCATAACTTCTTCAATAATGGTCCGATTTAGATACTATTTTTCTAATATTTTTTTTTGAAGTACTTTTTAGAAAAAATTGTCAAAATGTTTTGTATACATTTTTTTTTATTTTTTAAATTAAAAGCTTTACTTTTTATTTGTTTGTACTCTTTTTTTTCTCGAAAATTTTTTTTATGTAAACATATAAAGAGTGATTTTTTTGAGGTTAGGATTTTCATGCATTAGTATTTGACAGATCACGTGGGATTTCAGACATGGTGTCAAAGAGAAAGATGCTCAGTATGCTTTGACATTTCATCATGAATAGACTTACTAACGAGCAACGCTTGCAAATCATTGAATTTTATTACCAAAATCAGTGTTCGGTTCGAAATGTGTTTCGCGCTTTACGTCCGATTTATGGTCTACATAATCGACCAAGTGAGCAAACAATTAATGCGATTGTGACCAAGTTTCGCACTCAGTTTACTTTATTGGACATTAAACCAACCACACGAATGCGTACAGTGCGTACAGAAGAGAATATTGCGTCTGTTTCTGAGAGTGTTGCTGAAGACCGTGAAATGTCGATTCGTCGCCGTTCGCAGCAATTGGGTTTGTGTTATTCGACCACATGGAAGATTTTACGCAAAGATCTTGGTGTAAAACCGTATAAAATACAGCTCGTGCAAGAACTGAAGCCAAACGATCTGCCACAACGTCGAATTTTCAGTGAATGGGCCCTAGAAAAGTTGGCAGAAAATCCGCTTTTTTATCGACAAATTTTGTTCAGCGATGAGGCTCATTTCTGGTTGAATGGCTACGTAAATAAACAAAATTGCCGCATTTGGAGTGAAGAGCAACCAGAAGCCGTTCAAGAACTGCCCATGCATCCCGAAAAATGCACTGTTTGGTGTGGTTTGTACGCTGGTGGAATCATTGGACCGTATTTTTTCAAAGATGCTGTTGGACGCAACGTTACGGTGAATGGCGATCACTATCGTTCGATGCTAACAAACTTTTTGTTGCCAAAAATGGAAGAACTGAACTTGGTTGACATGTGGTTTCAACAAGATGGCGCTACATGCCACACAGCTCGCGATTCTATGGCCATTTTGAGGGAAAACTTCGGAGAACAATTCATCTCAAGAAATGGAACGGTAAGTTGGCCACCAAGATCATGCGATTTGACGCCTTTAGTCTATTTTGTGGGGCTACGTCAAGTCTAAAGTCTACAGAAATAAGCCAGCAACTATTCCAGCTTTGGAAGACAACATTTCCGAAGAAATTCGGGCTATTCCGGCCGAAATGCTCGAAAAAGTTGCCCAAAATTGGACTTTCCGAATGGACCACCTAAGACGCAGCCGCGGTCAACATTTAAATGAAATTATCTTCAAAAAGTAAATGTCATGGACCAATCTAACGTTTCAAATAAAGAACCGATGAGATTTTGCAAAATTTATGCGTTTTTTTTTAAAAAAAAGTTATCAAGCTCTTAAAAAATCACCCTATATTTATTCTGTACATACGGCCAAGAGCTTCAGTAGAACGCAAATCCGAATGACAAGGAACTACATCGCCTTGCTTTCGGCGTTGAAATTTTCGAGAAGAAACTGCTCAATGTTGTAGCTGGTGGGTTTTGAGCACGTTGAGCAGCTCAGTTACTCGGAATCATCAAACGGTACGCGTAAAAATTCATTGCGCTGACCTTCTCGGTGATTTCATTGCGCCGACCTTCTTGGATTGACCCTGCGTTCATCAATAATATATGCTCCAAATGAAGTCATTTGATTGCATCCGTTAATTTCAATAGAAAATGAAGTGATTCTCGTCTTTCGCCTTGAAGCAAAGAATGCAATGGCTCTGGAGTTACGTACCTAATGGTTCCAATCCACCCATTAACAGACTTCTATTATCTCTCTAACATAATATGTAGGTTTCCTTTTCATGTATTACATTCTGCTTATAATCTTTGAATTGATGCTGTAATGCAAAACGATAAAACGGTGTTAACGTTTTGACACTTTACAGCGCAGTCAATCGATACCATGAAATTTCAATTTTGTAATTTAAACTTTAGTCTTAAGATCAAAAGAAAATAAACCAGATCAAAACAAGTAAGGAAAGGCTAAAGTCGGGCGGGGCCGACTCTATGATACACTCAACTTTCTATCCGAATACAATTTAATTCGGTGAAAAAGTGAAAACGGGCAGGATTTTTACATCCTGTAAATGTGTGTGTTTGACAAAAAATGTTAAATCGGAAAGGACATTTGTATGGTGTATATTGAAATCTGGAACGAAATAGGTGAAATATAATATGTATAGTTTAGCCAAAATCGGTTAAACATTTGGGAGCAACATTTGTATTTGCGCTATATCTAAATCTGAACCGATTTTACCCAATTTTTGCATAGGTGTTTCCAGTTGGATTATAAGATGTTGTGCCAAATTTAAAGAAAATCGGATACAATATGTGGTTTCTAGAGCGGAAAATGTCAAATCGGGAGCGACATTTGTATGGGGGCTATATCTAAATCTGAACCGGTCTTACCCAATTTTTGCATAGGTGTTTCTAGTTGGATTATAAGATGTTGTGCCAAATTTAAAGAAAATCGGATACAATATGTGGTTTCTAGAGCGGAAAATGTCAAATCGGGAGCGACATTTGTATGGGGGCTATATCTAAATCTGAACCAATCTAACCCAATTTTTGCATAGGTGTTTCTAGTTGGATTATAAGATGTTGTGCCAAATTTAAAGAAAATCGGATACAATATGTGGTTTCTAGAGCGGAAAATGTCAAATCGGGAGCGACATTTGTATGGGGGCTATATCTAAATCTGAACCGGTCTTACCCAATTTTTGCATAGGTGTTTCTAGTTGGATTATAAGATGTTGTGCCAAATTTAAAGAAAATCGAGTATAATATGTCGTTTCTAGAGCGGAAAATGTCAAATCGGGAGCGACATTTGTATGGGGGCTATATGTAAATCTGAACCGATCTTACCGAATTTCTGCATAGGTGTTTTCAGTTTGATTGTTAGATGTTGTGTCAAATTTAAAGAAAATCGGGTACAATATGTCGTTTCTAGAGCGGAAAATGTCAAATCAAGAGCGACATTTGTATGGGGGCTATATCTAAATCTGAACCGATCTCACCGAATTTCTGCATAGGTGTTTTTAGTTGGATTGTTAGATGTTGTGTCAAATTTAAAGAAAATCGGGTACAATATGTCGTTTCTAGAGCGGAAAATGTCAAATCAAGAGCGACATTTGTATGGGGGCTATATCTAAATCTGAACCGATCTTATCCAATTTTTGCATAGGTGTCTCTAGTTGGATTATAAGATGTTGTGCCAAATTTAAAGAAAATTGGGTATAATATGTGGTTTCTAGGAGCGACATTTGTATGGGGGCTATATCTAAATCTGAACCGATTTGCCTCAAATTAAATAGCGTTCGTCCTTGAGCCACAAAACTTACTTGTGCCAATTGTTGTTAAGATCGGACTATAATTGCGACTTGTAGTTTGATTAGAACAATAGATTGCTAAATCGACTCAGAAAGTGATTCTAAGTCGATCGGTATTCTTAACAATGGGTCTATCCCGCTTCCTTTTGGGTGTTACAAACAAATGCACAAAGACATAATACTCTCGTGGAGTGTATAAAAAAACATTGTTGTCTGTGTAGTGATTTTCTCTGAAGAGAAGGTGACCTAAACATAACTCTGGTGGTAATTTAACCTTGCCACTGAGACAGCACAATGCCTTCGTTTCTACAGTGAACTTCAATGCTCCGTAAACATAAACGTCATCTATCATGAAGATGGAGTCGTAAAATCACTCCATACAAATCGGGGATATTTTGGGAATTTTCTTGGGTATTCATTCTTCTTGAAATCGGTCCATGCGTTCTTGAGTTATAAGCGTAGTAACTAACGGCACTCTCTTTTATATATATAAATATTAAAATATATAAAATAATCATCAAATACAAAAATACATACATATATTATTATACAAATATACATATATTTGGCGAAAAGAGGAACTTAAATTTAAGTGTATATTCTTAGGATTAATGTAATAATTTTCTTCACCATCCAAACTTTAAATAATAACGCTCATCTGTTCCAATAATTGCTCTGTCAATATATCGTTTTTCCCCAAATTTCTTGCTCTTCATTCACTTTTGTGTGTGTTTTTTTCTTGCAGATTTTTTTCCAAAATCCACAACATCAACAGCTCAACTATTTACGTGTAACAAGCGGAAAACTTTAGAATATAAATTTTATGCCATCCATTGCCCGGAGAATAAACTATAATAACGTTGATCTATCCGATGCTGTCAAAAATACCCTTCGTAACAATCGCTCCTTTTTGGACGGTACGTGCTCTCCCCCACCAACTACTGCGCGACTAGATTGGCGTCGCAACCAGTACTGATTGACACTGAACAAAAGAATGAAACATGAAAAATTGTTGCCGTTTTTAAGAAACTATTTCGTGCTTCATTCATTACACGTTTCAACGATATCATAAAAAAAAACATAGAAACAGAACGAGCAGAGAGGGGAAAGATAACGAAAGAGCAGACAAGCAGCACAAGATTTTTATAATGTTTTCGTTTCGATGTCTTTTACGATGGTAAATGCTATGGCTTACGGGCATCACGGGCCAACGACAGCACTACGAGTACCAACATCACGGCTACCATCTCTTTATTGTCAGTTTAACTACGACCTAGAAGCAACAACAGCACAAGAGCAGAAACGCCAACAACAGCAGCAGCATCATCAAGTCCATATTCATCACCAGCACCAGCACAAGCAGCATCGCCAACACCAATACCAACACCACCAGCAGCTGCATCATCATCATCAGACGAGGCAGCAGCAGCTAGAGGATAACAGCATACGTGCTATAGAAACTTTCAAAAATGGATAAAAAGTTGCATTTGATTTCGAATTTATCAGCATCACAAGTTAAATGTTCCTGTAATTCATGGTTACAGCAAACGAACAGCAAACTACTATTATCACTGGTGAGTACCTTACATCCGTGCATCGATTTGTCTATTTCCTCCGGCTATCCACTCGAATTTTCAACACAAATACGAACGCCAGACGATAATATATCACTGACATGGGTTGACCATTACACTACACAGAAAAAAATATTGGGCCAACATATTCAAGCAAGCAACATATCCAACATATTCAATTGAAATCAAAATTTGCTTTTTCAATAAAAGACTTAATTGAATCAATTAATTTTTTAATTGAATTTCTGTTTAACAACTGTTTCAATGATATCGATTAATTTTGTAATTAATAAAATTTTAATTAACACATTGAGTGCCACGTCGTACGTTTCCGTACGACACCTAACCCGTCGTCGTCGTGATTGTTTTTACTTATAGCCC